>MU593954.1:1939017-2014185 GCA_024362625.1 Silurus asotus | reverse complement strand
CCCCCCCCCACCACCACCAACCCCTCTAGTGGAAGTGCTCTAGACTGAAAGGGAAGCCGTGAACACTCTTAAGCGGAATAATAAATAAATAGATCTGATTTAATCACTGATGGATTGTAAACAACACCAGCTCAGAACCAAATTCTCGATTCTGATTGGTCCAGATCAGCTGATTAATGGGTATTGCGTAATCGACTAGTCATAAACATACGAAAAAGTGTTGCCAGATCCTTGTGTAATGTCTTGTTCACTTGAAGGAGACTCCAGTGTTAGTGAGTTATAACAAGAGGTTTTCCACCGTATGAATGCCTTCCATGTTATTTGCTCAAATGATTTCTACATAGCTAAAATTAGATGATTTATCGCTACTATATCGTTTTGCTAGTTTTGCGGAGCGATGAACACTTTTAGATCTGGGTCAACTAGCAGTGTGAAATCAGAACACACAAGCCTGGTCTAATTAGTGAAGAGCAAGCATAGCTTTTTTTTTTCCCTTTTTTTTTTTTTTTTTAAACGTGTCTCCTGCTGGTCCTGGCATCGAGGACGGGGAGCAGCTGGAGTTCATTAGAGCGGAAAAAAGCTTTTTTTTATACTTTAAACATGTGATTCCTGGCTGCAGGTACCTTTCCCACAGACCTCTCAACACTGGGGGGAAAAAAGTACCCAGAACGTTTTTTTCCCCATGATTTTCATGTGCAGCACAGGCACTCAGAAGAGTCTCTACTCTGAAAGTGTGTACTGGTACAACTATTTGTGTATATCAGCATATCTTTCATATTTTCACACACGTGAGACATTACTAGCCTGCTTAGTTTTCTGTGCTGAAGTTCGTAAATTCTTTCATCCTGATTGGTCGAGAGCTGTTAAATAAAAGTCAAACTTCTCCTGGTAATGTTTTCTGTAAAGAGATGTTAATGGTATGTCCAAGTTCCTATGATAGCAGTTGATAAGATAAGATAAGATACACCTTTATTCCTCACACAGTGCAAATATTTCCTATTAACAGCAGTCCTGCAGTTTTGACCAATGGCGTGCGTTTGTTACTAGCTCTCTACGCCAATCGGAAGACTGAGGTTTGTATGGCATCAGATTTTGGATCTGAAGGTCAAATCCCTGCCACAACAAGCACCACTGTTGGGCCCTTGAACTAAGCTCTTAGCCCCAATGCTGCTCAGTTGTATAAATAAGATCAATTGCTAATGATAAGGGCATCTGCAAAATGTTGTAAATGTTGTCAATTATAAAAGAAATAGAACATGCTTTTATAGAAGAATCGTCAGTTGTTACAGTCACTCAGGATGCACCATTGACCAATGACTTTCCCATGAGCTTTCTGCTTATGACCCCAATCCCCCCATGCTATGAAGACAAGAGTCTGCCCCAAATAATACATTGCTGAGGTATTTGCTAGGGGAAAAGCGTAATCTGCAATCTCAAGAATCGCGAGAATAAGAATCCGCACACTGGGTGTGAGGGTTTATTGATTTAGAGCGCACTGATTGCCGTCTCGACCTTCCGAAAGCTCCTGGAGGTGCTGAGAATCTGGAGAAAGAGCAGATGTTGTGTTAGTGTTCGTCAGAGCCGAAGTGTTTTACGGTGTGTGTGACGCGAGAGAGCGGGGCATCGACTTACAAAACACAACTAGAATAATCAGTCCTGTCTCCAGGGCATAAACCACAAAGACCCACACACACACACACACACACACACACACAACATATCCCAACTCGAGTGTGTCCCGTCACTTCTTGTAGTTTTCTTCATCTTTCTACGTCCATGAACCAAAACGTACACACATGTAAGCTGTTAGGTTTTCCGTCACCATTCACACCCCCGTGTTTGCTTGATTGACGTGTATTTTTCTTGGGCGTAATTGCACGAGACGCGTCGACTTTGCGTTTATGCGCTCTGACCTTCTAAAACGAATGCAACGATCAGCTTTTGAAAGGTCAACAGATGATGAAAAATTTGTCTTATTAGCATTTTATTACTCTGTTATTTATTTTCCTGATCTACGATGGTTAATTATGAGCCGTACCTCTTGTGGTTGTAGTGTAGTGCAACGTGCGGCTCAGGGCAGACCAGTCGCGACGTGGTGTGTGTCGGTCACGGTGGCGAAGAGATCCACGACTCGCATTGTTCGGCAGAGAAAAGACCAAAGAACAGCGAGACGTGTAACACTCAACCCTGCGAGTTCCTCTGGATCACCGGGGATTGGACAGAGGTGAGAAGATTATATTATTAGACGCCAATAATTTAAGTGAAATCGAATGAAAACAATGATATCAGAAGGAGGCCATGTTACAATGTAGTGGAATGAAGCTATCTTAAGTTCCAATTGAGTTCATTTGAGCGGAGACGGTTTCTGGATTTCATCAAGTGTGGGGAGACTTATTGTGGTATTAAGAGTTTCAGGACGAGTTCTGTTTATTGGAGAGCAATTTATTAATCTACATTTACACACTGTTACCTGCAAAATAGCTCCTTTTGCACAGCAATTCCTGATACTTTTAGAATAGGTCCTAAAAGTCAAGCAGTTAAGTCTGGATCTGGAATCCAGTTCGCTTTTTCTCCTTAATTTCTACCTGTGATACTAAAAGTTGTTTCACCCTGATACTAAATTAGCATTAGACTTCATCGTGAGCTGTAATCCCTTACAGTGTAGTGTGACGTGCGGTTCCGGACAAAGGAGTCGAGCCGCGGTGTGTGTCGACCGGGGCGGCGACGAAGTCCACGACTCGCACTGTTCAGCGCAGGAGAGACCGGAACACACTGAGACGTGTAACACTCAACCCTGCGAGTTTCTCTGGATCACCGGGGACTGGGAGGAGGTACAAAAAGTTACTATAGTTACCAATGCCGGCTTTAGTCTATCAAAATCACTGAATTAAGAATTTTTTCTCTTGGGTCTGCTATTCCTGGGATTGTCTGTTTATGATATAGTTTCTATCCAATCAGATTTTTGGAAAGATCTGCTGTGAAGACTTCAGTATCAGCAGTGCGGCGCCTGTAGCTTAAAGTGCTTGATGGTTGTTGCTTTAACCAATCGGATTGCGAGTTGGCGACAACGGCGCCGTCTAGCACGGAACTCTGTTATACCTCGTTCCTGTATTATATTGATACATTTTAGAGCTGTGGTATTAAAGGGTGGATTGATTCAGGTCAAAAAACTAACCGCCGATGCCATGTCTCTTTCAGTGCTCCGTGACCTGTGGTCAGGGCTACCAAAGGAGGCGGGTCTCCTGTAGCGAAGTGCATTTTGGGAATGAGAATTATGAATACAGTCACCAGGGGACACCCAACTGCCCGGGGTCACCTCCGGAGAGCTACCAAGCATGCAGACTACCAACGTGCCCTCCGACTCATGTGTACAGCTGGAGAGTGGGCATCTGGGGTCCAGTAAGTTCATTAGACACAGAAATTGATCATCAGATCCACTCAGATTTAGATCCTAGTGTATTTCATGAGATTTGGAGCCTGTCTCATGTATGTGTTTGTGTGCGTGAGCGCAGTGTTCGGCGGGCTGCGCCGAAGGCTGGATGGAGCGCATGGTGCAGTGTTATTCGGAAGAAGGCGAGCTCAGTGACAGTTGTGACCCCGGCTCGGAGCCGGAGAGTCGGAGGTCCTGCACAAACCCAGACTGTGAGTGGAAAACGCACCCATCAGCTCTGTTTAGTTCAAAACCCGCTCAGTCATCTGTATTATATTACAAGCCACATAAAAGTAACCTGAAGTTTCTCTTTCTCTCAGGTGAATTGCCGCTCAGCTGCAAGGACGTGCAGATGCAGAACGGTGTTGGATCTGACGGAGAGCAGCTTCTCAGCGTACAGGGCAAACCACGTCACGTAAGACTCGTTCACCACACACTCGTCTCTCGCTCTCGTCCCACTTCGTTCCTCCTTTCTCCCTCTCTCTTTCTCTCACACTCTATTTTTCCATTCGTTCTTGCTTTAGATCTACTGTTCAGACATGCACACGGAAAGTCCAAAAGAGTACATCACTCTCACCACGGGCGAGGACGAGAACTTCTCTGAGGTGTTCGCATACAGGTGAATGAAGGAATGTTTGTGTTTTCTGTTGGCTGGCCAACATGGTGTATTGATGTGTGGATAACAAATACAATTTAATTTGAAATATACTGTAGTTTTTTTTTGTTGTTCTAATGGTTTTGATTTTTTGTTGTCCAGGCTAATGGATCCCACGCAGTGTCCATCAAATCTGATCCACAGAGAGGAGTGCCAGTGCCGGAGAGACTATACAGCTGCCGGCCTGTCCACTTTCACCCGAGTACGTCTAGACTTGAGCAAGATGACCATTATTAGTGAGTCAAAAACACACACCACAGTAGTACGATCACAATTTTTTTTTTTAAACATTTATAGTAGAGGTCGACCGATCGATGGGCCGATTGTGCCGAAAATTAGGCCGATTATTAGGCCGAGAGAACATAAGTCATCCATACCACCAGGTGGCAGTATTGTGTATTTGTTGTTCAAATAGGATACCCGGAAGGAGCTGGAATGGTGAATATATATTAAGCAAGCAGCATGTACACTTGCTGCAATCATTACTAACGGGTTCGTGTAGCTTTTTTATCAATCATGTCTGGTGGATTGTTGCGTGTTTGATCAGTTATGTTTTTATCCTCATAAATATAAAGTAACGCCCGATTTTACAAAGCATTGGGTCCCATCTCACCAGCCTGACATTGAGTTTTTTCCACTACAGCACATCCCAAAGTGTTCGAGTGTGAGCTCTAATTATACAGTATAAGTGCTGGCATTATATTTCAACAGCTGTGTCTGCTTTCGTCCAACACTTACAACTCACATACACACACAGCTGATCTGGAAATCCACATCTGGAGGAAAGAACATGCCTGAACTTCTCTACCCTTGTGTGCTTCATTCCACAACTAGAAGATGTTTCTGCCTGAGTTTTAAATCTAAAATGTGACAGACGCCTATTGGATTGGGTCTAATAGACTCCGATAAAAGCTTTGCCATCGGCATAACGTTAGCATGTTAGACTGTTTGGAAGGAGTATTTCGGTCTTTCTGCAACGCACATGACCTCCGAGCGCCTAAGAAGCGATGGCGCTAATCCAAACGGTTTCCCGAGGGACCGCTACGACGGAAGTTTCTTTTCGCACGTGCGTCATAGGCACAAAGTTACGAGGTGAAATAGATCTTAGACTACCCTCTCCGTCAGTCGCCGTGCGATCGGATGGACAAGAGAGGGACGTGCTGCGAAAGCAAAACATATGGCTCGTGTTCTGCAAAAGGAACAGGAAATAACAGCGATTATAGGACGGCCGTGTCGAGTGGCAGAGCCGCTGGCCTCAGGCATAGCTGCTGTTTTATGGACAAACACATGCTATAAGAAAAATAGTGAACAGGCCAAACCATAAACCTGAATTTACTTTGACTGGAAATTACTAATTTATATAGAGGATTATAAACCAAACCAAACCAAACCAAACCAAAGGCACCAATATAGAAAACCCACAACCTTTTGAAAACTACCAAGAATTTTGTCCTATCATTTTTTTTGGAAAATGCAATGATAGTAGAACCATGGTCTTTTGGACACAACCATGATGATAGTACCATGACCTTACTGATATTATTGTGGAATCGTTACCATGAATTCTTGGACACAACCATGATTTTAGTACCAAAGTAGAACCATAACAATCAATTGAGCATAGGCTTGATGGTAATACCATGATACCTTTAGAAATAACCATAATGGATGTTTTTTCAGAGGTTACAATGATGGTAGTACTGAAGTCCATAGGATAATATCAATAAGGTCATGGTTCTACCATCGTGGTTATCTTCATAGGACCACACAACCATGATGATAGTACCATGACCTTACTGATATTATTGTGGAATCGTTACCATGAATTCTTGGACACAACCATGATTTTAGTACCAAAGTAGAACCATAACAATCAATTGAGCATAGGCTTGATGGTAATACCATGATACCTTTAGAAATAACCATAATGGATGTTTTTTCAGAGGTTACAATGATGGTAGTACTGAAGTCCATAGGATAATATCAATAAGGTCATGGTACTACCATCGTGGTTATCTTCATAGGACCACAATACTACCATGATGGTTGTATTGTGGTCCTTTGGAGATAACCATAATGGTGGTATTGTGGTCCTTTGGAGATAACCATGATGGTGGTATTGTGGTCCTTTGGAGATAACCATGATGGTGGTATTGTGGTCCTATGGATATAACCATGACAGGATTATTGTGGTCCTATAGAGATAATCATGATGGTGGTATTGTGGTCCTATGGAGATAACCACGATGGTAGTACTGTGGTACTATAAACTTAACATAATGGTGGTACTATATTCCTTTTTTAGATAACCTTGATAGAAGTACTATGGATTTTTGGAGATAACCAAATTGGTAGAACCGTGGTCCTGTGGAGATAACCATGATGGTAGTATTGTGGTCATATGGAAATAACTATGATCCATGTTTTGGCCACAGTATTGATGTTTTTACCAAGGTAGAACCATTGTCTTTTGGGATCTAAAACTGTTTGGGTACTGCAATGATGTTAGGATGAATGCACAAGCAAATTTTTAAATACTACCAAAATACTACTGACATTTTTATTTATGATCATTATAACATTTTAATTCTAGCTTCAAATGATAGATGATTCTTCTCGCTCCCCAAAAAAATCGATTCATGAGAATAATAGGTGAGTTTTCAGAAAATAAATCCCAGAAGGTAAAAAGAGCCTAGTGTGTGTGTGTACATATTCCCACCATGTGACTTAGGTCAGAGACTCCAAGCCTGGCATCTGGAGAGGTTAATGACACTAATCTTCTCCTCAGCAGAGGACTTGTTAGGAAAGTGGGGTCATGAGCAAAAATCCAGAATAAACATTGTGGTTAATTACAGCTCTGTCTAATGTCACCGAGCAGGCCAATGTAGTGCCCTGAGATTAGCATTTTTTTTTAAACTAGCTTGCCCTGCTACGCTAACCTTTGTCTGTGTTAGCCCAGTGTTCATTTACGTCCAAGCTTGAAAGGGTTAATGGTTTCAAGATCTGAGTTTTGCGCTTAATACAAAGCTCAAAATTACAAGGCAAGGACTTGATTGGTTCAAACTGCACATATTATGTTTCACTTGTATATCACTTATCTTTATTATGTCATAGGTGCCAACCTCGGAGATAAAAAATGATCAAATTTAGGACTGTTTATGATTCCTAAACAGTGAATTCCTACAATTTATGTAAAGAACTTAAGAAAAAAACTGCAACCACTGTTATAGCTGGTATGAATACTGAAGCAAAATCCCACATTCACAGCCGTCTGGTTCTGTTTGTTTTGTTTTTTTTAGCCACAGACTGGAAGTACTCGTACACCCGAGAAGGTCATAAGGTTCCTTTCGCCACAGCAGGAGACTGCTACAGCGCCGCCCGCTGCCCACAGGTGGGAACGACTTCTCTGGATAATTAGGCATCTTGGGAATGTGAATGTCTCGATCAAGGCTTTGTTGGCAAGCGGTGAATAAAACACGTGGGTGGCTTTGGCTGGGACGGAATCAGACCAAAAACAGACATGATTAAAGACGCTCGTGTGAAATGAGACATGTATAGAGTTATAAGTGCGTGTTTGTGTGTGGATTGTCGCAGATGCTGTCCAATCAAATTTAAAACCAGCGATCTATTTGTCATCTGGTGCTTATTTCTCAACTCTTTCCCTCTTTCATCCATCCTATATTTTGACATTCATTGTTCCTTCTAGCACTCTAGCGCACTACACTGTCTTTTCCACTTTTTGATCATGTTCGCTAAGTCTCTCTCGAAGTTGCCCATATGTTACGAAACAGACTTTCTTTTATCCCCCTCTTCCTTTACTCGAGCCACTGGAGAGGAAGTGTAGCTCGGTTGTGTCCCTTTCAATCAGCACGAATGTCAGTGATCATTTTTGGTGAATGAAAAATCTTTTTATTTTTAGTCATTTCAAACAATCAGCGAATATATTATACATTTTTGTATTTACGGACTACAAGGACTACCAGCAGGGGGCCCCATAAGAAATTCGTATGCATACAACAAAACTGCAGTTGTTTGTTGATTAATTGCAGATATTCACGCCCAACCCGGGGTCTATCATTTGTGATTGTTCTTCTTTGGCTGCAATTTACAGATGGAATGTGTCTCTATTAGCTTTGCACATCTGGGTCCTGATGTTTTGGCCCATGTCTTTTTGGTGAAATCTCTTAAAATCTGTCAGATAGAATGAAGACCATTTGTTAACAGCAAATTAATATATTTGCCTCACAGGTCGAGAAGTTGGTCAGGTATGAAATATATACAGGTAGTCCTCGAGTTGCGATGGTTCGAGTTTTTCCTTCTTACAATGACGATAGCATTAAAAAACATTATTTTTTTTTTTCTATTTAAGTGTTTTCGGATGCCATTTTAATTTTCATACAGTACATTCAGTCTGAAAAAGTCTGCATTTAAAAGACACCTCAAGAATAGAGTAGACCCTACATGGGGTTCCACTTGCTAATTATATGATTGTTCTTTAATTTTCAGGGCCAATTTAGGCTCAACCTCTCAGGAACAGGCTTCCAGGTGGCTGAAAGTACCCAGTGGAATTCCCATGGGAACTACGCCGTGGCCGAGATCCACAAGTCTGAGGTACTTTGTTCGCACATGCTGAAAAAGTGCCAAGCAAACACACTAGTGATCCATTCACCTGTACCTAATCGTATGCCTGTGACCTTCTCTAAGTTTCCAAATTCTCACAGTCGAGTCCTCTAATCCTGTTTCCGCAACCTTTCTCCACTTCCATGTATTGACATCTCTTCACACACCTTATCAAATCCTCCCACACTTCTTCTCTCCATTCCAACACTTAGTGCCTCAATTCCTCCCTCTTCTGGAGGTTTGTGTGCACAGCCAGGGGGCACTATTGGGCAGCTGCTGCAAGAAGACCTCTGTTTCTGTGTTGGTAATTGAAATCATTCAGAGACTCGTTTCTTGGCAGGGAGTGAAAAGGTTTGGAATGAAAAGCGCTCCACGCAGAGAGGAAAATAGACAGAAAATACGTTGTCGTAAGTCAAGAGCTTCAGAGAACAATGTCGATGGGATCGTTATCCCGACGAGGGCTGGTTTTTCCTCTGTGAGGATGTTTTACATTGTTCATGTTACACAGCTTTTAGTGATGCAAATCCAGATTTAATGTCACTACCCAAACGTTATTCACTATTTCCCTCAGATTACATGTAGTTCATGTGTATATAAATAAAATGTATTAGAAGGAAAGCATGAATAGAAAATCTGATCAAATAGACCAGGACCAGTCGATCTGAGATTTCTAGAACATTCCTGCGGTATAATCTTTCATAGTTTATTATCTTTCATGTAAATTGTAAATGTAGCTTTTTCCACAGTAAAGCCTATGACATGCAGTTCCTTTCTTGTTTCACAGGATGGCAGTAGAGTGACAGGAATGTGTGGTGGCTACTGTGGCAAATGCACTCCGTCTTCCAGTTCAGGCCTTCTCATCCAAGTTACATGAGTCCCATACCATCAAAGGTCTAGAATTACATTCTTTTATTCTTATTATGACTCACATTTGGGTGAAAAGCAAACATTAAGTGTCTTAGTGACACAAGAATGGCTTCATATCGCTTTTCCGACATACAGTTGATGCTCTGATCAAGGTCTTAAAAAGAAGTTTATTAGTCACATATGTTTAAAGCACAGTGAAACACAGTTTATTTATGTATATGAGGTTGGGGTCAGAGCATTAAGGGGTAACCTAGAGCATTAACTCTGTAGCCATCAATGGATTGGGTTGGGTTTATTGGGCTCAATGAAATGGTTTGGGTTGGGATTGGTGGGTTTGGTTTGGTTTGATTTGGGTTTAGTTCAATGGGATGCGTTAATTAGGTTCATTTCATTGGATTGAGTTGGGGTGTTTATTGAGTTTAGTTCAAGGGTTTGGGTTTAGTTTGGTTGGGTTCGGTTAACCGGACCTATTTTTAATTATGGTCCTTGAGACTACAAGCACTCATGAGCCAGCAGGGGGCCCCATAAGAATGCAGAATGAACATTGTTTAATTTGACCTTTCGAAAGGGTGGGTGGTTATAGGTGCAAAACTGTAGAACATCAGAACAAAACAGTACCAGGGTTGATCAAGTGATAGCCTTCTGAGTAAATCATATGTAAGTGTATATAACACTTTGCCTGTGTTGCCTTAAAAATATATCCTCTTATACCTCTTTTGCCTCTTGCTCCTACAGTCATGGCTGATCTTTCTTCAGGACGTTCTCTTCTCCCAGGGTTCTTCTCTCTACATGGTGCTAAAGACAGTAAAAAACTTCTCTATCCATCCCCAGGCTTCCTGCTGTAAGTGTGTAAATATCAGCTGGTGTATGTGGTGTACAGAATGTGTCGAATTATTTATTATAATCCACAATTATTTTTATACAGTTATTTAAAACGCTAACAAAGCCGTGTTCACAGTGCAGGTTTTTTTGTTTTTGTACAGTAAATTCCAAACAAGTTTAGGCTCCTCGTCGATGTATTATATATTTTCTAGAATGCTATGTTTCGGGTCTTATAACAAGGGTTATGTTTTTCCATAACTGAAAAAAGTCTCGAGTCAGGATGAGCCTGGCAGTAAGAAACATAGTAAAAGCCTGCAGGGGTTTACAGGAAGTTTGGAGAGTTTTGAAGAGTTGAAATTGAAGATCAGTGATTGGATGAAGCTGATGAGGTTCTGAACGCTTCAGGATCAGATCAGCAGAATGTTAGCAGGTTAGAAGGGTTTCTCATTGGAGGATCTGCATCTTATAATAGGACTGTTAGAGAATTCGGACGAGATTTATTCTTGGGATCATTTTGTAGTACGTGTGATCGAAGTAAAAAAAAATAAAAGACAGGTGAAATCGCCGTGTCAAACAGGCTTCGGTAAGAGGAGGCAAAATGGAAACTCAGGGTAATTCTCGAGAATGAAGGAGACAGAGGAGGTGGTGATTGGCTGTGGTAATGTAGCCTTCATACCCAGGTGGACAGAGATTAGCTTTGAAGCATAGATCATTGGTGGATATTCAAGGCTCAGTAGGGGCAGAATTCTAAAGGTTTGGAAAGGCTTCATGATGACCGTGTAGCTTCCTGGATTCTGAGAGAAAAGTCGGCCATGTTTTACAAATCAAAGAGATAATGGAAGTCTCTCCTGTCAATAGAGAACACTTCAGTGTGTCTCATCTCTAACCACATTTGTAGTGGTTTTGTTATTCAAAAAGTCTTTTTTCTAGTGTTGAGAAAGAAAAGCCCTGAAAACTTGGTTACTTGAAAACCAAGCTTTCTTATTCTTATACTGAATTTCAGCCATAAATGTTTCAAACACAGTAATTATTGTTCCCAAATTCCAAACCAATTAATGAGTATTAATTGTAAAAGTCCCAGAGTCGGATAGAGGTGAAGAAAATCTTGGCAAAAGGCTGTTGTTCTGGAGTTTTATTCAACTTTATAACATTGTTTTTGCTGAATCATTTAATAAAAAGTAGTTCCGGTTTCTTTTCAACTACTCTCTCATAAGAAGTAGTCCCGGTATTGGTTGATATTTACCTCATATATTTACAGATTGACGCCTACTTTGATGGTTAAATCCACCTCGAGAATGTTGTCTTTTCTGGAAAATTGGGTGTCGTACAGATTTGGGAAAATGCAACAGGCTTCTATTCTAAAGGAGTTAAACAGTAAATAGTTGTTTACTGTATGTCTTGAGGGGGTTTGAGGTCATCAAAAATCCAACATAAACACAGATACAGTGGATCAGGGAGAAAATTTCCTTCAGAACGTCATCTAACGCATGGGTCTGAAACCTTTAGGGGATCATAGACTAGTTTCATTTTGAATATTCTCGCAGACCAGCTGATGGGGTACTGGTGGGCTAATCAGTAGGGTATCTATATTTGCACTCTGCAGTGTATAGAGGCTCTTAAATGGCGAAACGCACAATAAATAACACCTTGTCATATCTATGTACATTCCTGGTATCAACCCCTCAAATGCCTGGTGTTTGGGAACTTCTAGAGTTTATGAACCGTACTGGGAGTTTTCTTCTACAACAAAAGAACCGCAACAGGGTAGAAAGATAGAACAGAGAAAAAATGGTTTCACAGTAAAGGTTTCTGAGTCAAGAATCGAATTGTGTTACATTTTTTACTGATTTATTGAAAATCTAATATTTGGTGCTTTTGTTAGTTTATTTTCAGGAAATGATGTGTACTTCAGGGTAGGATGATGCATACTGTTAGCCATAACCATAATGTCGAGAAGGTTTGAAAATGAAGCCTACAAAATGTCTGACATGTGGTCATTCAAAAATTGTATGTTTTTTCAAAAACATACAGAATTTCTTTTTTTTTTTTACTGTAGAAAAAATGAAACAAAATTTAAAAAAATAACAGTTTTTTGTGTATTTGTTCTTTTAAATACCTCAAAATATTCTGGTCATAAATTTAATGTGCTTTATTTTTTATTGTCATTTTTGATGTCTCTACTATGTTTTTGTTTTACTTGTTCCATTTCAGGGTACGCTTATATTGCCTTTTTTTTTTAACCTGCTGTTTGTTACTTTTTGCTTGATTTTATTTTATATATTTTATTTTTTTTATAATTTCTTACAAAAAAAAAAAAAAAACATTTCTTCAGGAACACATTCCTTGTTTGATGATTTTTTTAAATCCATTTTCAAACCACTGGTTTTGTTTATGTTCTTAAAAAAAAAAAAAAACTGTATTTGCCTTAATCTAACACATGGTGCTATTTATGTTGGAGTTTATTCAATATTTCGATTATTGTTAAGGATCTGAGCTCTGAAATGATTAATAAATAAAAACAAAAAGGGAGTTGACATTTCGAACTCAAGCACTCCATGGCTTATACAGATTTTTTTTTTTACTTTTTGTTTTTTGTATGTCTACATTTTTGTATTTAATATAATTGCAAATGTAAATGGATTTCTTTAATACCCATAAATGTATGTCTCATGCCTCTGCCTATTAAGCCCGACTGATAATTGATACGGATTTTACAGTGTTATGATTGTTGTATGGATCACAGAAAGGGAATTCTAATGCAATAAATCACTCCTTAGTCTGATTTGTCTGATTTGAAGTTTTTCCTATGAGCGTGTTTAGATCATTTCTAAGTGTCTAAGGCTTTCATTAAAAAGAAAAAAAGATCATAATAATTTCAATCCTTGATTTGGAATTAGATACATTGTTCCTTTTTTTTTATATCATAAGGTTTATAGGACTGCGGTGAGACCTGAGATGTTGTTTGGTTTAGAGACAGTGGCATTGAGTAAAAGACAGGAGGCGGAGCTGGAGGTAGCAGAGCTGAAGATGTTGAGATGTTCGTTGGAAGTGACGACGATGGACAGGATTAGAAACAGTTTTATTAGAGGGACAGCGCATGTAGGACGTTTTTGAAGACATGGTGAGAGAGGCGAGATTGAGATGGTTTGGACATGTGGAGAGGGGGAACATGGGCTATATCAGTAGGAGAATGCTGAGGATGGAGCCCCCAGGAAGGAGGAAAAGAGGAAGACCAAGGAGGAGGTTTATCGGTGTGGTGAAGGAAGACATGTAGTTGGTGTAAAAGAGGCAGATGTAGAGGACAGGGGGGTATGGAGATAGATGATCCGCTTTGGCGCCCCCTAATGGGAGAAGCCGAAAGAAGTCACTATTCCAGAGTTTAGGAGCTAAATGTGAAAATGCTCTACCACCTTTAGTGGACTTTGTTATTCTACGAACTACTAGAAGCCCAGAGTTTTGAGATCTCAGGGAGCGTGGCGGATTGTAGCGTGTTAAAAGACTGGATAGGTAAGAAGAAGAAGAAAAAATGGTTCTCATAAGTATTGCCCCGCCCACCACATTTATACAGTATAAGGTACAGATGTAGGTTTACATTCATCACAAAGGTGTTCATCTATAGCGGGAGATCTTCCACTCCGACCCATGTAAAGCATTTCTTAATAGAGCTGGCTTTGTGCACGGGGGGTGGGGTGGCGTTGTCATGCTGGAACAGGTTTGGGTCTCCTAGTTTAGCTGAAGGGAATATTCATGCTACTGCATACAAAGACGTCCAATACAACATGTGGTTGGAAAAGTCCAGATACATTTGTTCCCATAGTGAAGTTATACCTGTCATCAAAAGTGACATAATTAGATGAACAGTGTTCACCTGTGGGTCATTAAAGAGTTTTACATGACCTCAATATAACTTTTCCTCCTGATCTTTCTGAAGGGTTTGCTAGAGAACCTGAAAGAGCATCGTTTAGATCAAGGCCCAGCAAAGCAAGACTGACATTCTGGAAAATGATCAGAGGGAGAAATCTGACCAGAAGAAGCCGTCTACCAAAACTCAGTGAGCAGGTAAGGAGAGGAGTGATCAGTGAACCAATTTTGATCAAGCAGATATTTCCTAAACAGAACCATGCAATCCCAGGAGTTGGAAAATATTGAATTACATTTTTAGAAAGAAAAATATTTTTTTTTCCTAATCACATTTTACATTATATTCAATCAAATCAGGAGGCTTTTCATCTCGCATGCAGCCAGTTGAATGCTTTCAACTGCTTCCAGTCATTTCAGTTTGGATTAAACTTGTCATTGTAAAACAAAACTCAATACAAAAAAATAAAAAGACAAGAAACAAAAGGAAGTCTATACAGTGCACTTAGCGCTATAGGTATTTAATTGTATTTTCAGTGTGGGTTCGCCTCTGGACTGGAACTTCGAGAATGGAAATGTTATTCAGTAAAATGTTCAGGATGCTGAAGGGTAAATTCAGGTCATTTGCTATTTGTAACTAAATTAGCCTGTTTTGCTAGCATTGTTTTGACTAGCATGGCACATTTGTTAGCATTGCTTCCTTAAATGTTTTTTTTTTCCCAGTCATTTATAATGGGAATTGTCTTGGTTATAATGGAAGCTGTAATGCTACAATGCTGTGGGTCACTACTGGTCATTTGGTAGCTTTTTGTGTCTGATACTATTAAGGAGAATTAGAACACGTCTGGCAACTTGTAGATCACACATGAGTTTCTACTGGACACATTGTGCTACTGGTTTACAGCTGAAAGTTTATAATGGAATTCCAGTGAAAACCATTAGACCTCAAACATACCGTCATTCATCATATATTAATATAATATTAATAATATATATATCAAGTGGCAAGAAGTATGGGGCTTGTGTACAAACAACAAATTGCATGAAGTCGTTCATAAAATTTAAGTCTCACGACGTATATTTAAAGAGAAAACCCAACCCTATGCAGGTTCTGCAGGACAAACCCAATTCCCACCCTTTCCATTAAACATATTTTATTGGACAACACAGGACTGTAAGACATGTTCAGTAAAATATGACAAAAAAACCTCTTAGAATTTCTCTCATCTGATAATCAACTGCTGTATTCTTTAATTCGATTTCTATTTTATTTGTTTTATTGTATCAATGTAAATCTCATTGCTCAGATTTTTGCCCCGGATGCTGACACAGCATTAAATCTCTACTACTATTCTGTAATTGCATTTGTTTCAGCAGGTTATTGCCAAACAATTCCAATTTAAACAAAGAGTGAAAATATTGACGTTTTTTTTAAATGTCAGATTAGCAAAAAAATGTTAGCATTAATCCTGCTTAGGGGCGGAACACAAATAATTGCTTGGAAATTAAATTCTACAAAACTTTCTATGAATATATTTTCTGCTCTTTTTTTAAATGCACATTAAAGAAGATCTTTTTTTCCCCCTTTTACTTGGACCAGTCGTCCCACTGTTTTACAGCTTCATTCCTTGACCATAATCTTCCATTCTTTTTCCTAAAGCATTCTTTGGCTGTAAAAAAAAAAAAATGTAATCAGGCTAATGTTAGCATGTCGATCTGGACACTCGAATCAAGTGGCCACTGATCCTTTCTTTATCTACTGAAAGAGATATACACAGAGTAGTGTAGGATTGAATCCCGGATCGACATTAGCTCGCTCGTGCTTTTTAGCATTCACGATGCGAAGACCCTTGAGACCTGAAGTGCACTAGACCGATCGCGACGACCAAAGCCTTTTCTTCTCTAACATAATAGCGATTGCTCTTCGAGGAGCCAGTGCTGCGTTACTTCCGAGGAAATTTTATCAGGAATTCCCTCGATGCTCCGGAAAGTTCGGAGCGCAGTGTAAATGAGTTTTATTACTCGCGAATGAAAAATGCAAAGGTTGCACTTTTGATTTAATGGCTCATTTCATTAAACATAGATGTACTGTAAAATATGGGGGATTAGGAATTATGATCTCAAATCATTATTTGTAAAAAAAAAAAAAAAAAAAAAAAAATCTATTGAAATAAAAGGCATTTCTTCTTCATTAGAAAACATAATATTCAAGAAACATTCCATAAAGTTACATAAAAAAAAACTACATTAGAAGTGGAAACTTGATTCTCCACTGATAGGAAATGATTCAGTGACCGCATGGCCTGATGAGGGGGAGCTACTGTTTCAAAAAAAAAAATATAATGAAATAAAAGGCATTTCTTCTTCATTAGAAAAAAAAACACATGTTGACATAATATTCAAGAAACATTCCATAAAGTCACATAAAAAAAAACTACATTAGAAGTGGAAACTTGATTCTCCACTGATAGGAAATGATTCAGTGACCGCATGGCCTGATGAGGGGGAGCTACTGTTTCTATACCAAGAGTACACTCCTAAACCTTGTATTCCTATTATCCAAAAGGAAATGTTGAAGATCTTCGCAATCGTTGTTATTATTGAATAAAACGAATGAGCTGCCAAACATTTCATCCATTTATTGTTACATAGCGTTACACTGTCCCATTACTTATGTTATATGTTATACTTTAACATACTCATGTTATAGTAGCTATAAACAGTCATTCCCTCGCCACATTTTCCTCCTGTTTTTAGAAATATCTATACGTTTCCCTCAAATTTACATCTCAGAACCTCCTCGATTCTGCAGACTTTTCTCCTACAGCTTGATGCAAACTACTGGAGGATGGATTTTCTACATGTGAGTGAATTCGTTGCTTTGCAGCTGCTTAAGACACCTGATTAACACTTTGGACCAATCGAGGATTCAAGAGCATTTTTGAAGGGAGAAAAACACACACTTTCAATGAAAATCTTAATGAGGACCCCACGGGGGATTCGTGATGTATTTGTTCCTCATTGGATGAAACGATTTGAGGTGAGGGGCGGAGGAGCAATTTGGACCCGCATCGTTGCGCAATCACCTTTCTCACACACACACACACACACTCTCTCTCTTTCTCTCTCTCTCTCTCTCTCTCTCTCACACACACACGCACACACACACACACACAGAGCCAGCCAGGGTTTCATGCAGAACACAGGGACGCGCACAGTGACTCCTCGCGGTGTCCTCTTTCATTCCCAGCTCGATTTCCTCCTTGTGAACCTGCCATGTTCAGCAGAAGCTCTAAAAGGAGAAGCTTCAGCAGCTCGGTGAGTCACAGTGCAAGTTTTTGTTTTTCGAGTTTCCGGCGCAGTTTTGCGTGCGTAATTGGATAATTGCGTAATTGCGTGTTTTTGAGGACACGCACTAAAACAGTGCGCCAAAAAGTCAGCTGATGTCACTTTCTGAACATGCAGTGCTGTGATACACCTGGTTTGGTACTCTAAATATGTTTTTTCTTTGTGTTGTTTATTTCTTGTGAATGATGTTTACTACAAAACTCAATGGCACGTGCGTTAAGTGTCAGAATTACCCTGGATATTGGGGTTACAGCATCATCAGAAAGGGAATAAATAATGTATACAGCATGACGAATCACCCGCTGACACTAGGACTCTGGGGATTAGTGATCCATATCAACCTACCATGTGGTTATGTAGGTTAAGAGATACCATAGTGTCTTTTTGGGGTGGTGTGCAGCTACACGAGATGATCTACAAGATCTCGGAGACACTGGTTTGGTGTAGCCTTGCGATCCGGATGTGTACATGAGGAAAAGAGAGCTTTCAGAACTCTTGTTAGGTCTAACATCATATCCAGTGTCAAAATAGAGTCCAGGTGGAATTGTGGGTGAGCTATTATGCAAAGCGAATGTAGACCATCATTCATGGAGAACATTTTTAGGGAAAAGCTCTGAGTAACTGATCAGAAGGTCCGGTTTTGCAGGGCCCATAATCGCCAAGCTGCCACTTTTGGGTCCTTGAGCAAAATCCTTAACCCTCTATGCTTCAGGGGCCCTGTATCATGACTGACCCTCCACTCTGACCCCAGTTTCCTAGTATGCTGTGCTATGTGAGGAAAGAGGGTCTAGTCTAGTGGTTAGGATGCAGCGCTCTCACCGCTGCGGCCCGGGTTCGATCTCCGGTCAGGGAACCAACCCCAGCCCTTAGGGTTGCACAAGTCAGTGCACTCTTAGTGGTGGTCCCAAGCCCGGATAAATGGGGAGAGTTCCATTAGGAAGGGCATCCAGCGTAAAACGTGCCCAATCGAACATGCGGATACGGATGATCCGCTGTGGATTCTTTTCCTTTCAGGTTAGGCATCTGAGTAAAAAGTAATTTTTTTTTCTCCTCTAATTTAGCCTTCTGCACTGGAGGATCTGGGAAGGGGCCAGCCTTGTTATGTGTGTGGTTTGCAGTGTCCTGGCTTCATCATGCACAAATGGAGGTACAACACTACATTCACACACACACACACACACACACTCTAGAGTAAACTTCCTTATCTCACCCTGTTATCATCTGTGCATCATATAGAGCAAACAGAGCATCAGATTCCCTGTGGAGGGACTCATAAGAAAAATACAGCTTGGCCATCGTTAGCTCGGATTTCTAAATGTTGGGGAAAATAAACCGTCTCGTATATCCGCAGTCTTCACGGATCAGTGTCCTGCTAAGCTCTGAATCCATGTCTAGTCCGATATTTGTTCAGCTGAGGGTAAGAACTGAGGGCTCAGATGTGCCTTTAGGAGGCCATTCTACTAGTGTTCTTGTAGTGAATAGACTTTGGCAGCGCGTGTATTGTGCGACGCTTAGCTCTCCCAAAGATAACTGTTTACCCTGAGCCAGCTATTCACGCTATTCTGAAGGTTCGAGCCGCATTCCTGCCCTGACGTTATAAAGTAGAGTCCATGGTGTGGAATGGAAATGGAAAGAATGGAAAGATAAAATCGGGCCAGGTTGTTTTTGTTAGCATGTCAATATGATGTCAATTTAAATGGATTTAGCCGCTAGTTGTTTAAGTAGCAAATTCACGTCGTCAAACGATACGACCTGCCGTGAGTAGATCCATGTAAGAATACAGAGCATGCTGGGAAAATAAATAAGCACCACTTTTTTCTTTTAGATTGAATATTGTAAAACTTTGGCTTTGATCTTTTTTTTTGTTGCTCACAATCTACAAGTAGTTTGGGTTTAGGGTGCAGTCAGTGTTCCAGTTCATCCCAGAGGTGTTCAGTAGGGATGAGATCAGAGCTCTATAGCAGGCGACTCATATCTTCATGGAGCTGGCTTTGTGCACAGGGGCTTTGCCATGCTGGAACAGGCTTGGGTTTCCAAGTTCAAGTGAAAGCAAAATTGTATTACACCGCATTTTAAGACGTCCTGTACAATTGTGTACCTCCAGCTTTGTGGTAACAGTTTGAAGAAGAACCACATGAGAGTTAAGGTCAAGTGTTAATGTTTGTCTTTATGTCTGACTTATATATTCTGTCAAAGGCTGCATTTCCCAAATAAAAATGTTGATTAGGTCATTGTAAAAAAAGACTGAGTAATACTGGCCTTCACTCTGACCAAAATTTGGACATTTTGTACAAACCAGAAGTTTTTTTGCTGCATTTTGGGACATTTCTAGAACTCTGGAGAAAGCCATACATTTCATGCAGCTTGCAGTCCTCGAACAGTTCGCTGAGCTGCACATATTTCCACGTTTGTGATTTTGCCCAGAAAGCTAATTCAATTCAGTACCCTGTTTATAGAAACTCCTCTTGGCTGTGAAAGCAAGTATGGGTCCCCGCACTGCAGTGTTTAGCGAGGAAGGTGGGGCCGGTTGCCTGGTTGGTCGTTGAGAGCGGGGAAAGCTCGCCCATGCTTGCTCCATCGCTGTAAACTATTACAGGGCAACAGTCAGCTCAGGAATGCAGCCTTAATTACCTGACTTTTGCAGCGCTACAATAAAATCAGAGTCTCTTCCTGGCAAAGTGACTACAGACATTTCTTACTGAGTTTCTGAGGCTAGTGTGTGTGTGTGTGTGTGTGTGTGTGTGTGTGTGTGTGTGTGTGTGTGTGTGTGTGTAAAAAGACCTAGAGAAAGACTGAATGCACGGTATGGGGTGACTTTATAGCCTTCAGCGCAATAGCATCACTTAGAGAGCTTTATGAAGGCTGAAATAAAGTCATTCATTTGTCTTACAATTCTTTGTGTGTGTGTGTGTGTGTGTGTGTTGTGGGGGCTGAAGGATAGTTAGATGAGGTATGTGGCCATGATTTGACCCTAGACAAGAAGAGATTAGGAAAAGCAGACAGGCAGGTGCACACACACACACACACACACACACACACACACTAGGTCCTTTTGAGAAGGCAGTTAGAAAAGCAAACAGAATTAGATGAAGTCGCATGCAGCTGGTATTGTGTTAACCGTGTTCCCTGATGCTATACTTCACACTTTATTGGGCCTTCGTTTAAAGAAAGGGTTTCAGAAGTCTTCACTGGATGATGAGGGGATCATCACTTCCACTGGAAGGTTCTACTGGAGGACAACTAAAGTAGAGTAGAAAAAAAAATCAAGCTTGGATGTACTGTGAACGGAGTCTGTCCAATGAAGGAGGTGTTGCAAAAGAGTTTTCTGTTAGCATTAGAGAAGCAGGTGTGTGTAAGTTTTAGATGTAGGAGGTGTGGCCTCTTTTAGGAACTATGAAGGAGGTGTGGTCTGTCAAAAAAGGCCTTGAGTCAATGATGGAGGTGTGGCCTTGTGTCAGTGATGGAGGTGTGGCCTTGTGTCTGTGTCAGTGATGGAGGTGTGGCCTTGTATTAGTGCCAGTGATGGAGGTGGGGCCTTGTGTCAGTGATGGAGGTGGGGCCTTGTGTCAGTGTCAGTGATGGAGGTTTGGCCTTGTGTCAGTGATGGAGGTGGGGCCTTGTGTCAGTGATGGAGGTTTGGCCTTGTTAGCAATGGAGGTTTGGCCCTGTATCAGTGTCAGCGATGGAGGTGTGGCCCTGTATCAGTGTCAGCGATGGAGGTGTGGCCTTGTGTCAGCGATGGAGGTGTGGCCTTGGATCTGCCAGTCCTAGTAAAGGTGTGGCCTCTGTAGCTGTCGGTCACAATGAAGGATGTTTGACCTCTGTTATAATTGTCAGAAATCTGGAAAGGGGCGTGGCCTCTGTACCTTCCTGGAATGATTAAAGTAGGTGTGGCCTTTGTAGCAGTCCCAGTGAATAAAGTGTGGCTTTTGTTATACTTCTGTCAGTAGTGCTAAAAGGGGTGTGGCCTCGGTGTATTTCTAAAATGAATAAGTAAAGAAAGTGTGGCCTTTGTAGCAAAGGCCACACCTCTTTTATTATTAGTCCCTGGAATAAATAAATAAACAAAGTAATGCACTTACCTCAAATTCCTCTTCACCTGCATTTATCCAAGCTGGATTTCTTTAAATAATGCATGATTTTGTAAATATTCACGAGATGCCAGCGATGCTGCAGTTTCTATCCCCCTCAGTCTAACACAGTCCTGTTGCTTCTGTCTTCCTGGTGTCTCCTGTGCCCACCTAATTTTTAGTTAAGGAGAAGAATGGCTTTCGATGTAAGTTCAATAAGTTCACATGTGAGGAACGAAAGGCACAGTTTACTTGTGTAGTGTAGTATATGATCAGTTTATGATCAAGTTCATGTACATGTGGCAGCCAAAGACAAGGGTTGTGGGAAAGGTAGTGGAACCCGAGAGGGCGATTTTATTTTGTACGACATGTTAAATTATTCATTGTTGCCATTCGGTTGATTGATTTTCTTTGTGCTAACGAGGCTCATTACAGCTGCTTTTAGCATCGGATTTGCGAGTGTTTGCAAACCGCTCTGCTCTTGTGCCCCGTGTAACAGCTGTCTTTATGCCGATTCGTAAAAACGTCGTAACATAAGTCGCCTCCTTGTTATTCCGGTTTGACGTAGCGTGTTACAGATGCTAATAACTCTCCTAAGGGCCTTGGAAATGATCGCGCTTAACCGAGGGAAATCCCATCTATAACCCTCGACATTAACGGCGCAAACCATTCGCAGCACTCTTACCCTGGGCTGTTAACGACCGGAGCACGGATCAGACAAAGATCTCCCTTGTGCTCCGAGGCCTCGTCTGAAACCGTAGACGAAACCGTAGTGAAAGTGGAAATGATGCGAGAAGAAGTAAAAGGAAGGGTGAAAAAAGGTTGTGTGGTTTAAGTGAAAAATAAGCAAGATATTTTATGGTATAGATTTTTCATAAATGACCGAGTAGCATGTGTACTTCATAGATTTTACTTAAAAGCTAATCACAGGGCACGTTTTCTTGGATAGTGACACACACAGTGCTTGTGTAGAGAAAGCGATCCGTCAACTGGCGTTAACAATTTAGCAAAGATCCAATAGTAACTAGCGTGATTATAGGAGAAAATACTAGCGAAGTTTGATTGCTTTAACGATCAATTGGCATTAATAATTATTATTATTAGGACTATAAAGATGAAACACACACTCAAAAATAAATATAGAATGTTTTTTTTTAAAACTGGGTCTGCCTTTGGTTTTACAATTTTGACCTTCTTCATGATGTCTGGTGGGAAACCCCTGCATGACACCTCTTTAGGTGAAGGTCAGAATTAAGAGCTTATCCGTGGAGAGACTTTCACTCCAAACGCTCCCGAGACAGCTGTGGAAACTGGCGTGTCCTCCAGCTAACCCGATCAGATCTGCATAACAGAGGCGGCCTGTTAACCAGCAACCCGGCCAGCAACGTTCTCTCAGAGCTTTATCGGCATGAGAATGGAGAGCTCCTTTCAGCCTGGATGAAGGAGGAGATGAACCGTGATGCTCAGCCCCTCTCAGAGCAGATCGACCCTTTCAGTTTCTTTCTCTTGCACACACACACACACACGTTTATACAGAGAAGCCCGTTACAATCTGCTAGATTAGCATGTCCATGCTGAGTAGCGTACAAGACATTTACTCCTTAACTTTAAAGTGATAAGTACGTGCATCTGAGCCGTATGTTAGCGCTCCCTCCTGTAGCTTCTTAACTTGAACCTAGTGTCAGGTCAGTCGTTGCCCTTTCACGTGCCGCTCTGATCGAATTCGCAAACTCTCTGATGGATCCACCTTTTTTTGATTCGGTGACTGACCTCCTGTGTGTGTGTTTACATTTACGTGCCTGTTTGTGTGCATCTGATTGGACCTAATGACCCGTTGTTTGTCAGCCGCGGTAGTCATGACGACAGCCGGCTTTGTTGTCAAGGGCAGGACGATTAATTCAATTGCGGCAAATTGCTCAGGGTCGGTGTGCGTGCGAATCGGACGGCCCGTCGATCCTCTTTTTTTTTTTTTTTTTTCCCTTCACTCAAGATGGATAGGGAAGTGTTTAAATCAGCCCAGGTTCAAAGAAAGAAGCCACAAACCAAACCAACCTTATCTTATCTTAAACTTATAAATGGATAAAAAGCAAACGATGATGTGCAATTGTTAAAACTGAATGTGAAATTCAACTTGTTTTATTAAACTACATTTTTTTTTTTTTTTTTTTATGGACATTGTCCTAAATCAGCAAATTGCTAGTTATAGGTAGCTAATGATGATCTCCACCACACCAACCTGTCATTGATTATCTTCCTTAAATGCTCCAAAGAGTTTTATTCCTTCAGTCCAAGCTGACCCTGTACCTTTAACACTTAGAGCTGTACAGTATGTAAACGAATAATCGTATGTCTGGAGTAGATCTTCATCCATCTTCTGACTGGATCACATCCAGGATCTAAAGAAACAAAACATATTTCACACTTCGAGAGAGCAGATGCACAGTGGGTGTGAAAAACGGTGTGCGTGCGAATCGGACGGCCCGTCGATCCTCTTTTTTTTTTTTTTTTTTTTCCTTCACTCAAGATGGATAGGGAAGTGTTTAAATCAGCCCAGGTTCAAAGAAAGAAGCCACAAACCAAACCAACCTTATCTTATCTTAAACTTATAAATGGATAAAAAGCAAACGATGATGTGCAATTGTTAAAACTGAATGTGAAATTCAACTTGTTTTATTAAACTACATTTTTTTTTTTTTTTTTTTATGGACATTGTCCTAAATCAGCAAATTGCTAGTTATAGGTAGCTAATGATGATCTCCACCACACCAACCTGTCATTGATTATCTTCCTTAAATGCTCCAAAGAGTTTTATTCCTTCAGTCCAAGCTGACCCTGTACCTTTAACACTTAGAGCTGTACAGTATGTAAACGAATAATCGTATGTCTGGAGTAGATCTTCATCCATCTTCTGACTGGATCACATCCAGGATCTAAAGAAACAAAACATATTTCACACTTCGAGAGAGCAGATGCACAGTGGGTGTGAAAAAAAAAAAAGGTGTGTGTGGGGGGGGAGATTGTGTGTGTGTGTGTGTGTGAGCATCTAAGCATTTTCTCCATTGAAGAGGTTGTGCATATGTGCTACTGGTGTCATGTGACCATCATGGTGGCATTTTTATGTCCATTAACATCCTGAAATTTTGTAATTCTGCTACAGACATGATGGAATGATCCCTTTTTTTTTGCATGAAGTAGAACATTACTGTGGTGATATGTACTAATCCTCTGCTTAAATATGACTCAGTTTCTCCTTCTCTATTTTTACTGGATTGAAAGTACAAAGTGTTTGCATTTGAATGAACTTGAAAAGTAATAAGCTATGTGAACTTGATGCAAATAATGGATGGATGGATGGATGGATGGATGGATAGATAGATAGAACTTTGTCATTGCATAGTTCAGGTACACAGCAATCATGAGTATAAATAAGTAGCATATTTACAGCATGTGATATTTCTGTAAGCATATGTACAGTGAATAAATATTGCAGGTCAGTGTTCTGTTCTCCTTTTAAATAGAGAGTTTTCTATAGACACACACACACACCATGGGAGAACCCTAACACCCACACACTGATGGTCTGTTGACTATCGCAATTAGAGTGGTGAAGATACGGTTTACCAAAAATGAAAATCTACTCGAAAAGATAGATACCTAAAATGTTGACTTATGTAGAGCAACCAGTTAGAAATACTTCCCGACTGTCCACCAGTGTCGCAGATGCCTAACGTTTAACCAAGTGAAATCTGTTACTTTGTCTGGATTCTTTGTCGATCTCTCCACGTCTTCATCTCGTTGATCCTCAGCTGTCAGAGTTTAAACCAAGCTCTCTTGTTAAACCCTAGATCGCATTAATTTGCCATTTCATGCCTACTGAACAACCGTTTGGATGATTTTTTTCATGCTGACTGCACCCCAGTTCTCACCTCACCTCTTCCTGACTTTACACCCTTGTGGCTGAATGAATCTCCACAAGCACACGGCAGAATCTAGTGGAACATCTTGGAAGATTGGAGGTTATATTACAGTTAATTGGGACTCAATGTGGAATTCTTAAAGCACATACCAATCTTGTGTGTATATACAGTAAATGCATATTAATTAGCCAAGTGGACATACGTTAAATCTCATCACTCTACTTTTTTCAGCTGATTCAGGAAATCCGAATTAGTAGAATAAATAAACATTGTGTGAACATCACTGTGCTCTTTTCCACTGAACAGCCGTGGCATTTTTCAGCAGGCGCTTTTTACCTCCTGAGTGTAAGTACAGAGTCTGTGTTCTACACGGAGCTTTTAAAGGCTCATCTACTTTAATTCCCGCCCACGTCGGCTAACCCTGGCCTTAATGACTCCAATCCTCCTTTTGAAATGTCATCTGGAACAAAGGCAGCTTATAGGGGGGGTATGGGGAACTATTCCAGGGACAAATAGCTTCACATTTTTTTTTTCCCCCTCGACTCTCGCTCCATTGTGTGGTGATGTGCTTCCCACCCCCTATCTTCCAAATAGCTTTAATCCAACCTGACTTGAAGAAAATATCTGCAAACCTCTTAAGGTCACGGGCAGAGAAAGCAGTTTCCTAATCACAGGCTTCATGTCATCAAGTTTGTTCGAGGATCCCAAGAACACAAGGCTTTGTTTTTAGCCTGAACTTTCTAAGCGTATAAGTAGCCTTAAATTTCCGAGCGAGTAATTATACATTTGTGACCAAAGAAAGGCCAGAGTTAAAGCGTATTTGCAGCGTTTGACGTTTTTCCTGATTGTAAACCCAAATCGCTCCACCTGGTCCTGCTGTGAGATTGAGCTGGAGACCGAGCTCATGCTGAGACTCGGAGAAGAAACACTTCAATAATTGAAAGTTTAGTTTGTGTTTTACTGTATTTAGTACAAACACTCAACTCAAGCCAAACCGCGAAAAGCTTTCGGTTTTCTTCTCATCACAGGCTCATGAATACTTTTCAATAATAATACATTTTCAACAAAAAAAATTATATCGATTAATTGACTGATCGATTTCAGTTTTATGTGAACGACTCCATAGAACAAAATGTGAGACGATTTAATATTAAAATGATTTTGAATGAAAAAATTGGTAAATAAAAAAAAAGTTGGTAAATCCAAATTTTTTATATTTTTCAAAATGTATTTGAATAAAAAAGTATTTAAAAAGTTTATTTAAAAACAATTTATTTAATAATTACATTTTTTTTTAATTGAATTATTTATTGAATTTTATTGAAAATATTTAAACTTTATATAACATTTACACTGATTTAAATTTAAATGATAGACTTTTAGTGAAATTTTATACATTTTTTTTTTTATATAACGTTGAATAAAATTAGCCAGATATCACTTTTTTTATATATATTTATAAAAATGTAACATTTTCAATTATTATAAAATATATTTAAAATGTAAAATCCAAATGGTTCTAAGTTCTAAAAATCGTAAGTCGGGGGACTTCCTGTATATTGTTTTAAATATATAATATTGGGTTGTGGTTTCAGAAACGTTGCGCTCGTATCCTTTAACACACCGCCACCATTTGCTTTCGCACTTGTGCATGAAACGTCTCCATACGAGACGTTTGGATGAGACAGACCGATGCTATCTGCACTCGGAGCTCTCCAGCGCTGAAGCGCACTCGGCCGACGCGACACGTTACTGATTAGCGCTCGGAAAAGTGTGTGGGAAACCGTCGCGCTCTCTTAAAGCCCCTGAACCTGGAGGTCAGAGGTCGGCTGACTTTGAGGCGACCCCTGAAATGTTAGAAGCAGTTGCAGCTGCTTAACATCCTGATGGGCTTTGTGTCCTGTCGCCTCGTTACTAACACACACACACACACACACACACCACTGTCTGGCCTCCGAGTTGCAGTGAAGTGTGTAGCTGACGTCTACATTTTTATATTTATTTTGATAAGGTTATTATTCCTAGTCGCTGAGGGACAGTGCCCTCTGCACAAAACCAGCTCCATGAAGATCTAGTGGTTTGAGTTGGAAGATCTTCTGGCCTCCTCACCTCACCTACATCAGTATCTGAATTTACTAACACCCTTGTGGCTGACTGAATCTCCACAAATGCACTTCTAAGTCTAGTGGAACATCTTCCCAGACGAGAAGGTTCTGACAGCAGCAAATGGAATGCGATGCTCACAAACCAATCATATAGCCAGGTGTCTACAAATCTCTTTGTCAATAAAGTGTATATAATGTGTACAGTGTTCAGTGTAAACATGGAAGCCTTGCAGATGTCAACTGTGTAGTAGTCAGGGGCACATTAAATTTCAGTGGTGGACAGTATCGAAAGATCTTTCATTCATAACTGTACTTAAGTAGTTCAGCATCAGTTCAACATCAAGAAGAACATTTAATTCAATTCATTTTTATTTTTATTTGTATAGCACTTTTAACAATGAACATTGTCTCAAAGCAGCTTTACACAGATGATGTGGTGATTAAAAGTGAATATGTTCTTTATAAGTGAGTTTGTCCCTGATGAGCAAGCCGGTGGCGACTGTGGGAAGGAAAAACTCCCCGAGATGCCATAAGGAAGAAACCTTAAGAGGAACCAGACTCAAGAGGGAACCCATCCTCCTCTGGGTTGCACCGAATGTCCATTTATAGCAGATATACATTTAGAGAGGAATAAATGAAGAAACTCCAGACTCGAACTCACCACAACACACGTGACCTCATTTACATGAATTTATTTATTTATTTTTACGTAGTTAAACCGAAGGTTTTGAGCTTATGATCATTTTAAAAGAACTCATTGTTTGACTCATTAATATGGGGTTATTAATAGATCAGTGTGTTGAGAGTCACATTCGAGTCTTTACACATACACTGAGGTGATTAAGTAAAGAGTCTTGTGATCTTGATCTCACCAGAAACCTGTCCCAAGAAATGCTGCTAATGTGATCATAAAGGCTCTGTGATCATCCCAGAATTCGTGTTCATGTAAGACTATTACACCTTATAGAATCTGTATTTAAAAAAAAAAGGCGTTTGTCAGCTTTGTAAAGATGTTTTCATCGTCTCTAAGCAGCCCTGAAATCTGCTGAAATCCTCTGTGAAGCTCAGTTCTGTACACATAAACTCCCTGAAGTACTGAATGTACCTCACCCTGGAAATGAGACTCATTTGAGGTGTTTGAGAAGTGCTGATGTGTGCACATGCTGCCTAGAAACACACAGATATACAACAATTCAACACAACAGCCTGTAGGTGAGAGGAGATCAAAATGACCGCTTCAAAGCACTCTTTGATTCTTTTATTTTTTTTTCTCTCTCTCTCTCTCCATCTCTTTCTCTTTATGCGAGAGCCACCTGTTCATGACCAGACATCAAGCGTTGCTCTAACAGCCGTGTTTCCTGGCCCCTGCGGAAATTTGAGAAAATGACATGACAAAACTGTCACTAATTCGCACTTGCAGTCCGTCGGGTTAGTTTTTCTTGTCTGTTGGTCCCAAGGTGGGCGTGGCCTCTGTGGCTTTTGAGTCATGCTGTATGCAATTGTAAGGCTTTTTAATCAACATAATGATCAATTTGGACATAATGTATTGGGAACCACAAAATACAAGACACACCCTGACAGTTCAGACATTTTAGTACATTTTAATTAGATATAATCAGGATTTTGTAGGAGATCATATGATTACTTGTGGGAGGAGTCTGCTCCAGATAAGGGTGGAGCTAATAAAGCCTGAAAAATGTTTAAAAAATGAAAACTGTGTCGTTTCAGTGTGTTTATAAAAAGTCTGTCAGAATTTGCTTAGTGCTGATGGCCAGAATAGTTGTGTGTGTGTGTGTGTGTGTGTGTGTGTGATGGAATGTTTAGCATGTCACGGCTCAAGGAGCAGCCTCTGATAGCAGGGGGGCAGGAAATAGCTCTTAATAGGAGAGCTGAATTCGGTCCAGCTTCCTGTGATCACAGAGTGTGTGTGACACACACACACACACACACACACACAGTCTATTTCCTTTAGGGGTGGTGTTGTAGAGCACCTGAGGGTCACGTTACAGCAGGACAGCTGTGAAGTCACAGATCAAGAGCCGTCTAACGGCCACATTTTTCCAAATTGGCTTTTCTTTTCCTTCCGCATTCGATCTCGCAGATAAACTTTATCTACGACGAAGAATAACCCCAAAGCTTAGAGTCTTAGAACGTTTGAGAATCACCAGGTGGCGCTGTGACGTTGCTCTAAAACCCTCTGTAAACCAGTAAGTCTGGATATGGTGGAGCTTCAGTACAGCTGCCTGAGGAGGGAAAAAATCAGCAGTGACATTTACAGAAGTTTAGTCTCTGAGCTTGTTTCCACAGCGACGCCTGTATTCACACACTTTTAATGCCTTGGCAACGAATGAGAGAGAGGTCAGAAAGCAAACGCACTTCTACGGAGTCAAATAAGAGACAGATATAGACTGTGTTAGAGGGTGACTCACGGAGTCACAAACTCTGTACACACACTGAGACGGGTCTTCGGGTCATTGTGAGGATCTTCTATTGGATGTCCCAGAAGCAGAACAAAAAACAATCTACTTTTCTTGTGGAGACAAAACTACCAGATGTTCACACACACACACACACACACACACACACACACACACAAAGCCATACTAATTTCATTGTGACACCTTGGTGATGGACCAGAAAAGTTCTTTTGAAAAAAAAAATGGTCGCCTCCATAAAGCCGGAACATGACGTAACACGGTGTTACACGAGTAACTGTCGCTAAAATGCGACGTCTCATGGTTCAGGAAGATTTCTGTGCGTTCTCCTCCCACCCCAAGAGTCCCAGCTTGCTTTTTTGGCCCACCGTCCCAAGTCGCTGTTTTCACAAGCGCACGAGGGCCAACAAAATGTTTTCATTCCGACCTCTCTGCACTCTCGCGTTACAACATCCCACTCTCGCACCGCCGATTTTCAACAAATGCGCACACTCGCACGAACAGGCGATGCCACGCCATGCTGCGATTGTCGCTCCGTAACGCAAAAAAAACTCGCTTTGGGTTTTTTTTGTTTTTTTTTATAAAAAAATCTCTCAGGCGAGAAAACAGATCCCTGTCGCAGACCCGGGTCAGAGGCTTGATCGAGTGGCCGTGAAATAAGAAACTAGAGACGTCATTTAAAAACAAGGCATAGAGTCGTTTAGCTTTAAACGTGATAGCCTTGTAGGCTGGGAAAGCGCAAATATGAGATGAAAGTCGCACTTGACGGTGTTGAACTCGAGGGATCGGTCACGCGGCGTGCGCCACACACGTGACTCGGATCTGTAATATCATCCCGCTCGTGGATGAGGCACTGCTGACTTCTTGGATTTGAGGAAAAGCAGGAGCGAGAGAGGTAGAGGCAGAGGGAGGAGTCTATCAAGAGTGTGAAAGTATTCCTGTTCCAGTCTATTGTCAGTACTGAAAAGATCATTAGTCTTTTTTTTTTTTCTTTTTTCTCCCAGAATTGAGGTGCCATTATTTTTGACACACAGGTAAAGAATTATTCATAAAGAATCCGTTTCTGTTGTTCAAGATAAAGAACTGATTAGCACTATAATACTTTTTAATGTTACATAATTAGTTTACTATTATTTATTTTTTATATTTCCCTTCTTTCTTGAGCAAAGTACAGTTTATTCCGAACTCATACACCCCTGAAAAAAAAAAAAAAAAAAATACATATATATATATATATTTTGTGTGTGTGTGTATATAAATTATTATAATCCTCTTTTTCAAGGTCACTTTGAAAGCATATTAAATAATATTTAAATAAATAAATAATTTAGAATAAATAATAATGAAGGTTCATCATGTTATTAGCGCAGATGTTAAATAAACACATTTTCTGTAATTTGGTGACTTAATGCTTAAAACAAAAGTTTTTTTCTGTACATCATTTGTATTTGAAATATTTGGAAATAAAAAAAAAAAAGAAAAAAGCATACATTTGTTAACGTTTCAGTGAACCCGTGTAGGAAAAAAATGTGGACAGTTTACAGTTAAAGGTTATTCTTTGCCCGTGTACCTTTTTACGATTTCCAAATTGTTCAGATTCCTTTCTTTTATCGTGTCGTGCTATCAAATACTTTCGCAAATAATTTAGATGAAAGGGATTATTTTCGTTTTTTTCTTGGCTTGGGTGGGCACACCTTCTGTAACGAGCAAGTCTCCAGCTCATTACCTCCACCTCTATAGTTAACAGACTCTGATTCGGTACACACACACACACACAGTAATTGATGGTGTGTGTGCGTTGAAAGAGTATCTCACCCTCGTTTCATGGTGTAGATCAAAAGCACTCATCAGCTCGGGGTTTTCTTGTGTGTTCTTTGTTCCTCGTTTGATTCCTAACTTTTGCCGTTGTTTGTTTGCTTGTGGCACTTTTTGTTTGTTTACACCCGTCCCCTTTTCATGCGGACTAATCTCTTTTATCCCCCTAATGCCTTTTCTGCATTACGCTAACCAGCATGTCCCTGCCTCGAATTAGAAGATAATGGTTCGAGGAGGGCGAGCTAATCAGGCGGTCGAACGTTCCGCAAGCACGATCATGTCCTGAGGGGGGAAAAAAGTGCTGATTCGGGATGCGTGCGTTTACTCGAACGCTGATGGTCAGATGCTGAAACATAAGTGTAGATTTGCAAAAAGGAAAAATAAAAAAGAGGGACACGGGGAGCGTGATGTCATGTCAAAAAGTGGTAATGACTTCATCTCGGAGCGGTTTTATAGTTTGCAACTCCAGTTTTATGAAGCTGATTAAAGCTAATGCTGTCACAGCATCTGCGTCCAATCAGGGCCGAGTGCTGTTTGTTTGCCTTTTGATTTTGTAAAGAATTTTGCTCTCTCCATGACGTCTCCTGCATGGAAACAAAGTTTCTTTTTCAAGCTGCGAGTTCCAGCAATGATCTCTCTTTTTTTCGGCTTTGATCGTGTAATTAAAGTCACGCTAAACTGAACATAAATCATAAAACTATGTATTGCCAAAAGATTTTGGGTGGCGGGTTTCGGTCGAGCAGGAAATTCTATTAGAGTACAGTTATTACATCACAAAACATAAGAGCCAATGAGGATTAACACAGGGAAAAGGGGGTGTGGCAACTTTGGATTTTAAGAGAATTTAGATTTAGATAGCACTCTTTAGATTTTTAAAACACTAACGCTCTTTTTAGTTTTTGCTTAGTATAAAAAAAATAAAAACTTCACTTTATTATATTCGTTGCATGTTACACAGTCTGGGGTGCAGTCAGAGTTTCAAGTTCCAAACATCGCAAAGGTGTTCAGTAGGGTTGAGGTCAGAGCTCTATAGCAGGCTACTCAATATCTTCTACTCCAACCCATATAAAGCAGAACTGCATGGAGTTTGCTTTGTGCACAGAAGCTGGTGCTGGATCTGTGATGATCACAAATGTTGAGCTCATTAGCTCCTAGTTTTATAACCATAAAGACTGTAGAAAGAACATTACTTATAATCTTATACTCCAGTGCTCATGTTAGTTCTGTCTCTCCAGTGTTCTGTATTGTTGAAAGATTTATGATCAAACTCTTGATGTCACCCAAATGAGGATGGGTTCCCCTTTTGAGTCTGGTTCCTCTCAAGGTTTCTTCCTCATAATATCTAAGGGAGTTTTTCCTTGCCACAATCGCCACGGCTGCTCATCAGGGGTAAATACACACATTTCAACTTGACTGTTGATTTCTGTAAAGCTGCTTTGAGACAATTTCTTGTGAAAACGCTATAGAAATAAACTTGACTTGACAGAAGTGTCATCATGCTGGAACAGGTTTGTGTCTTTTAGTTGAAGTGAAGCGGAAATTTTATAGCTACTGCATCCCAAGACACATGATACAATGATCAGCTTTAAAATTTGTTCTAACAGTTTGTGTGTGTGTGTGTGTGTGTGTGTGTGTGTGTGTGTGTGTGTGTGTGTGTGTGTGTGTGTGTGCGCGTGCGTATATGAATAAATAAAACATTATTATTAATTAACATGTAACATTAATACATGCCACACATTCTACACCTAACATGGTCCTTCCAGTGCACCACATTGCTGAGTGTTTTTGGAGAAAACGACAAGCTGTTTAAAAACAAATGACTTTATTAAAGGGGAAGTGTGTGGGACGTGTGAGCGACGCGCTGTTGGGACGAGGCCTTTCCAGAGACGGAGGCAGCGTTCCGGGGACGCGCGAGTCTCTTTAAAGACATTCCCTCATGGTCTCGAACACATTCAGAGCAACGCCGGCGTCCTGCTGTCTGACTGCGGCGTCTCCTCATGTCCCATCTGTAATTAAACCAAATAAATAATTGTATCCAGGCAACACCGAGCACTGTGTGTGTGTGTGTGTGTGTGGCTGGTGGTGTTAAAGATAAGAGTGAAGGGATATTTATGATGCACAACATTTTCCTCTCCAGAACTCAATCTGTCTCTGCTCTCACCACATATGAATTATTATTGTGTGTGTGTGTGTGTGTGTGTGTGCATGTAAACAAATATCGAGCAGGTGCCTCATGCTCACACCTCATCTTGTTAAATAAAGATAAGACAAATCTGTGTGTGCGTGCGTGTGTGTGTGTGTGTGTGTGTGTGTTTTGGCTCATGAATCTGCTCACCACATGTATCGAAAGTGTCCAAAAAGCGGGACATGTCTGAGAAGAGCGAGCGAGCGTGACTGCCATGTAATCACATCACGTTTTCATCAGCCAGCGTCACGACTCTACTTCTTCAGTCTTGTGTTAAAGCTACGAGGGTAGTTTTGCTAACACTTAACAGGAGCTTAGCTTCTAGCTCAGCTGTCAGGTCAGGCCAATATATCAAAGCTGGTTATGTACAAATTGCATTACTGAGGTCAAAGGTAAGAAGTAAAAATAGTTTTTTAAGTGTCTGTTATTTTTGTCTTGTCTCCCGAATAGCAGGAGGATATAAATATGTTACTCCTGCTAGCTAATGTAGCATAATAGTTCCAGAAAATGGCTCCTTGGAAACATTTTAGATTGACAATACTGTGTGACAATGTGTATGTGTGATTTTATATATTTTTTGTGAATATGAACAAAAGTTTGTGAACACCATAGCATAGGATTGGTATGTGCTTTTTGATCATCCCATTTCACAATAATTTCCTGTGAGCTGTTATATAATAATAACCTCCAGTGTTCTGAAAAGATTTTTCACTAGATTTTGGAGTGTGAGTATGGAGATTTGTGAAGATTCGTTCAACTACAAGTGTGTTGGTACAGCCAGGTACTAATGTAGGTGAGGTGAGGAGGCCTGGGGGTGCAATCAGCATTTACATTCATCATGTTCAATAGGGTTGAGGTCTGATAGTGACTTACATTTTATCTCATTCATACAACTAAGCAGCTACGGGGGGCCCAGGAGCAGCAGCTTGGAGTGGATGGGATTTGAACTCGTGAACTTCGGATCCAAAGTCTAATGACTTAACCACTAACCACCATCACTACCACTATTACTGCAACTCATACAGACGATTCCCACCCTATGAACGAGTGACGTTCCGAACGACCGTTCGTAGCATGAATTTGTCGTAAGTTGTTACCGAATTCGTTATTGACTACGCAGATCTCCTAACGATGAATCGAAATACTGTATACAATGTATAGCTAATGTATATTAAAATAATATACATTAGCTGTCTTCTTGTATGGATTTATATCAGTATGTCTATAAGCTGTAGGATCAGCAAAATATTTATATAAACAAATACAAGTCTAAATTCAATGAGATTTCAGATTTGTGATTTTTTTGTATTTAATCTTTAATTTTGTATTTAAAGAACAAAAAAGTTATCAGAGACACAGTTAGAGCTATTTTGGCAGTACGGTAACTCATCTGTGCCATGATGACTTAAGCAGCCTGGGTTAAGGCTACGTTGGGTTTTGGTCCCGGTTCGGGTGTGTGGTTGGCACGCATCGTGAGAAACGCGCCGAGTCGTGGCGTAGCGTATCGGGTTAGCTACGGGGAGTTAATGCACACTTTGGGCCTGCGGGCGATCAGCTGTCCAGAGTGATTAATGATAAGAGACTTGAGAGTGTAGAGCGTAAAATGCTTCTGTGCACCCACACACACACACACACACACAAACACGTACACACACGCATGCATTCCTGGACAGTTCAACACATTGTGGGTGAAAATAAACCTATTTCAGGCTTGTTATTAGATTTCTTCTTTTGTTCGAAATGTCTGTCTGGTCAAAATATTTGCTGTCTCCATGACGGTTTACATCCCATGAGCAGCAGAGAGCAGTGTGTCCACATTAAAATGTACATTTAGTAAAGTAGTTAATGAAGTCACTTTTCGTTTCGTAGAACAATCCGACCTCTCGCAAAGTCTTTGTATTCCTGTGCAAATGAGGATTTGCTCTTATAATAAGCTCCACTCTTCAGATCTTCAACTCTATTTTGGAGTGTGTTTGTAGAGATCATTCAGCCACAATGGTTTTAGTAGAGTCAGGTACTGGTGTAGATGAGGTGAGGAGGCCTGGGTTGCAGTCAGCGTTCACGTTCAATAGAGTTGAGGTCGGAGATCTAGAGCAGGAGATTCCTTTCACTCCAAACCATGTAAAACATATCTTCATGGAGCTGGCTCTGCGCACAAGGGGCTTTGTCATGCTGGATAAGGTTTGGGTCTCCAAGTTCAAGTGAAGGACAGATGTAATTTTACCGCATCCAAATACTATATAAATGTCTGCCTCTGATTTTGCGGTAACAGTTTGTAATGGAACTACATATGGATGAAAAAGTTTGTGTCCCAATACTTTTGTCATATGCCAATATAGTGTACTATGATGCTCACCCACCAAATTTCATAATAAGCAAAGCTCACAGTGAACGCCATATAACATGTAAATTGGCGAAAGAGCACCTTCAAAGCCGATCCAATAATACGCCTCGGCCACTGCAGCGAGTCGGCTAGCACAGGCACACACCAACTCCTTTATCTGAGGTTAAGCACCTTTTATTTTTTATAGAGTTGAACAACTCTTAATTAACGGATATAGTCAAACATTTTAAAAGTTTTTTGAGTAACAAACCAAAATGCAAGTTTTGTGATTCTGATTGGAAAATGTTAGGATGGATACATCATTTGAAGCCTTGTAGGTAAAACCGTCACGCACTCGGAAGCAAACGTAGGTCAGAATTATATTCGGAAATTCATTTGATAATTAAGTTGGGTATTTAAAAACGCCACACTGCTCATTTCTAAACTCCTCATTTGTGTGAAATATACATTAGAATAGAGCTGGTCAGTTTACTTTTTAAACGGGTCCTGACCAATCAGAATTGTGATTTGGATATAATCACGGTTATAACTCTCTTACTAGCCAGACTAGTTATTATATAGTTTTCAGAAACGAAGGCAAATTTTGTGACGCGCATGAAGCGTGAGTGCTTTGCTCCACAGTGACAGACTTCAGAATAATCCTTAATGACCATCTGTTAGGTGATTCACTCCTGTGCCAACCAAGGGCACATAAACACACTCGCACACGTGCACGCGCACGGACGTACTTTCTTTCTAGCACTTAGTCGGTGGTTGTGCACGAGTGCAGATCGTGAGGTCAGAGACACGCAGGTGGAAGAGGAACCAGCAGAGAATCGTGATCAGAGATTTTCGGGTGAAAGAATGACGGTAATGAAGACAAAGTCGAGAGACTGTCGCACTTGACGTGTACTGTACTCTGGTGTTTGTCATATTGGGTAATGGCATGAAACTGTTATTTGAGACTCCAAAAACATCCAAAATAATTCCTGAAAACTGCTATTATAAAATATATATAAAATTTTTTTTTCCTTTTTTGAGCTTTTGCATGGAGACAAGGTCACGGTGGTTCACACGCATTTTCTAATATACAGAACGCCTCGACCTCAACTTGCCAATCTTTGCGTATTTCCTTTATTTTACAAAAGAACACCTCGTAGATTGTTGATAGAGGTTTGTTGAAATGTTTTAGACCTCATTTTAATTATGCGCTTAAAAAATTATACAAATTAGATCAATTAAGTATTAAACGCGTCACAGTTTTTCTCAGTAAATATATAATTAATGATTAAATTCTTGTAAACAGATATATTTCCCAATCACTGTGCTTTTAAACTCAAAGCTAAGAAACACAATTTTGGTGCAGGCGATTTTCTCTCTCTCTTTCTCTCTCCTTCTCTCAACAACATTATACTACACACATAAGCAAGACAGGCAGACGGCAGACCCTGGGATGAATAAGCTTGTTTATAGTCATCACTCCGGTTTCCTGAACGTCCAGACCGATCATCATTACTAGGACTCGGATAAAGGATGTGCCGTGGGTTAATAAGGTCAAGCCGGAGCCAGAGGTCTGCATATGGAAGGGATTTTTCTTCTTTTTTTTTCTTCTTTGCAGGGGAGGTCTTGACCGTGCTCACAGAGGGCATCAGTCACGATTCGGTTTCTATTCTTTTTCTTTTTCTCAAAAGTGAGCAATAACTGCACCATAACTGCTAATGCATACATCATTCCATTTCCATCAGGCTTATTATATTACGAATGAGTCACCGACACCGAAAATGTCTGTTTTATTTTATACAGGGGTATTTGAATGAAATAATAAAAAAAAAAAGCCAGTAAAAGAAAAAGTCGAACTGAAATCCCAGGGCTCTATTTACGAGAGCAGACTCCTGAATGAACGGCTTTAATGGCTGCTGATTACACTTCCTATTCATTTCAGTCAGTCCTGCGTTACATTTTTTTTTTTTCCTCTTAACCACAGAGATATGACTCATATCTGACCTTTACTGAATCCTTTCAAGCGGAAAAGCCAAAACGATTCCTTCTAATGCGAAATTCTGCTTAAAACTGTACATGCACGGGATATTTCCTGTCTCCGTGTGCTTCGGTGGGTCTGCTTGGGAAAACCTTGATGCTTTAATGAAAAATACATTTGGATATTGAATTTGCAAATCATTACGGGATCTATATTACTAATTATAGAGCCACGAATCAAGAAAAAAACATGTACTTGAGAGAGCAATTTACTTTTTGCAGGAATACCAATACAACTCGTATCAATTATCAATAATACAACTCATGTACATGAATTGTCAAACCAGTTATTAGTCTATAGTGTAGGATATTGAACCAAAATTTGGAAAACGTACTGCCAATTGACAATGGAGTTTTCTACCACTGATGGTATGAATTGAGATGTGAATTTGTGTTTTCGCTTGACAGAAAACTTCACCATGTCAGCAATTATTACAATGTTTTTTTTTTGTGATGACATAACAAAATTTGTTTCATTTAAACAAAACCCTATTGTTTAATTTCCCTCATGTCGCTGAAGTCGACTTGTACGACACAAGATATTGTTCCAGAATCCGAGCTCGTCCGTTCCCAAGTTGTGCGTACGATGGAACGCAGCATTACAAAAGGAAAACATTGTCTTGTTTTGCTAAGTCGAGGATGATGAACGAGAAATAAGGTTTGACAAAAACTTTTTGACTTTGGGATATTTTTGGCTTTGGATGACAAGTTGACATTAAAAAGCACTAAAAATACATTTTCCGTCATGAATTTGATTATTTGAATGATTTACTGTTTGCATTCTTGCCTAATTGGCTTACCAACCACCCAATGATTGAGTTTTATGTATTTGTGTAAACATTCTTACTGATTGTTGAGATTATGGGGTCTTGTGAAGCATTTCAAACAGTTGCATTGCAAAGCGATGACCTAAAGCGTTGTAAAGTTAAAATCATCTCGTCTGTTAGAGACAGAGAGTGCGCTGTCGGTCCTGCTCGACCATTTAACAGCGCTTTTGGGGGAAACTCGGCCCAGACCAGGAAGCTCAAAAACGCTCCACACGGACCCGGAGAGAAAAAGTGTGCGGTTTGGTTTTTAATAACATCGCTTTAGCAGATATCCCATAAGAGCTTTTAAGAGCACAACTCTGGCATAAAAACGAGCTGCAAGCCAACTCGCTTTGTCTTGGCCGGGTTTCTTCCTCCTGTGCGACGGCCAAGTCGCACATCGGAGCCTTGATGAATAGAACAACCGACCGTCCTGTCGCTAATACGTTTAGAAAATGGAATTAGAATGAGGGGCGGGGCACCAGAGGGCTCTTACTTTACCCTCAGCGTGGTTAAATCCCCGATCCGAGGAGCATCCAAGGTCAGAAAGCGGCGCAGTGGAGCGTTGTGTGATTTGTGTCGATGCTAATGCTTCTCCCATATGGTGCCGATGGAGACGGCCAGCAAGCTTGCAGCGAGGAGAACGTGTCCTTCGTGTCTATAGAAACTTTTTTTATTTTTAAGAAATAAAAATTGTTTGTTCTGCGTGTGACATGAGATGAATTATAACCCTGCAGACTTACTACTGTACCTTTTAGATGGAAGCTTTGGCAGGCACAGAAGACTAACGGGTCATGACATAACCAGATCTGTATGCTTTTAAAGCTGATATTCCAGCAGTCTTTCATCTAGGAGAGGAATTGTCTTTTTATTTTATTTATTTATTTTTTTTTAAACTGTGCTCTCTTTTTCTATATATACCTTAGGGAACCTTAAAGCAAATTATGTACACTTATTTTGGACTGTTTTCGTTTAGTTGCTAAATATATTTATAATCAACTTTACCTCAGATTTACCTGTGGGAATTGCTAATTGACTAATTTCAACACAGAAGTTGTCAGGGCTTTTTACTTGTCACATGTACTTCACAGTCAAATTCTTTTTTCGTATATCTTCCTCGCAAGCTGGGGTAAGAGCGCAGAGTCAACCATTATAAGGGCCTAAACGTGGCAGAGACTGATACCGGAGACTCCTTCTCTAAACCATAAATAATATTCTGACCGATATATAAATGAGTGCATTAATCGAAAACAAACCTAAAAGTAAATCCGTGGTGCTTTTATTTATTGCTGAACGCACACAAACTGCCATTCTGTTATGACTCATGTGATCAATCTTAGAGTTCCAAGTTTCAGAATAGAAATTCAAAGCCGATGCGGTATAACGAGAACTTTTGGAATTACATCCTTACCTTTTTTCAGTAGGGAGGGCGTTGGGCAGCGTTTTGTGTTTGTGACGCCTGTAAGCGTTTACACTGTGGCCCTGGAGCGCAGATGGTATCAGACCCTTGACTCTAACTTTATGCCAAGCGGATTGGAGTCGCTTTATTGACCGTCGCATCTAATTAGACCACCTCTGTGGCCTTCTGCTCGCTCCGGAACACGTTAGCGAAAAAGGGCTTTGAAGTGGCGCGAACGCCGGACTCCTGATGAGCGCAAAACTGTAGCATACATCATGTCTTATATGTTTGGAAGGTTGGTGGTCTGGAAATTTCAACACCCCAACTGTAGTAGCTTTTCTCAAGAACATTGCTATCTCAGTGTGCGTGTCAGAAATGCTAATATCATGTATGTACTTGTTTGTGTGTATACATTTATATATAAAGCCCCAGTTACAAGTGGTAGGAATTAGCAGGGTACTTAGCAAAGTCTAAGCCAAGAAAGCCTGGGGAGTAGGATTGACCTATTGAGCGTGCACACACAAACACACACACCTGCATATTATTGACTTTAAGACTTGTTTTCAGTTTATTTCTCCTCATGACTTCATTTGAATCTGTGAAATTTTAGCTTTTGTAGTGCAAAGCGTAATCTGCTCCCACTCCATTTTAACAAGCCGCGATCTCGCATACTACACGTATCGTCTGAGTTTAGAAGTCACCTCTCGGCTACAATTAGCCACGCGTGGGAAGTGATTTTATAGTCTTTAACATCACTCGCGTTTGATCCCGAGCTTCAGGAGAAACGCTGCACCTAGTTAGGACTTGGCTCTGCTGTTGCCTCAGGTGGTACACCAGTAAATATCTTCGAGTGCCATTATTTTTTTGAAGTGGACACATTTTACCGTTCCTATAAATATTCCTAACGGGATCGACTGCTTTGTAAGAACAGTTTTTATTACTCGTGTGCTACATTTCCTTAAATCCACTTCTTTTATCTCCTTCAACACATAGATTCTTGAAATGTCGTACTCCACTCAGGAGAACATGTCAAATGCAGAGTTCTTTTATTTTATCGAGTTCAGAGTATTTTATATTTAATAAAAACGTTTGTGAGAATACTTTCCATGGGAATTATTTTCACAAAGAGCATGCTAGCTAATACCTGGGGCTAGCTCATAGCTGTGAGGGTTTTGTTTTTGTTTTTGTAATGATGATTATGGCAGTAAAATTAGATGGTATTTCTCTCAGATGTGTTCATAAATCAGTAAGAAAAGACTTAATTTGGCTAAAATGACATTTATGTTTTGAACATTGCTAGGCAACTGCAAAATATGGACACATTGAACATAGTACACTCTGGGAGACAAAGTCTAGTACCATCTGTCTTGTACTCTCAACTTGTACTGAACGAATTTCCCAATAAAACTGATCTTTGTCTCTAACAAACACAACTGGTATTCCTATCAGCTATCTAGCAAAAAAAAAAAAAAATGACATTTATGTTTTGAACATTGCTAGGCAACTGCAAAATATGGACACATTGAACATAGTACACTCTGGGAGACAAAGTCTAGTACCATCTGTCTTGTACTCTCAACTTGTACTGAACGAATTTCCCAATAAAACTGATCTTTGTCTCTAACAAACACAACTGGTATTCCTATCAGCTATCTAGCAAAAAAAAAAAAAAAAGCGAGGCTAGCGCCACATAGCTGTTGCTGTAGACTTTTAATCTCACTGTGCAAAGACATAATGTCTGTAAAAAAGAAAATGAGACAAAACTGTCAGGAATGTGCCATTTCTCTCAAATGTGTTGGTAGTTCAGTAAGAAAAGGCTCACACAGCTTTTAATGTTTGTGGAAATACTTTCGATATTCAGTTGGGACAACACACTAGCTAGTTAAGCTAAGCTAGCCAATAAATAAGTGAGACTAAATATGAACAGGAATATTTTTTGTTGTATTTCTCTCAGTTGGGCAAGAAAAAGATTTCATTTGGCTAAAAACAGTGTTAGAATACACTTTATGGTTAAAAGGGTTACCACAAATTTGGAGGCACACTATTGTATAGGAAGTGGTAGCATGACATTTTTCCAGAACTAGCAAGCTGTTCCAGCACGACAATGCACAAAGCCAGCTCTATGAAGATATGCTATACAACGTTGGAGTTAAGGATCTTCTGTGGCCTGCTGTAGAGTTTTAACATCTAGTTTTGAACACCATTGGGATAAATTGGAACGCTGAGTGCACCCCAGGTTTTCTCAGCCTACATCAGTATCTGAAATTTGCCACCATTGTGGCTGACTGAATCTTCACAAATCTCCACAAGCACACTCCAAAGTTTTGTGGAAATGCTGCACCTCTGCGGATTTCACTATACTGGAATTTGAATCGAGAGAAGGAGAGATTTGACCTTGTGAATATAAACCAGTAAGGTGACTAATGATGAAACCCCTAGCTATGATCCCTCATCCATATTCTCTTGCTCCCTCCGGGATGAACCCGATCCGCTCCAGATAAGCCGAGGAATAGACTTGAACTTTTCAAACTGAATATTTCCAATCCGCCTCTACCATTTCGGCAGCCAATTCACTTACAGCCTGCTTAAGTCCATAAATCCTATCAGGTAAGGACTTGGCTTCTGACCCCACTTTCTAACCCCTGACCTCAAAGTTCTCATTAGTTCTGCCCCGGGTTGTCTCTTTATTTATGTGTTTTATATTTATAGGTAAAGATTGTAAGTGCTGCCCTGATGGCTCAATTCTCAGCCCTGCCCCAGATGTTACACCAGCTCACCACGTGTCAGTAACGTTTATAAATGCGATACGTCCATTTGTTCTTTAAGTCGCTGTACAGAGAAGGTAAAATATTGCTTTCCTCTCCATGCAATTTTTTTTTACTTCTCACTCGCTCTGTCTTTCTCCGTCAGTCGTTTTTTTTTTTTTCTCCCCCTATATCTCTCTCCCCCACCTCCTGCTTTTTAAGCACATCCGTGTCAGTAACGTTTATAAATGCGATACGTCCATTTGTTCTTTAAGTCGCTGTACAGAGAAGGTAAAATATTGCTTTCCTCTCCATGCAATTTTTTTTTACTTCTCACTCGCTCTGTCTTTCTCCGTCAGTCGTTTTTTTTTTTTTCTCCCCCTATATCTCTCTCCCCCACCTCCTGCTTTGGAGGCACATCTGGTTTGCACATTTCAGACAGAACCCATGTAAAGTGCATACTCTTTCCCTTCCCAAATGACTTCATCTGTGCTGGTGACCCGGGGGAGCACGGTGCGTTCCTCTTCTGAGGGTCTTTCAGTACTTTAAAGGTAACGCTTGTTTTACTTTCATCCTCGGTTAGATGTAATAAAATAAAGAAAATAAAACAATAAATAAAAACAGCAACCAGTGCAATTATTTCCTGAATCTGTCCCTGTGTGTGCTGATGTTCTGGCTCACTTTCTTACTAAAAAAAACGTTATTTTCTTTTTTTTTGTCACCCAACTGTGGATTCTGTTAAACATACTTATGACTTATTATTTAAATATCCAACACAGCATAATTATCTTATACATATTGGGTTATTGGTATAGGAACTTAAACCTTTGAATATGTAAATTGACATTTTATTTTTAATAAATAAGCATAATTTTGCATATGGATAAAAAAAATATATAGTCACTTTGTGTCTTCAGCTTTTGTTGGATATTTTGCTGGACTTTTTTGTAGAAGAAATTCAAAAGTATCATTAAAAAGTTTAATTTTAAGTATAAATTTCTATTATAATTATAGGGAAATGTCTTTAATATGTCCTGGATGCAGAAAATTTAAAAACAGAGATGTTATAAAGACTTTTTGAACATAAAATCTGAAACATTGATTTATTTAATATATTTATTTATTTATTTTACTATAAATCTCTAGTACTATAATTTAATTCGCCCTAATGTTTTTCTTTGTATAAATTTTTTTAACAGACGTGTGAAGTAATGGCATCGTAGAGTGGTTCATGCTTTCTTTTTTTATGATCTTTGTCCCATTTAACGCACACACACGCTCTGCTGTTAATAAAAATCATTTGCGGTCAGCTCATGGAGAATGCAAAAGGAAACGGCACAATGAACAGGAAGTGGCAAAAAAAAAACTGTTTAGAGATTCATATATGAAAATTGTTTCCTTGCCTCTCTTTAGAAATTTTTTCGAATCGCTTTTCTGCCATTCTGTGTCTCTTCACGCACACCTACAAAAACTGGTGATAGGGTATGTAATAAAACATCGTTTTTTTTTTTTTTTTTTTTTTCCCGTCCTGTATATTTTTTTCTCCGTCTGGCTCGGACTGTGATGAGCTTACGAATCGAATTGATTTTTATTGCTTCAGAACGGAAGCTTCCAGATGTATTAACACAGCGAGGATTGGATGTAGGGAAAGGTGACACCGAGGCACTTAGATCAATTGAAAGGACAAGACTTTCTGAACTGGCCTTTAACCCCGATTCACACACTTAATCGCTCTCTAAGGATTGGAGAGAGGGCGGAGACGGGAGGACAATAGAGTGGAGCAGAGACGCTAGGAAAGGGAGAAGAGAGCAGACAGATAGCAAATGAGAGACGTGCCAGCCCACACTTATCACTGTCATCTTCCCGCATAGCGCTGTGGAATGAGGCGGATGAATTCATCCGGATCCGCTCTCCAGAGCACAGCCACAACTCACCCTTGATGAGACCATATCTCAGCTGCGATACGTACCAGAACTTGTAATCGGCCCGAGATTCAAATGCAGCAAAAAACATTAGGCGCGCTCGGTTGCATGTGGGACGTTTCTGGCCTAGATTCCAAATGTTAAGGAATCCCTAAATGCTTGGGAGTTGAGACGCTTTCAGCACACAATAGACCCTGCGTTGCTAAAACGGGCCGAGAACCGACCCAGAACTGTCTACCATCTGGATTAGAAAGAAAGTGATGAGATAAGAAAGAGCGAAAGAAAGTGATAGAGTTGAACTTGACTTTGAGAAATGTCAGAATTGTCAGTACTCGTGTCTCCTCACTTCTCCAGGGTTGTTGGTTTCCTCCAGATTCTCCCATTCCCTCCCACCTCCCCGACACATGCTGGAAGATGGTTTGAATACAGAGAATTGCCTCAGATGTGCATATGTGTGAGTCTCCTCCAGAGTGTATTCCCAACTCGCATCCAGTGTTCCCATGACTGGCTCAGGATCCCCCATAATCCCGATCAAGATAAATCACTTGCTAAAGATGGATGATTCCATTAATGATGTTTTTCCGAAGGATTGCATTTTTCTTGTTTTGTTTTTAATTATGTTTGACTTGAAGCAAATGAATAGTTTCTCATTTGGGAAATGTTTATTGATTTCTCTCCAAAACATGACTTTATTCATTTATAGCATGTGTCACCTTGAGTCAAACCTGGTGTTTGAACCTGCTTCCAGGGATCCTGGTTTATTCGAGGGAGCAATCTGAATTCCAGAGATATTTTGAAATCAGGCCATAAAGTGGATCTTTTGATCGAATCTTTGTAGCATTTGGGTTTTCCTGAAGTGTGCCAAAACAAACATCCTTAGTGTTGCTTTAAAAGGAATTTCATGGGATGGAACAGATGGGATGGGGAAAGCGGAAGAGTTGTTTTCAAATTGCAACTCAAAAAGTCGAAGGCTTTAAAAGAAAACAATATGATTCCTTTTTTGCCATTAAAAAAAACCCACAATCTGCTTTGTGTTTTGACTCAAAATTCCTGGAACGTCCCAGGGGTTTTTTGTTTGTTTGTTTGTTTGTTTTTAAGTAAAGTAGGTGGTCCTTTGCTACTTTATCGCAGTTTATCAAATAAGCTGGACAGGAATCTTCTTATCTTCCACCCCACCCATGTAAAGCATCTCTTCATGGAGCTGGCTTTGTGCACAGGGGCCAGCTTTTTTCCGTCTACCATCACCCTACTGAAGTCCACACGTTACCCGATTGTACTGCATTAATCATCATGCGGATCTGCTCCACTCTGTACATTTATTCTAGATCATTCCAAACAATTATTCTGTGTATGTGTATTCATTGATTTCATCTGTATACATCGATCAGGCATAACATTATGCCCCCCTGCCTAATATCGTGCTGGTCGCCGGTTCACCACTGTTCCTTCCAATGGAACACTTTTGATAATTTTTTTGATATTTTTGATAATAGAAGATGCTCTGATTGAGTCGTCTAGACATCACAATTGGTCTCTTTTTTTAACTCTCAAATACTTATGCTCGACCATTTTTCTTGCTTGAAACACATCAACATTGACGATAAAATGTTTTTAATTAAATCCCACCCACTAACAGGTACCATGAAGAAGAGATAATCAGTGTTATTCACTTCACCTCTCATAATGTTATAATGTCATATTATGCCTGATCTGTATACACATTGTGTATAACCTTGTACAGTTGTACATACATTGTATATCATTGACGATAAAATGTTTTTAATTAAATCCCACCCACTAACAGGTACCATGAAGAAGAGATAATCAGTGTTATTCACTTCACCTCTCATAATGTTATAATGTCATATTATGCCTGATCTGTATACACATTGTGTATAACATTGTACAGTTGTACATACATTGTATATATTCTCTACTGTGTGTGTGTGTGTGTGTGTGTGTGTGTGTGTGTGTGTGTGTATTTATCCACTTATATACATCCGTCTCCATACCCCCCCTGTTCTTTACATCTGCCTCTTTCAACCCAACTACCTGCATATCTTCCCTCACCACATCCATAAACTTCCTTCTTGGTCTTCCTCTTTTTCTTCTTCCTGGTGGCTCCATCCTCAGCATTCTCCTACCGATACCGATTTTGGCACATGTCCAAATCATCTCAATCTCACCTCCCTCACCTTGTTTTCAAAACGTCCTACATGTGCTCATTTCTGATCCTGTTTATCGTTGTCCCTCCCAACAAAAACCTCAACATCTTCACCTCCACATCTTCAGCTCTACTTCCAGCTCCACCTCCTGTCTTTTAGTGAAATAAAATATGTAGATAAATATTTGCATATTTGCCAAGTGTAGACAAATATGCAAATATTTATCTACATATTTTATTTGACTAAAAGACAGGAGGTGCTGTCTGTCTGTCTGTCTGTCTGCATAAACATGAAGTTGGTACATTAAAGGAAGTAGAAAATGGCTGCAGAGCTAGCACGTTCTATTCCTGCTGCTCTGAGTGACTCTTCCAAACTTCCTGGCTTCTTCTTTTGAAGAGTTTGGACGGGATCGATAAAACGGACTCGTTAAACGAGAAGGGAAAACACCGCTTTCTGAAGCAGCTCCCTTTTTTAATGTAACGTTTTGGGTTTCAGCTATTTAAATTCAGGGACCTTCTGCACGTCACATTCCATTTCGAATGTTCTGGTTTGACGGTTTGGCAACAGTGGAAATGCACTAGTACCTGAAACCAGTGAGTTTTTCTCTGGACTGAATTTTCTTGAGGAAAAAAGTTCTCATGATTTTTTACTTTGCCTGAAGCTTTAAAACGTGTCAAGCTTTTTTTATTTTGTTTGTTTGTGTTTTTTAAATGAGAATCCGGGTTCATGCTGCCAAAGGTAATAATTCTCTCTTTTAATTCAAAGCCAAGAGCATTGCCTCAAAAGACCAATCACTAATTCCCCCAGTAGCACAAAGAGAATGGTGGATAGGCTTTTGATTAAGAAGTGATTGCATTAGCTGTTAATAGCTTTTTCTGTTGTTTGGCCTGGACTGAGACGAGCATTGTGGGGGATTTGGTGGTGGGGGTTTGGGGGTTCTGGAACAGGAGACACTAAAGAAGCTGTGGAAAAGGATTGTGTTCTAGTGGTATGGCTTCCTTCTCCCTCTCCCTGCTGCTGTTTATGATTAATTATTAACCCAAGCTTAATCACTCGCCACACGCAAGTTCACGTGTGAGACACGTGGGCTGCACCAAGCCAAGATGCGACACTCAGGAAAACAAAGAACAGACAGCTGATGATGCTCTGTTCTCTTTTCTCAGATGTAACTCACTCTCTCTCTCTTTCTTCTCCCTCTTTGTCTTTCTTATTCTCTTTTCCTCGCTGCCTAACATGTATACGACATCTGCCGGAGTAGAATCGGATTCCAGGGAGTCCCTCGTGGCCTCCCTCTTAATGTGTCTCCTGACACGGAGACTGGAAAAGCAGGAGCAGGGGAGAAAATTGAGGAAAGAACAAGCAGAAGAGGAAAGCAGGAGGATTCCTTCCTTCCTCTTGTCTCCCGGAGGAATAAAAGCCAGCGACGCGGAGTTGGCGGACAAGCCGCCACCGGCCTCGTGAAGTTTACACTGTGCTGTCAGAGAGAGCATTGCCTTTTTCCTCCCAGCAGTTAGAGTCTATAAAAGCGTTGCCAGTCCTCCAGAGTGCAGTTAACTTCAGTGTTTCCTTTCTGCTTAGGGTCTTTTCTTTCTTTGTTTTTTGCTCAAACGTTCTCTCCTCTTCAACCTCCGGTAAAGGATGTGACTAATGCTGCTTTTATGCATATGCCAGAATTAGTATTAGTAATTCACCTAAAATGCACATAAATTTAGTATATTTCGTAATCACAGTAAGGGTGGTCTTGAAGGCACTTTTTACCCTTTCTTTCGTTTACACTTGATGTTTAATTTTAGTGGAGAAAAAGAGAAGAGTATCACACGAAATACATGGTCCATCCCAATTCCTAGTTTTGATGAAGTGGATTTAGCCTTGTAGACAAAACATTTGAAATCTAGTACCATTGAGGTTCTTTGGTCTGCCCCTAGACCCCACAACAGTTTTGTCTTTTACAGAGTAGTTTAGAAAAGCAGAACCAATAAACAAGCAAACAACCCTAGAAAAAGATCTCCGATCAACCGCATTTGCTAGCATTTGAAATCCACTTCTAGATGATGATCACGGGCCAAAGTGAACTTTCAGCTCAACGTCCAGATTTTCAAGCTGATTTACACCTAGCAATCCTTGGATCGCACACAAATGGTGGCGCATTTGATGAGCATGTGGATGCTGAGCAATCAGGATGTGAGCAATGTGAGGATCTGAGCAATCAGGATGCTAGCAACATCCTGATTGGAGGTCAGCACTAATATCCAAGTCTGGCTTATAAAACCTAAATTAGTTCCAAGATTAGATTTTTGTCTGGCGCCAGCAGGAATTCTGGGCCTACTGACAGGTTCATTCCAAAGGTTGTGCACCCCCGAACACTTTTTATTATCCAGGGCGATTTATTTTTTAGAGCCTCTTCTATCAATGGTGTTTCCACCTTTTGCTTTTTTTAAATTTTCCTGTACAGATGTCTTATTTATGGTATTAATACTCCGAATTAATTCATCAGCTTCTCCCAAAGGGGAAAAGGCTAGTTATAGTTCCTGATCTTGTATTCTTGTGGAATCAATACGCATATGTGGACTATGAGGGCCTGGCTTGGTAATGTCAATAAGGGGTAATAAGGGTTGATTGATTGGGTGGTGGTATCACACAGAGTTTTCTCTGAGCGCTGGTGTGTACATGGGGAAGACATACTGAGCGTGAGACTCGGTGAATAGGATGAGCATCCTGCAGAACCTTCCTCGTTCCTGCTCCGTTTTATGGCAAGATCTAATTGTCTCCTCCATTGTTCTGGCCCTCTTTAAAGGCTTTGTAATGGAAGCATGTGTTTCTCATCACCGGGCCTAGAGAGGCTTCAGAGCTGATGAGCGGAATGAGCGTCGTTGTATGTTTACACCACGAAAAAAAAAAAAAAAACCCACAAAAGCGATTGAGCAAGAAGAGAAGAATTCTTCCCGTCTGCCGAGGCAACACGTCCAACCTGTAACCTATCAGTCGCTGAGATTTACCCGAGGACAGGCGGGATCACTGTAAGCGTTCTGGTTCGTTTGGAATGGAAGTTGGAGGTTGTGTATAAAGGAGGCTTTTTGTCTGTTCCAGTAACATATCACAGAAGTAGGCCAAGCATTTCTGAAGTCTGTTATCATTTAGGGTGCAGTTCTCTCTCGAAACGGTGAATCAGCACTGTAGACTCTGCGTCGTCCACTCAGGATTTCTCACTCGCAGACTTAAAGGTCTCGGAGTCATCGTTATGACCTCTTTTGGCTTTAGGTTGAGCTCGAAACTGTGAAAACTAAGCTGAAGGGATTTGAGCACTTCATGCATTTTTTTTTCTCCAGAAATCCCCGATCCATATGTGCCGTGAAGTCCGTAGTAACCGCAGCGCTTTTCAGAGACTTAAAAAAGAGAGGGAGAGCTGCGGTCAATTTGAAACGGAGGAAAAAAAGAATAGTGCCATTCAAAGCTTCTTGAGAAACAGGGTTGTGACTTTTGCTTTGTTGTTGTTGTGTTTTTTTTTTTTTTTAGCATTACATCCATTTAAAACTCAAAGCTACTCAGCTAATAAGCTGCTCATACATGGGTCAATCCTGACATCCATTTTAATTTGACCGGCAGCAGAGAGTCTCGATCTCTGGCTTGTCCGATCGGCCTGCTGGGACTTAAAGGGAGGTTTATCAAGGCTGCATGATTGACAGGTTGAAGATGGGATCGGACTCCCAGGAGATATTCTGATTAGGAAGCTTGGATGGTTTTTCCTGAAAAAATAGAAGAAATTTATAACAGACACCCAACTACCTATTCCAGTTCTGGACATGTTGAGTTCAGAAGATATTAATGCTTTTCCTAAATGTGACATTTCTGTAGTGGATCAGCCAAGCTTGTGTTTATTAGTCTCTTACGGCTGTGTTTTGGCAGAGAGCAAAAGAGCGCCGAGTTTTCCGCTGAGTGGCATCTTCATCACTCGCACAAACAGATCGGAAACATCTGTCCCAAAATGGGTCCGTAGTGGGTTTTTTTTTTTTCCTCCTTCTTCTTTATATCGTCCAAATTTCTTTTTTTTTCTCCTCATTTTCTTTTATTTTCCCCGTGCCATGATGATGATGACCCTCATCATCGCCGATGCCATCAACATGGCCGCAAGTCGTCACATCATGCGGAGCGCCTGACAAACGAGTGTTTACTTTGGTTTTGTAGTTGAAACGCATTTTCCCTCCATCTCTAGGCTGTTTGTTCTTTCCTTTCTCTCTCTCTCTTTCTCTTCTCACATTCTCTTTCTTCTCTATTCCTGTCTCTCTACAATCCTGGCATTGGGTTGAACAGCAACACAAACTGGCAGCACACCAAATACACACCGTTCATTAATAAAGACGCGCAGCATTGTATCCTTTAATCGTTTCATCTGTTCACGATTACATTTGTACAAGTGGAACATCTGGAAAACGTCTAAGGATGTAGAACAGCATTGTTCTTATCACTTGGGTTGTCACAGATATAAACAACGAAAAACAATTACGTGAATAAATTTCGGGGAAAAAAATAAAAACTAATCGTGCTTTCTGACCCGTGCGATTATTCACAATAATTCTCCGTTTCTGATTGATTTGAGTACCAGAAGTAACATCAGGCAACAAAATAACTCATTTTTGCATATGTAAGCATTAATACATGTTTTCAAGGGATTTCTGTTTTTGTTTTAATTTCCTGGATGGTCATTGGACCCTTTTTACGAGACAAACCCATGTTTTATCTTGTTCTCCATAAACCCTTAAAGGTTTTTTTTTCCATTTTTTCCACAACTACAAAATTGATGAACATTTTAGAGTGTTGCTTTTCCCACTAGCTTCAAGCACCATCAACTGTCCTCAACTGTTTAAGAAAGTTTTGCACGCCGTGTTGCAACTTCCTCGCTAATAAAAGCCAGGCGCGCACACACACACACACACACACACACTCACACTCAAAGTAAATTACAGTGTGGATTCTGTAGGCTTTGCCATTAGACAGGGTCCTGCCAAGCCTTGAGTGATATGTGTGGCTGCCCGTGTGTTCGCACACAAGTGTGCATTCATGCACATGTGTAGCACAGTGTGTACTCGTTCTCTCTTGGCCTGAGCTGAAGGTTGTGGTTTGAGATGCTTGGTCTGTCTGAAAAATGAAAGTCGTGGTCTGTCGGAAGGCCGTGAATCGACATATTAGCTGCAGCAGCAGTGACGGTGGAGTGCGCGCACTTTGTGTCGTAGCCGAACATGAAGGCGTTCGATATATCGCTTCTTCCAGAGATACAAACGGCACAAAAGTATTGGAACACCTGACTTTTTCAGCAATGTGTTATTTTTTCCTCAAACTGTTAGCACAGAGTTTATGGTTTGGGTGCGTTAGCATGAAATATCCCTTACACTTGAGCTAGGAGACCCAAACCTGTTCCAATATGACAATGCACGAAAATATGGTTTCCATGAGTTGGACTGGAAGATCTCCTGCTATAAAGCTCCAAATTGATTGAACACATATGGGATGGATGTGAACTCTGACTGCACCCCAGGCCTCCTCACCTACATCACTACCTGACTTTCCTAACACCCTTGTTGAATAAATCTACCACACGATCACGCTGAAATCTAGTGGAACATTTTCCCAGAGGAACTAAGTTTCTTATCAAAGCAAATTGGGGCTAAATGTGGAACAGGATGTTTGAATATATCACACACAAATCTTACGGTCATGTCTACGTTTTAGACGGCATCTGTTTGAGATTAGGACCGGGATCGTGCGGGAAAGTGGAAGGCCGCGTTTATTAACGTGAACGTGAGTCACTGCCTGATGCATTTAGCAACCATTCCTTCATCCTAAGTAACTGCCTGGTCAGGATCATGGATTCAGGTAGACCTTTTTGGTGATAGTTTGGAAGTAAAACCAGCTTAATTTGTTAGAAAATCTTAACCAGAGATGGAAATGGTGTGAGCAGGATGAAGAAACATTTCTGCACAATGATGTAGTTAAGCGTGAGGAACATATTGTGCTGACAGTCAAGGCATTTCCATTTCTGCCAGTGTTTCTTAGAGCAAATTGTGGGTTTATATCTAATGTAAAAAAAAATTTACTTCAGGATCACTACATGTTTCGATCCGGATACAGATAAAGGCATTGTGTTACACCCCAGTGTCACATGCAAGCCAAAGCCACACACCTCTTTAGCTTCTGTTTAGCTTGGTAAGAAGTTATGAGCAATCGTTTTTTTGGCATTTTTTTCTTTTTGCTTTCTGGCAGCGATATTACTGACAGGTTTAAGATGAAGCTGAATTTCATATTTTTTGTTTGTTTTTGTTTTTTTTTATCCAAAAAAACTGTCTAATAGCATTTGATAAAGTGTATAAAACGTCCATGAAAATCTTCTCGACTCAGAAACCGCCAGTGGAAAGAAACGACTTTAACAGCTGAACGTATGATTCTGGAACATCACCCACACTCTTCTTCTCCCTCTGACGTTTTTTCATTGAAGGGATCAGGAAAATTGCTTTCGAACCTTGGAATCCGAACCTGGTCAAAAACGAAACAGAACTTAGTCTTCCATGTAAAAAAAAAAAAAAAAAAAGACAATGTACTTGATTACTTTTCCTAGCCACCTATTACGTATCCGATTTCATTATCCGGCTTCGAATGGTGTTTTTATACGGATACTATCTCGCGCTGTCGCTGTCTCCCGCCACAGATCCCCGAGGAGAAAAGGGAAAAAGTGGTTTTCTCTTTTCCTCCCCTCTCAGTCAGATGCTGTGTGGATGATGGATTGTTCTTCTGCTTTGACAAAATAAATTCATTACACTGATGGGTCAAGAAGCTTTTAGGAGTATTTAAATGATATCCCCTCAGCTCCCCCATCTCTCTCCCTTTCTCTTTCGTTCTGTCTTTCTACTGTCCCTGCTTTTCCTCTCACTAAGGGACGTCGGATTGATGGATCACTTCAATTAACTCTGACATAAGAAGGGATGAAATAGCAAGTACGTGGGAGGAGTGCGGAGAACACTTTCTTTCTTTCTCCTCTCCTTTCTGCCATCATCTCATCTTTCTTGTCCTCCCATATTTATTTTAAATGCTATTGGACATGCAGAAAGCTCTTCTGGGTTCAGATGACCCACTCTGTTTCAAATTGTCGAATTACTTCATCTGATAAAGTATGAGATGAAGAACATTCACTCGAACATGAATTGAAGCTAGTGAACTTAGCATTGAGAATGTACCATAAAGCTTGGAAGAATGGTACCATGGCTAAGACAGACATGTGAGGTTGCTTCCTCAAAGCTTTGGGTTCATAGATTGGTGTTAAAATCTGACTCATTCTCAATGAGGGCACATGGTTTACCTCAGCGTTTCTTCCAAACATATATATTTTTTATTGAATTGCTGAGGATAGGTGCAGATGTCTGTGCATTGACTCCAGTTGACTTTTCTCCCCTTTCCCCTGCCTTGTACGCAGTGCCTACAATTAATTGCTTAATATAGATGAATGAGCTAACCACTTAGCCTCTCTGAAACGACAGCATCAAAACTAACAATGGAAGAATATAGCCATCGAAAAGTGATCTCAATACATAACACACTGTGTCCAATATCATCTGGCCATCTTCTAAAAACCAGAATCAGTTTGTGTAGGTGTTTAAGGCAAGTTGCCTGGTATCCAGCCCACACATAGCCATGCTACACAGCTGCGGATTTTTCTACTGCGATTGGCACGAAACAGGCTCCTGCCTATATTTCTTAACCACCTAAATAAGGCCATTGTCAAGTATTAGTCTCATATGGGCCTGCACTCACAATTAGCATGTTCAGGAGTTCGAGAATAATCAACCGTGTGTGCTCAGACAGGCCTGGTATTTTTTTGTTGGGTTGCAAAGGCAGGCTTCTCGAATTTAGACGTCTGCACAATTGTAATAAGACACCGAGACCTATTTTCTAGTTAATAAGGCAAACACACAAACAAGATCACATGGTTGTGGCTTTGGCATGGGTAAGCGTGGCAGATATGTATACCTCGGATTTTCCCTACTATTAGCACAAAAAATGTTAAATACCTCATAAAAAGAATTTTGTCCTTCAGTTTTTTTGGATGTTCCTCTGTTTAATGTTTATTTTCTTGGTGTCGAGTTTTTCTTTATAGGAAATTTGCCAAACAAATATTGAGAGCCGAAATATTAACAGAAACCGCTACGCTGCAATATCAAATGGACCTAGAAATCGCTAAATGGTATGATGTGTTGTTCTTAAGAACGAAAAACTTGTTATTGTTGTGGTATAAATGGAATAAAACACTCCAGGACATGCCGTAAAGAGAAATCGTGACACCACAATATTGCTGATTATTGTCCTATTGGTTCCAGAACTTGCAAATGCTGTACGTTTAAAATGGTGCTAATGGAGCCTCAAAGATCTTGGGCATTGTTGGCATGGTACTTATTTTGCCATTTAGTGGTGTTTAGCTTTAAATAATGATCTAAGTCTGGTTTAAGGGAAAGCTTATTAAACAGGAAAGTCACCCTCCAGGACATGTTTCCAATTTCCAACTTGGAGAGCTTTTTCCTGCATCTCGAAGTCGTTCAGGGCGAATTGTTGTTGTTGCCGGTAAATGATGGGGCCTTGTGATTATCGCTTTGTGACTCAGCTCCTGCAGTGCGTTGATCAGTAGGTCCGGTGCGTAAATGCACGGCTGTTAAAGAAGTCGTACTGCGAGCTGGAGCTGAAGTGAAAGCATGTTCATATGGCGGTGATGAATGGCTGGGTCCCACTGGCGCTCGCAAAGATTGGGTTTCATTAGTTATTTGGAGAAGGAGGGGGAGAGTGTAGTTGTGTGGTTTTTCTTCTTCTTTTTTGTTTGACATCCACTTGCAGGTCCTTTATTTTACTGCTTTTTGTAAGTTCTTCTATTCTGTGGTTCATCAGACTACCTTAGACACTTTGTTTGCTTAATCAGATGCACTGGCCTCCCATTTTTTTTTTCTTTTCAAGTGGACATTCAGATCAGCTGTGCTGTGATTGGCTGGGGCCCTGATGGCACAGAACGTGGGGCAGTACTATAAAGGGGGTAGTCATAGGGGAACAGTTAGAGGGAAAGTATAAGGAGGGGGTAGTTTGATGGGGGCTGGGGTGAAGGCGTTGGGAGGTGACCTCAGACTTCAGCCCTACATTAACGCCCACTCAGGACACCTCAGGTTGGCTTACACTGGCTTGGGAATCGTCCAACCCTTGGCACTTTAAAGCTCTGCCATTCATCCAGGAGTGATTGTGGAAATTCTGCCTTGTTTTGCCTTTCCAGTTTGAGCACCACTTTCGCTCGCTCTCACCAGAGCAGGTTTTTCCCATTTAGGAAAAGTGAGAGCTCTTGCCCTGAACTTAACCTTGATTCCTCATGGTGACTGCCTTTTGAAACCCAGTTCGAAAACAATCAAGATAAACTAGAGGAGAGGAAGTGGTAAGTAAGTTCCACACACCGGCTTAAAATGCACCGTGTGTCATGCAGCTGACACGTTGATTTCTCTAAAGACAAGTGAATGCTTTTCTCAATGTTTCTTCTCGTCTGTTTGCTGACTTTGCTGTTTTCAGATTAGGTATTTGTTAATGCTGACCAGTTCTGACCCATGTCCAGTTTCAGTATGCACTCTCTTTATGGCTTGTTGAACAGGGTGTTTGCTATGTAAAGTGGAATTTCTTTTTTAAGCCAGATCAGCACTTTTAATATAAATAGACTTGTTTTAAGTGTTTTGCTTTTTGCTTTCCACCATCCTTACTGTTTTTTTGATTTGAGAATTTTTGCCTCAGCTGAGTTTTAGATAATGAGTAAGAGCAGGGAGACAGGCAGACAAGATTAGGAGAACACAAAAGGGTGAAAAAAAAGTCAAAGAAGCATGCTGACAGCACCCTGCAATCTCAGCTGTTGTGATTTAGGCTGCCTGACAGCACACAAATCTTGAAGGAACTCTCAGCTGTGCCGCATGCCGACCCCTCCCGCTCTTTATTTTTAACACCAATGCTTTATGTGGCCTTCACGACAACAGGGCCAAAAGAGCTTATGTTAGTTAGTTAGCTAGATGTACAGTGCTAAATTTTGTCAGTCGTTCTCATTGCCCCAGTGTAACGATGTGTCTGTGGGGGGAGGATGTGAATGAAGTGACCAATATAAGTGGGGGGAAAAGAAAAAGTAATGCAATTGCAGAATGCAGAAAGAATAAAAAAAAGATATGGCAAAAGTACACACATCCTTTACTCAAGTAGAAGTACAGTTTTAAAAGTTAAAGTACTGATTATAATGTTTTACTCAAGTTAAAGTAAAAGAGTTTGGGCTCTGACATGTACTTAAGTAAAAAGTTGCCATTATTACTACCTGTTTTGGTGCCATGGTGGTAACACATCATATTAATATATTAATACAAAAGAATTTCACATTTTGTTACCTAATGAATGTATCCAGACTGAACAACTACCATATAGAACACAAGCAGAGAAAAGATGGTGATCAGGAACGTTTCAGTCATGTTTACATCACTGACTCCCTCTGTCTCATCCACGTTACCCCCATACTTCTTGTTGCCTTCTGCCTCATTGTCAGCTTCATAGGCTACCCTACGTCTGTGGTGTGTGAGAGCCAGGAAATGATCCACCAGTGGTAGGTGAAAAAGCCGCACAATGACAGAAAGTTGATGTGCTGAAAACAGAGGGCAATGAGAAGAAAATATTGATCATGTCACTAAATGGATTAAAACTATACTAATGAGCCTGGTTGCAAAATGTAAGAAGTAGAAAGAACAGATATCCGAGTACAAAATTGAATGAGTTGTCCAAAGAACAAATAGTGAAGTAAAATACCGATACCAATAAAATCGTTAGTATCGGAAGTATTTGTACTTCGTTAATTCCCCTCTTTAATAAAACAAAGCAAATGTAAAGATGGATCTAATTGACCTTTACAGACTTCTTTTTGGTGACTACAGTACAACGGTGGAGCTCATCAGTGCCAAACGTCGCTGATTGGTTATATTCAAGCTTCCAACCAATACCAACCTGTACTGGTTCCTCTGGCAAGCCTCATCTCAGGAGTTCCTCATCAGTAATGCCTTATAAGCGTTATCTTACCCTGGATTCTACCAGTGGAACCATTACTAGGGTGTCCTCATTCGCCGAATACATCCTGCGGTTCTTGAAAAGGTTCCTCTGTTTTAATAATACAAAATACATACATTTAAAGGGATTTGTATAAGTTTTTTTACAAATATGGCCCTTCACGATGTCATGAAGGGTGGAATTCCTCGTTTGGGCACTTTTCTTGGAAGAGCGCACACACTGCAACCAGAGCGAGAGCACACCCATCACCGTGCTTCATTCGGTTACGACGGCAGGGGCTGCAGAGGCCTCGGGAAAAACGCCCAGAATAAAAGTATGGTTTTGGATGTGAGTGAAGGAGAACCTTGTTCTTACCATATAGACACATCCAACTGTAGTCGTCATTGCTGCTGTGGTTCTTGGTGTTTAATTTCACATCCGATTCTGGATCAAATATGGACTGCTGGATCTGATTGTTAGCCGGAGTTCATTTAAGATTATGGAGTTTTTGTTTCCGTTTTTATTTATAATGACGTCACAGCTCTCAGATGATCGTTTCGCAAACCGCCGTGCATACTGGCGACTTTTTGGCTCTGCCCACAACACACCTTGGAGTTTTTTTTAAGAGAGGCTTAAAGCTGTATCTTTCTTTTATAAATCTGGAAATAGAAAGAATGCAATACCACTTTATGGACAAGTACTACACTGGACAATGTAGTGAAGAACCTTCTAATTTGGCTAAATTTGATATACTCCGTACTAATCATTGTTCTTTGCTAGTCTAGTCTGTCTTTTCAGCAGATTTATCCTTGCTTCAACACAATGAACTCATTATGCAACCAACTTGATAATTGCCAATCTGGGGAAAAAAGGGGTATCTGCAGATCTGTAATTGAGAACCACTGTACCATGAGATCACCCACCCAGTATTCTATAGCTTCCATGCTAATCATACACACCTGATCCACTTTATTCTGGTCTCTAGAAATTTCTGAATATAAAAGCCAGGTGTCTCAGATTAGGGTTGATGTTAAACTACAGGGGGGTCGACCTCTGAGCTCCGGCAGTGGGCAACCCGCTTTAGTTTCTTCCTCCTATATGGGTCTGTTTGCTCTTGGTCACCCTCGAGGTGTGTGGCGTTAAAGCTGGATAAAGTCTCCACACCGTGCAGCACTGTATTAATGTATCAGCCATCGATGCCTTGTTGTCTTTTTCTTACGATTGATGTCCTTGAGCGAGTTTAGCGTGACACATTTAGCATGGCAGATTGTGACGCCGTATAGCCGACACTCGACGGAGACAGACGGTGACGCAGATATCAAAATCACGGAGCATCAGCAGACGCACATTATCTCCCCTCTTGCTGCCATTTTGTAAGCCGAATCTACAAGTAATGCCTAAAGGAGAGAGGATGGAAGTGTGGTTTTTGAGAAAGAGAAGAGCCAGAGCGATGAAGTAGGAGTTTCTGGGTCAACTTCAAACATTTGCAGTATTAGTCCATTGATTTTCTTTCATTTTTGGCATGCCGACCAAACCCTGTCCACCCCCCTGCTGTGTACCACCCACCCACAAACACACGTGTGCATGCACACACACACACACACATCTCCTCCCCCGCTGTTTTCTCTATTTCCTGTTTGCTCTGCCGGAGCCAATTGATGCTCAGCGTGCAGGTCAGTGACGGATCCGGTGGCATGCTGGGCCGTTTCGTTCTATGGCTATATTTTTTTTTATTGGTGTTTAAACACAAACACACACGTAGAAGCACATAAAATATTTGCCCAAAGGCAAGAGGTAGGTCATAACTTTACACAGTCACTGTATATTTAATGCTAGCAGGACAAGATTTTCTCTAGAAACTTGGGCTGTAAATAAACTATATTTTGGAAAGTGTTACATTCTGGAAAGGTACGAAAAAAAGAAATAATGTGAATCTTTTCATAGGGACTATTCTGTGCATTTGGCCTGCATTCTTACAGAAAACAATACCCCATATGTATAACGGCATGACTAGAGTGAACAGCTAACTTTTATCCTGTTTTTGTCGTCAATGATTTTCCAGGAAGATTATGCTCCGAGAAAAAAACGAGTCTCGGGGGTAAATTGCACTGACTTTCAGAGAAACTGGTGTCAGAGAGATCAGATTGCAGTGGGGCTTTGACGGCCTCTCCTTGTCCTGCGCTACTCCCTGAGAGCCAGGCTGAGAAATGAGAGGAGAGCGGAACAAACCAGCCTGTCACTTATACTCCTTCTCTCACACACACACACACACTGACACACACCGACACACACTGCAGACAGGCTCGTGACACTCCTCGCCTTGAGAGCTGCCATTTCCAGTGTTCATTTGTCAGATATAAGTGCTCCATCCATTGTATAAAAGAGAGAAACAGACAGAGGGATGATTTTTGTCTTCGGGGAAAAACGAAAAAATGGCATTTTAAACCTAAAAGTTTCACACAGAGACGTTATATAAATGTTTGGTAGCAAAAAAGTAGCATGATTTCTTGCAAGTTATGATTTATGATACTGTATGGTCATTAGTGAACGACTGCGGCATGCCATCTGGTTTAATCTGAAATAAATCATAAATAGTTTTCTTTATGCATTTTTTTTAAATAGTACAGATAAACCTGTAAGCATGGCTGCTTGTTAGCATTTGCTCCAATTTTTTTTCTTTCTGGTCAGTCTTTATATAGCTACGCCCCTTCATCCTTTTCTTAGTCCGTTTAGAAAAGAAAACACGGTACAATTCGGCAATACAATTACTGTACGCAACAAAAACAGGAACGAGGCTGTACAAGCAAACATGGTAAACCGAGACTAAACATTGGTAGTGCTTTCTGGAAATATATTATTGGCGGACAAAAGAAATGGACTCGATTTAGTGCTAGAGATGGTCAGCTGAAAAACTCATGAGAGCTAATAGCAAGGAAAACTAGACGACCATTGATTTGATTTAAAACTGAATGAGACAAATTTCACACATTTATAGTTTTGACGAAATCGTCTATAAATAGTCCAGAACGTGTTTTGCCTCTCATATCTTCATCTTTTTTTTTTTTTTTCTTTCTCGAGAAGGACTCGCACGTCCGAGTGAGAAAGATGTGGGATTTTTTTTTCCACGAGCTTTAGATTCTTGCTTGTTTTATTGTACTTGGATTGAGGAAGTATGAGGTCAGCGGTGTGCGGTTGATCGTTAATTAAAAGCCGAGTTAGTTGAGTTAATTACAAGTTGAGTAAATTGGGTTCATTTAAAGGTGTCATGGTTTGGTGTGTTGGCTGTGTTAATTGGCTTTTATTGCAGGTCTGCTGGTCCTTGATGTTCGAGATGAGAATGATGGGAAAGTTGAAGCGCACACACACACACACACACACACAAGTTTATGTACATTGCATGAGCATAGTAAGTGCTTCATGGAAACTTTTGAGCTTGGCACAGCTCTCGTTCGGAGTCCTTCTGTAAGAAAATGCATGGCCAGATCGAGATCCTTGGCAGCGAGCGCTGGATCTAATTAGCGGGTAAAACGCGTGTGTTTGTCGAAAGGCTCAATCCGATGATGATCGTCGATCATCTCACCGCTTTGACACAAGCGCTAAAGGCAACCGCTCGCGGCCTGGGGGTCATGCGCTAATTCTAATGTCGTACGTCACGTGTCCATTTAGAGTGAGCCAAACCTAAAGGCACGCACCGTGTCAGCCTCGGATGGCGAGAATGCAAAAAAAAGATTTCAGTCCTCCGTTTTTGGGTTATGCCTCGGGTTTTTTAGACGGCTGCTTTACGATCAGTCATTTTCTTTATGCTTCTTTTGGCCGCTACACTAAAACTCCAAAACTGACCTAGAAATAACATTCTTGCCCAATTTAAACTTCAAGCACAAGAAGATCTGCAACAAAACGTTCGCCAAGTGTCGAGGCAGTGAATATATCCACAGCATATTCGAAGAAATTGATCTTTGACACAAAGCACATCTTCTCCCATATTCATTAATCCTCTGCCCTAATCTGAACTGCCTCACTTAATTCACCCCGAGTGTTGAGAAAGAAGGAGTGAGCGTAGGAGTGAGAGCATGGGGTGACGCATAATTCGGGAGTAACTTCTCTACTGATGCTGTTCGGATTAACCAGAGACCCTTACAGTGTGTTAATGCTCGTTCCTGCAGGCCTGACCATGAGTCGGTGTGTGTACGTGTGGGTCTGAATGTCAGTGTGTCTTTGTCGTGAGCTATCCTAAAGCTGCGGTCTGATCAAACGGGTGAAGCGAACAAGACTACATCTGGTCTGGGATCAGATTAAACGGAGGCACATGAAGACAAAAACGCAGACATAAAATATAATGTATATAGAAAGTCTGCCTGCTTTGGTTTTCTTACACTTCTATTTTGTTCCTTCTTGTATTTGGCCTGATTTAAACACATTTAAATGCATCGCACACTTTTTATTTTTTTTGTTCATTTCTTACGCCAGATAAAATGACCTAAGTGAACTGATTTTGCTTACACAGACAGTTTTCTTTGTACACCATAAAAAAAGCTAATAAATGATGTTTGTTCAGAGATCTAGCATCACTTTTTCAGCCAAACATAAAAAGCTAGGCAATTCCTATGCAAACATTAGCTAGTAACTGATGTTATCCGATTCATGCTAGTTATGTTAACTGGTTTTTGGATCCAGCATTCCTATTCATCCAAAATCCATTTGGCTGCTTAACTCGGCTTTGTTTGTTTAAGCAGTTTTATTTACAAACATTAGCTAACTGATAGTAGCTTGTTAAAGGATCTTTCATTCCTATTCAGTCAAACATAGGTAGCTAGTTAATGTTTAGCTAGCCAGGTTTCTTTGCAAACATAGGCTAGTAACTGATGGAACCTGGTTAATGGATCTAGGATTCCTATTTAACATCACTGGTTAACTTAGTTAAGTTTAGGGATGCAATTGTATTTGCTAATAACTGATATTAGCTTGTTTGTGGATCTTTTCTGCCAAACAAAGTTAGTTAGTAAGTCTTTCTACTATTAGCTAGCCAGGTTTCTCTGCAAACATTGACAAGTGACCTGGTTTTTCCTATTTATCGAAATTAAAGATGGCTGATAAACTTTTTATTAGCAATTTTATTTGCTAATAACTGATATTAGCTTGTTTGTGGATCTTGTATTTCTGTTTAGTCAAACAGCCACTACCTTACCGGGCTAGCTAACCTTAGCAAAGCAACCCCAATGTAAATCCAGCGATTTGGATTCAAACAACGTTCACAAAAGCAAGAGTCAGCGATAGAGAATAGCGATAGAGTGAGAGACGGCAAGAGAAGTCCTTAGGAGAATCAGTGGAAGCTGAGCCAAAAGAGCAAAAGCGGCAGATGGAGTGATGAAAGCAATGTGGGAGAAGGAGAGATGATGGGGAAAAAGGAAAAGCAAATGTTGGGAAGGTTGCCAAGCGAATCCAGAGGTGATAAATGAAAATATAATTAAGTCTCTCTGCTTTGATCGAATCTTCGATCGTCTGAACCTTGAACACTATCAAACCGGAGGAGTAAAACAAATAGGATCACACCATGCACAGAACAAATAGTGTGGCTTTGGCGTCCTACGACAGCAACACCCACCAGACGAAATCAGCAGGGGTGTTTATGACGGCAATGTGGCCAACGTACACCACAAAGAGGATGGAGAGGCGGACTTGAAGATGCAGTGTGAGTAACATGACTCAGCACTTCAGGTGAAGTTTTACTTTTTCGAAGTTTCGGTTTTGGGGGGCGCAGGTTCAGGCCTGTGTAAGATTCCAGACAGCCGTAACAGTAACATCGAACCCTTATTAGTCATTTGTGTGTGTTCTCATTGTGGGCTTTACAAAATAAATCCGCGGCGTTGTTGAAGGATCGGTTCAGCAGCTTTGACAGCGATTGATATCGACGCACTCGTACTGTAATGTGCTAGAGTTTCTGAAGTAAGTGCCCCCTCTTGCAACATGGACTTGTATAAAGGAGGGTACACATAACTGATATGGTGCAATTATTAACAAAGTGAAAGGAGACTGAAAGGATTGCTGAAAGGAGTCTCCAGTATGTGATTTGTAACTGTTTTAGGTAAAGGTCTTTGAGACATAAAAAGGGAATGATAACATGACTTTTTCCTAACCCACCGTTGTACAGCTATAAACCAGTTGTGGATGAAGTACCAAAAGTCAAACTGCTCCCTTGAAACTTTCACTTGAGTAAAAGTACAAAAGTCTTTGCCTTTAAATGTGCTTAAGTATCCAAAGACTCTGTTACTCTCAGCACAACAATCTTTCAATAGAATGATATTAATTCATCAAACACTATTTGATATCCATTAAAATGACAATGAGCCCAAAACTAAATTACATTTACTTAGTTACTGTCCACTATTTCTGTAAACGGATAAAAACTATGAATCATTCTTTAACAGATCATTGAGAAATTTCTGGGGTATAAAAATTATAAAACACTTTGGGTTGCAAATTCAGGGTTTAATGATTTTATTAATGTTTTTATGCAATTTGCATATTAATTGAATCTACATTTGAAAGATTTTCATCTCAGTGCCAGCTCAGGACACATGGGCCAGACAGACATGTCTATAACTTGCATAGCTTTCCAAAACAGTCTGTCCTTTAAGTGGCACCGAGTCCCACTTTGGCCTTAGAAGGCCTCGCTTAAGATTTGTTTATCTTCCTTCTCCACCAGCCTGCAGTCTGTGAAGTGTCCTTTCAGCGTATGAGCCAGAACGAAGAAACGAACAGTGTTTGTGCATGGAAAAAGACTGAGAGTTACGGTGTGTGAAATGCAGTGCAAACCCTCATATATATATTTTTTCCTCAAGCTTGGCATTACGATAACATGAAGATTCCTGTTATGATATATAGTGTACATTACAATGTAGCATCCTATAAATAAGGTTTAGTGTATAACCCTTTAAAAAGACTAGCATCAGGACTTTTTTCTTCTCTTTTTTCTTTTAAATGAAGATTGAGGACCCACTTAGTTGGCAAACACTTAAGTAAGCTACTTTGTAACTAAAAAAAGCCATTTTAGCTTAATGGTATTCTTAGAACTTGGCTTATTTGTTCTAGTGAAAGAGTATCGTGTAGCACACTTTGTTGTACAAGTTGCTATGGATAAAGGATAAGCATTTTTCCACATTCTCCTCCTGGGATGGACTTTCTTGCAACGGATCATGCTAATGTTTCTATACAAAGTATTCATGAGGAAAAATAGTATATTTGCAGCATCATGGTATGTTCATACATACACCATAATGAACCCAGTAGAAAAGGCATGTAGCTGCATGAACAAAGGAAACGGTTTAAGTCCAATTAAAGGGTTTAAGTTCTTTACGTTTTTTAACTTATAACCGAATTCCCCCGCCGTACGAGCGAAAGCCCCGATGTTGTGCGTTATGCAAGCTTTTGGGAGCGGGAACTCTGTCTAATCTGAACCTAGATCAGACTCTAGTCTAGTAGAGTTTCTCGGGAACATGCCGATACACACCGTGATTACACAAGTCCAAACCTGGCCCTCGTCCACTTTCACTGGCCGTGCTTTAGAAATGTGACAAGACAGGAAGAGAGACACATGGACAGAGATGAAGAGAGAGAAACTGCGAGAGAACAAATGGTTCCGTAAGAGCAGTTCTTTTGCTACTTTGACGTTGAAACTAAATGTAAAAAAATTCCTTCTTTTAAAACTAGTAGCTGTGTTAATTATAGAGTTTTACTCCATCATGGTACTGCAACTGATGGCGTTTGTTATATATTTTTTAGTAGTCAGAGAATCTCAGACATGCTCTAGTAAGCACTTTGTTTTGCTGTACTTTCTTTTCTGCCTGGCAGGAAGGTTGAGATGTGTCAGACTAGACAGGACCAGAGACAGAGAGTCTGTGCCTGTGTGTGTGTGTATGTGGGTATATGTGTGTGTTTGTGTCAGTAGGTACGGCCTGTATTGTTTTGTTGAGCACTTTTGGAGCTCATTAAGCCCGCGTTGTTTTTGCCTGTTGTGAGATGGTAGCGGTGTCTGCAGTAGGACATGGAGTCTCCTCTGCGCCCCTAACCGAACCATATCACTGTGTGTGTTTTGTGTTTGCCCGTGCATGTAAACACTGTTCGGTATGCAGATTACGGTCTGGGTCGATTGGACATTGACGTGTGCGCTAAGGTGGAAAGTGTGTAATGCCAGGGTTTTGTGTGGGTTTGGGGGAGTGATCTCATTTGTTCCAATTTTGTGCTGCCAGGTATTGGCCCAACATATGTCAAGCTGTATTTGAGTACTTATTCTAATAAATTATCATCACTCTGGCTTACATAAGATACGTGATTTAGTTTGTGTGTATCTCCAAAAGAGGCGGGACAAAGGAGGCTGCTATAGCATAAGTGCTGGGGTACACAGCCGTTTCACAACATAACTATAAACGGATGAAAAGTCGTCGTCGTCTTCTTTCGGCTGCTCCAATTAGGGGTCGCCACAGCGTATTATCCGTTTCCATACCCCCCATGTCTGTCTTTTTCAAACCAACCACTTGCATGTCTTTCCTCACCACATCCATAAACCTCTTTCTCTTTTCCTCCTTCCTGGTGGCTCCGTCCTAAACATTCTTCTACCGATATTCTCCGTGTCCCTGACACCCGTGACATCTCAATCGTGCCTCGATCATATTGTCTCCAAAACGTCCTGCATGCGCTGTCTCTCTAATTAACTCGTTTCTAATCCTATCCATCGTCGTCACTCCCAAAGAAAATCTCAACAGCTTCAGCTCTGCTATCTCCAGCTCCACCTCCTGTCTTCTGCCCGATGCCACTGTCTCCAAACCATACAACATCTCAGGTCTCACCAAAGTCTTATGAACTTTCCCCTTCCAGTCCAGTCCAAAGTATCTGTCCTTCAAAGCGCCAATGTTGCGTGAATTGCCTTTTCGCTTTATTGCTGTGTAAGCACGACTGTGCCTCCTGTTTGCTCAACCTACTCAAATGTGAAACGACAAACTTTAATCTCTTCTCACTTCTCTTTCTCTGTGTTCTTGATCTTTGAGAACTGGCATGTCCTCAGCGATGGTTGGGCGTCCTCAACTGGAAGGTAGAGAAGCGTCATGTGTGTAACATCCAGCAGTTTTGTGATGTAATTATGGAGGAGCGAGAGAGGATCCCAGCAACAACCTGTGCAGCTCTGGTGAATTCCTTGCCCAGGAGGATTACTGAAGCGCCCCCTTAGGGTATACTCGCTTATGTTGCCAGTTATTTCGACAATAATGGCTGTATGTTGAGTTCTTTTTAGAGGACAGTCAATCAAGCTGGATACTGACTAAAATATATGTATTGTTTTTAGTGTATTGTCCTTTAAATATACTTAAATGAGATGCTGCAAATATACACATACATTCTTAAGGACCCCCTTCGATTGCTTGCTCTGTCCGTCTGTTTGTCCGTCTGTCAGTCTGCAAAATAAAAGTGGCCAAATAAAAATACCTTCACTTTGAAGTTGGACAATGACCTCAAACTTGTTGGCTTATAAAAGCCCTGCTTCTTCCACCACCACCACCCCCCCTTGCTTTACCAGGTCGTTACAGGGCCCCTGGAGCAGCGTGGTCAGTGTTGGTAAAGTTTTTACCCCTCACCTGACACTTGAGCGGATTTTATGAACAGTTAAAGAGGAACTCTGGGCTGCAGGCGGATCTTAAACCCACATCAAAGCGTATCATACGTCCAGGTGTTGCTCAGTACGGCTAGGCACCTTGACTTCGTGATTGTGCCATGCACGTGTGTGTGTGTGTGTGTGTGTGTGTGTGAAAGTGTTTGTCCAGGTAGGGGGCATTTGTGCGGTTTGATGATTCTTGAATTTCTTCACTGCATCTGCGCTGATGTCATCAGAACAAATCCCCCACATGGCATTGCATGAGGTTGGGAGGCGTCTGCCTGTGCGTGAACAGACACACACACACAAACACACACACACACACACACACACACACACACGCACACACACGCTCTCCTGTAATTTCTCCCCTGAGTGCATGGCTAAGTAAATGCTTGGGAATTTTTGTGGACCACAGCAGTGAGTGACTGTGAATCACATGCACTGTTTAGTTATGTCCATAAATCTGTAACTCCCTCTCTCTCTCTCTCTCTCGCTCTCGCTCTCGCTCTCTTTCTCTTTCTCTCTCTCTCTCTCTCTCTCTCTCTCTCTCTCTCTCTCTCTCTCTCTCTCTCTCTCTCGCTCTCTTTCTCTCTCTAATGCTTATTAACTCCAACTTTGCATTTAATCCCACGTAGTGTCTATATATTTCTCCATCAGAAAGCAGGGCCCTTTTTAAAAAGTTATTCATTTAGAGCAGGGGTCTCTAACTTTTTGAACATCCAGGGTGGATTTTATAAATATACAGTATCCACTACATACAGTTTCTGTCAAATCTGGCAAGTTTTTGAGAGACACATGCATGTTCCTTTTGTTTAAACACAGCAAACTAGGTATCAGATTTACTTTGATCAAACAGTCCTATGAATGGACAGATGTTAAAGTTTATTTGCAATAAAAAATCCTACCTTGGCACGAATAACCGCTTTACACGCAAATGCTGACAGTCAAATATTCAGCTGAAATACTTTGTAAAACCTGCTAAAGATGTTATTCACTAGTTGGAGATTTCTCCTTTTTTTTTTTGCAATCCAGTTCATCCCAGAGCAGTTCAGTAGGATTTACCGGTAGATGCAGTGACTGGACATGCCGTTCCATGAGAACACTTCAGACGACTGTTTGTTCTCTAAATAACACTTACAGAGCTCGGACGTACGCTTCTGGACATTGTCTGGTTGTATGGTGAAGTCGGTTTAAATGAGCCGCAGTGCAGATGGAATTGCATGGTGTTAAAATATGGAATGGTTGCCATGTTGGTCCCTTTTACCCAGGATGAGTCTCCAACCTTTGCTGCTCCGAAACAACCCCAAACCATTACCTCCGTGTTTGACGTTTTGAGCGTGATGGCTTTTTGTCATCTCCAAAACACTGATTTAATTAACAATACCAGCATCTTATGCTCCAGCAGATTTCTTAAAAAACAATACGTATTTTGTATCCATTTTTATTTATCTTTTACTTTGAAAACTTTTTGATTTTGAAATGATGAATATCTAGGAATCATGGTACTTTTTGCCACACTGACACAATTCCTCCCTCCCTCTCTCTCTCTCTCTCTCTCTCTCTCTCTCTCTCTCTCTCTCTCTCTCTCTCTCTCTCTCTCTCTCTATCTCTATCTCTCTCTCTCTCTCTCCTTTTCTCCATCATGCATGTAGAGTGTTAACCATCATGTGTCTACAGCCATTTTTGCACCCCAGTACATTTTTCTTTCCATTTGCAAACAATTATGTTTTCCCCTCAAGCTCAGTGTCAGCCACACACACACACACACCGACACACACACACACACACACACACACACACACAGGTTTTTGAGTGCCTCTAAGGAGAGACTAAATTACTCCTAGACATGTTGAGCCAAATCCATGCTGATTCTCTTTTACAGTCACGTCCCAGACGCAGTCATTCTCCATATAATTGTCCATTTAACGCACACACTGACAGTTCTCTCCTCCTGTTTATTATATACACACACACACACATTCATACATGGAGTCTGTATCTGTTACTGCGAGACAATTTCTTTCCCCCATGCTCTCTACCTTATTTTCCATTAATTGTGGAAATTTTGTGCACTGCAAATTGAAGGGTTCTCGCACTATAATTTCAGTACTGATGGACTGGTGGCTCTGTGACTCATCTATCTGGATCTGATGTCATCTGGCAGTTCCAAGAGATCCGACTGTCTGTCTGTCTGTCTGTCTGTCTCTCTGTCTGTCTCTCTGTTTGTCTCCCTCCCTGTCTGTCTGTCCATCCATCTGCATTTGTTTGTATGTATTGATTTATCCCTGCTGTCTATTTGTCTGTGTCTTTCTGAACATTCAGTGTGTGTGTGTGTGTGTGTGCGGGGGGGATGCATGTGTGTCTTTGTGAGCCGACACAGGAGCTCCAAAATTTGCCCAGGCAGCTGGCTGAGATGTGTCGGATTCCTCAGCTGGGGTCTAAAATAGTGCTCTTCAATATGTGTGTGCGGTGAAGTGATGTCTGAGTGTGAACAGCCCTGTCGCGAACTCGGAGCTGTATAGTCGTGCCGCTGCGGTCCAGCTCATTCTCACAATAACATTTTCTGATTCCGGGCAGAAAGAAAAGACGCTCGGGTGAATAAATAAACTTCAGTTGCACAAAAAGCAAAACTAGCAGCTGGTCTCCTTCGCGCACGGTTACTTTCGGAGCAGCGTTTTTTTTTTCAATCCCACGATCGGGAAAATCCCAGAACTTTTGAGGTCTCGATTCTGATTGGTCAAAAGGTGATTAACTTTCTTTTTCTAACAGCAGAAGCTTTGACACTTTTTTTTTTACTTGTATGGCAAAGAATATGTTAAAATCAATGCACTCATTCTAATGCATTATGATTATTATTGCTTCGATAGTGACAGCTCATTTATAACATCCTGTAAGATATTGTGACGCTTTCTATAAGCTTCATGTATTTAAGATCCGCAGGAGGGGTCTTCAATTTCAGTTTCTCCAGCACAGAATGCTTTTCCATCACGTGATTAGACTTTCTGGTATCTTCCATGAAAGGGAGAGAAATGAGAATGAAATCTGAAAGGTGAATGTGTGTTTATAGCTGCTCGAACATAATGTATGTATGTTGTCTCAGGGATATTCCATAAAACTGTGGTGAAATGTAACCTATCAGAATGTGCTGTTATATGATCAGTAATCACCAATAATCACCAATAAAGCATGTTTAACAATGGACGTTGTCGCAAAGCATCTTTACAGAGATAACTGTATAAGTATGTATAAGCTTATTTCATATTAATTTGTTCCTTATAAGTTTCTTCCTAATGAGCAAACCAATGGGTGACTACTGCAAGGAAAAACTTTGAGATGGCATGAGGAAGAAACCTCGAGAGGAGCCCATCTTCATTTAGGTGGCACCAAATGTCCATTCATTACATTTCCATCATTGTTAGGTGTACTGTTCAGTAATAGATGCTTAAATATAGAACTGTTCCAGTCCCGAGCTTTCAAACTCATGACCAGAAGATTGTCCTTGAGCAAAGCCTTTACAACTCAACTGCTCAGTTGTAATCGTGAGTCGCTCTGGATGAGGTCATCAGCCAAATGCCGTAAATCACCAACAGCTAGAAAAAATGTCTTTGTGTGTGTTTTAACAACACTTGACCAATAAAACCTGATTTTGAAACGTTGTAGGAGACTGTTTAATTACAGACCAGATCCATTCTCAAAGTTCTTGAGTTGCTCAGTAACTTTATGGATCTTCAGGCTGTCGATGTGGAGCCATCCTCAGCTGCACAGAGTCTTCAAATAAGAGAAGAAAAGGACAGGAACACTGGTCAATGGTACCAATGATCAGGGATGCTTCAATCGTTTAAAACGTTACGCAGCGTATAAGACACATCTTGAGCTTGAGGGTTAACGGTAGTAGATTTCTTCACACACAGCGACACACACAGTGACACACACACTGGTTAAACCCCTGGGTATGTTTTGTTTGCCGTTCTGCTGGATACTTTGAATTCGGACTTGTTTCCCTTTTGAATGAAGCATAGTCAGCAGCTGCAAATGTCGATCAGATCAATAACCGGATCAGCTGTGTGTGTGTGTGTGTGTGTGTGTGTGTGTGTGCTGTCTTTGATGGGGGTCGGGAGAGGGTCCAGGGCCCCCGCTGGCCCACAGGGATGGTATATTGACTGCTGAGGCGAGATTTAGTGGCGCTCAAGCAGCGCAAAAGGGTGGAGGAAACGCCAGACTCGCTTTATCACTGTAGTGTTTATTTTGTCGTATCATACCATGTGTGTATATATAAGACAATAACACACACACACACACACACACACACAGCCAGGTTTAGACAATCATCCAACTTGCACACATCACACACTTCAGCAATTCTTCATTTATTTTCTAAGGAACAAACTTGTGTATGGTACATAAACAGGTAACATGAGATAAATAAACAAAACAGTAGTATAGATTTATAAGCATAAACAAACAAAAGTATTGGGACACCTGACTTTTCCAGACATATAATTATAACTGTTACCTCAAAATTGAAGGCACACAATTGTATATAATGTCTTTCTTTGCTGTAGCATGAAATGTTCCTTCACTTGAGCTCGGAGATCCAAACCTGTTTCAGCATGGCAATACCCCTGTGCACAAAGCCAGCTCCATGGAGATATGCTTCACGTGGTTTGAAGTGGAAGATCTCCTGCTATAGAGCTCCGAAATCAACCCTATTGAACATGATGAATGTGAACACTGACTGCACCCCAGGCCTCTTGACCTCACCCACATCAGTACCTGACTTTACGAACAGCCTTGCGGCCAAATTAATCTCCACAAGCGCACTCTAAAATCGAGTCAAGCCTCTTCCCAGAAGCTTTATGGGACCTTTTAAATAATATCCATTACAATAATAATATTTATTATGAATCTTTAAACCCATTATTGGATACAATCCTTTTTTTTTTATTCTTTTTTTCTTTTTTCTTTTATTCAATTGTTTTAGATTTAATTTAATGAAATTCGATTATCCATTTATTACATTCTAATGTACGGAATTTGACTGTAAAAATGTGTATTTGACACACGTGTCGTCCCATAAACTTCATTTAAGTTTGTGAATACAGTATTCTTTAATCCTCTCAGATCAGCTGTCTTGAAATCCATCTTGTTTTTGGGTCAGAAAACTTGAAAATTGGCAGATTTCTGCTCCGTGAAAGTAAAAAGCGTGGGCCTGGGAACGAGTTTTTCCTTCCGTCTCTTTCTCTTTCTCCTACAGAAGCCGGTCGAAAGTCCCTGTGTCGTCACTTTCACCTCTCCGCGCTCCTTCCGTACTTCTCTCCTGCAGTTTTATCCCAGTCTGGTGACTTTGAACTCCTTTTTTTTTTTTTCAAAGTCACTTTGAACGCTTTTAATAAGGTCACTTTTTATTCCCCTCTCTTTCTTTTCTTCTTGTTGTTTTATTCAAGTCGTTACGTTAAGGCCTCTCGGCTTGGTGTCGGATTACAGCTCTTCTTTCCCAAACCTTTTAATTTTTATTACGCTTTCTGTAGTTCAGACGATCCTGCTCTTGTAGGAGCTCTTGGGTTACGATTTATTTATTTATTTATTTATTTATTTATTAATTTATTTATTTATTCATCCCTTAGATGCCAACGCATTCGGTTTAGTGCAGGAAGCTATGGGTAAAGCTGACATGGAGGACATGACGATATGATACTGATGTGAGGAACTGTGTCGTTGAATTCTTTTCAAATACATTACCAAACACTAGATTTTGTTAATTTGGTAAATATCACTAAAACAGTAGATGCAGTTTTTTTGTATTAAGTCTAAAACAGATAAAACTGAAATTCTAACATATTATTTATCATAAAGTAAATGGAATATTTAATCCCTTTTTTTTATTTGTCTAGTAAAAACATTAGCCTCCATGCTGTGTTTTCTGACATTTACAGCATTTGGTGGAAGCGACTTCTCATTTTACTCATTTATAGAACCGAGCGGTTGAGGGTTAAGGACCAGCAGTGGCAGTATGATGAGGCTGGAATTTGAACTCGTGACCTTTTGCAGATCAGAAGTCCAGCGTCTTAACCACTGAGCTATGACCAGCTATGACTCGTCACTTTTTGCAAGCTTATTGGTTAAATTTTTTTTTTTTCAAAGTCACTTTGAACGCTTTTAATAAGGTCACTTTTTATTCCCCTCTCTTTCTTTTCTTCTTGTTGTTTTATTCAAGTCGTTACGTTAAGGCCTCTCGGCTTGGTGTCGGATTACAGCTCTTCTTTCCCAAACCTTTTAATTTTTATTACGCTTTCTGTAGTTCAGACGATCCTGCTCTTGTAGGAGCTCTTGGGTTACGATTTATTTATTTATTTATTTATTTATTTATTTATTTATTTATTTATTCATCCCTCAGATGCCAACGCATTCGGTTTAGTGCAGGAAGCTATGGGTAAAGCTGACATGGAGGACATGACGATATGATACTGATGTGAGGAACTGTGTTGTTGAATTCTTTTCAAATACATTACCAAACACTAGATTTTGTTAATTTGGTAAATATCACTAAAACAGAAGATGCAGTTTTTTTGTATTAAGTCTAAAACAGATAAAACTGAAATTCTAACATATTACTTAGCGTAACGTAAATGAAATATATAATCTCTTTCTTTTTTTTTTTTTTTGTTTAGTAAAAACGTTAGCCTCCATGCTGCATTTTCAAACTTGCATTTACAGCATTTGGTGGAAGCGACTTCTCATTTTACTCATTTATAGAACCGAGCAGTTGAGGGTTAAGGACCAGCAGTGGCAGTATGATGAGGCTGGAATTTGAACTCGTGACCTTTTGCAGATCAGAAGTCCAGCGTCTTAACCACTGAGCTATGACCCGCTATGACTCGTCACTTTTTGCAAGCTTATTGGTTAAAAGCTAAAAACGTGTTTTGTTGTTC
>MU593954.1:1886517-1934017 GCA_024362625.1 Silurus asotus | reverse complement strand
GTTAACTTTCTCTCTTTTAGTCTATCTCTCTCTCTCTTTCTCACTTTCTCTCTCACTTAGACTTAAATGTACACACATTTATTCAGTCGTATCTCAGTCCCTGCTCTGTGCACCGGAATGCTCTCCGGCTAAAGCTAAATATTTAAACAGGGCATACTTGTGTAGCAGTTTATTTAACTTCAAGAGCTTGCATTGCTGCTTTTCAAAACCATTAAACCCTCGATAGCATTTGCAACATCTGCAACACGACCCAACATGCATTTCCCTTTGCTTCTATACAAATCTTACAAAACATTACTATTTCATTCGATTTTTTTATTTCGTTTAAGGATTATTTTAAATCTTTCAACGCTTTTTTCCCCCCTAAATGGATCTCTTTTTAAAACAGGTCTTTAGACAGTTATTGGATGTCTGAAAATATAAGTATCTAGCTAGCAAAAAAATTTCTCTGACACGAAGTTAAACAGCTAATGAATGAAAGAATTAGCGTAAAGTTCTTATGGGGAAGTGGTAGCTCAGTGGTTAATATGTGTGCATTCTGGTCAGGTCAGGTTTATTTCTATTGCGCTTTTCACAATGGACATCGTCTCAAAGCAGCTTTACAGAATTTAAGAATCAAGGTGAATGATGTGTATTTATCCCTGATGAGCCAGCTTGGGGCGACTGGGGCTCCCTTACATGTTATGAGGAAGAAACATTATGAGGAAGAAACCTTGAGAGGAACCAGACTCAAAAGGGACAAATCATTCGGGTGATATCGAGAGTGTGATTATAATTGTGTGTTATATATATATATATATGAGAACTAACATAAGCACCGGAGTGTGAGATTGTGAGTAATGTCCTTTCTACAGTCTTATACAGTCGGTTGATGTTATGAAACCAGGAGCTAATGAGCAACTCATAAAATAGCTCAACATTTGATCCAACACCAGCTTCTCCATGCCAGAGCCTTTAAACACTCAAAGGTCCAATGTCCAAACTCTACATGAAGTGAAATCCAAATGGAGCTGCTACGTCTCTAGATGGTTTGGGATGTTTGCGGGATCCTCGTCGACTTCTTCAAAGGTGGGACGATTTTATCCAATGGTTGAGCTCAAACCATCACGCCGCCACAGCTGGGTGCTTGAACAAGGCCCCGATCCCTCATCTGCTCAACTGCAATGACAAAATGACAATGAAATTCCCACTGGATAAAGAGATCTGCTAAATAGCGTAAATGAAACGAACATCGAACTAGCATGCTTACTAGTTAAAGAAGTGAATATCTATCTAACTAGCTCCATGAATGAAGCTGTATAAAGCTAGCTGTTTAGCTAAATGTTTCTCTACCTAGCTGGTATAAAAATATCGCTAGTTCTAATAATAGGTGTGGTTTATGGCATCAGAATTTAGGCATCTATATTCCAAAAAAAAGTTTTCGAATTCCAAATGACTTGTTGCTCATTCATCTCATCGTCTCTGTTACACTCTAGTTCTTCAGAGCTAGTAAATTTGGTGGAATTGAGGACATGCAATGTGAATGCTAGCATTTGCTACTCTGTGGTATTTAGGCTAGCCCCGGGTTGCTAGCTGCATTTTTAGCTGATAGATTAGCGTTAAAATTCTGAAAAGGTGAAAAAGTTATAATAATGATAAACAAAAGCTTAACACTTGGTGTCTTTTAGAAAAAAAACAGAAAAAAAAAGGAAAGGTTTGCTACAGGGCCAATTAGAAGTGTCGGAAAGAACGTCTCGACACCCACAGCTTAGCGCTCAATGGCTTTTCGGAGACTTGTGGAATGAGCCGTGGGATGGTTGATGTAGGAGGGATGTGAGAGCGCTGTTCTGTAAAAATCAGCCTCCACACATTGTCCTGCTGGCAGGCGCGCATTCATAAAGAGGCGCTGAGCGCGAGCTTCACGAGTTTCCTGTTCGTCTCTTCTTGCTCTTTTAATACGCAAAAAAGAGATCCAGGTTGCTGTACGGATCACTTTATGTCCACGTTTACCATTTTTGGTGCACACCAAGTTCTATTCAGTAATACAATCCATGTTCAAAAGTATCGGGACGACTGGACTTTGTGGTTCTTGTTTAAACTGTTACCACAAAGTCAAAGGCACACAATTGTATAGGATGTCTATAGATGTGGTAGCATGAAATTTTTCCTTTCACTTAAACTAGGAGACCTAAACCTGTTCCAGCATGACGACGCACCAAATCCAGCTCCATGAAGATATGATTTACATGGGTTGGAGTAAAAGATCTTGAGTGGGCTGCTATAGAGCTCCTCTGACTTCATTCCTATTGAGCACCATTGGAATGAATGGAAATGCTGAATGCACCCCAGGTACCTGAATCACAACCAATGAGGCTGTATATTTATCCCCAAAAATCAACACAAACGCACAGCAAAATCTAGTGGAACATTTTCCCAGAAGAGTGGAGGTTATTATAACAGCAAACGGCGACAAAATTTGAAATGAAATTTTCAAAAAGCACATTGTGTCCAAACATTTGTCCATGTATGTAGTGTATGTACAAGCATATTAAACGTGTTCAGAGACACAATGAAGAAAAAATTAGTTCAGAAGGAGGTCGAGATGTTTCGTGAATAAATGCCGATGCAAGGTGTAGCTCCGCCCCCTCTTTCACTCCCTGCTAATTTTAGCGCGCACGCATCACTAACACGACATACGCAATCAATGGGCATTCCAATCGACAAGAAAACGAATAGCCGTGAGCCACGATCTCGACCGATTGATGACTTGAGCAGAACCTAGTGATTATCTTTAATCACAGGTCTATCGTTCGTGGATCTTCGTCGTTTGCGGATCTTCGGAACGGACGTTATCGTGCGACGGGCCAAGTTTTAACTGGGTTCATCTCGTACAGCGGGACAAGCAATAATCTTCAAAGACCACACAGTCTAAAAGCAGCTTAAGACAGGATGAGAGAGAGAAAGAGACAGAAAGGCAGAGAAGAACTAGAACGAGCGAGAAAGAGGAGAGAGAGTGCATTAGATGACTCATCACTCCCGGTTTATTGTTCTTTCTTAAAATAGCCGCTGCTTTTCATCAAATGTCAAATCTAATAGCGCAGTGCGAAAATGCTACCTTTTTTCACTTGTTTCTCGTTCTTTTTTTTTATGTTTTTCCTTCCAACTTTCGCTCCAACCAGTGCACTTCTTCACGTGACGCTTTTGACCCGTTTAGGACTTGATGTAGGCTCTTGATGTAGTCGCCAAGGGAAAAAAAACGAGCGCAAACACTCTCCCGTCTTCCCATAAGGCTTTCAGACGGACCATCCTGCGACTCGAAATTGATGTCGTGATGGACGTGGACGTGGCCTCGCAGCACTTCCAGACGATGGACAGCTCTCGTCTAAGTGGGACGTGGAGAGCAGAAATAGCATTGTCCCTCAAGAGCTTCCTCTACGAGGTCATCCCGGAGCTCAGGGCCTCTCCACGGTGAAAAAAACGAGCCTCTGTGCAGGCCTAATGGATTCCACAGGCCCCATTCCTCTTCTTCTGTCTTCTCTCTCTGTCTTTCTCTTTCTATCGTTAAACATATTCAGCAAATTGAATCCCGTGCTTCGTTATTGTGCCCAGCACTTAAAATGTAATTTTATCCTCCTGGCTGCTCTCAGTGAATTCACTTAATGCATAATCCGGAGTGGAAATGAATGTTTTTTTTTTTTTTTTTTTCTACATTACCAGATCCTGTGTTCAGCCCTGTGGATATTTTTCAACCAAATCCTCAGAAAAAACTCGGATTATCCTCGGAATGAAATATCGCTTGGAATTGTTCTCGTTTCAGATCCGACCTCTAAAGTTGATCTCGTAACTAGGGCCGGAGGATAATGATGAAATATTATACCGCGATGCCTCGTAGCGTATCCCGAACATATCCGAGAACCCCTGATGACACACTGAAAGCTATCTGTGCAGTGTAAACACGGAGTCGGCGATCGGCCCGAAGACAAACGACATACCGGTTTGTGCAACTCCAAAAAAAAAAAACGGATTTATGTCGGGATCCTCTCGGAGGAAAGGAAACAAAGCTCAGCTGTCGAATGGAAAGTCAGTCGGCACTTTACTGCCTCAGATCCATCTACGTTACCTCACTGAAATGGCATTAGCTTTTATTTTTCCTCTATCCTGATTTTTTCTGAAGCAAACGACTGCTCTATTTTCCTTCATTGCACATTCCTGCACCAGCACTGAAAATTCTGTTTCTGGATGATACTCTTATGTGCTTGAGGGGATTTAGAGAAGAGCTTCATTAGAAGTTCACAGTATAAAAACTTTTATTCAACACTCTTCCTGCTCAATACCCAGTTCCAGATGTGATGCTAATATCGAAATACACATCTGGACGTGTGTGTTTGCATGTTGGGCCTTTTTTTTTACAGGCCGCGGTTTGTATCGTGGAGAGACCAGGCGCGTGTGTGGTTCCTCTGCTCGGCCCCACGCGCCGAAGCTGGGTAACTGATATCACCGTGTGTGTGTACACATTGGTTTTGGCTCCTGCGCTTGCGGGGAAACGCCGATCCGCCGGCCGATAAGAGGTTAGCTGCGCTCGCTCGCGTGGTCCGAGATACAGGACGCACAGAGCAGCCTGTTTATATCCAAAGCCGGATCGGTTTACACACGGTTTCCTCAAGGGTTTAATGGATCACTTCTGGTGGTCAATTATACGTCGTTATACACTTCGAGGTTCAAATTGCGAAAGATTTGATGCATCAACCCGCGTCACCATAACGCACGTACCCTAAGTTTAGCTAAAATGAGAATAACTCTGAATGCTTTGGTTATGATTTGAGACTTGTGATGTGACATTAAACATGGCTGAAAGCATCAGTAGCCAATCAGCAGAGAGTATGCGATGTTCAGTTATATAGGGTTAATAGATGTACCTGCATACATATTTATGTACATTTCGATGAAGTTTTCTGCTTCTGGCTGCAAAAACACGTCGCACTTTTTAGTCCAGACTTCTTGAGAGCCCGATCCGTTCAGGGGCCCCGGGGTCATGGGTTTCACTCTTTCCCCCTCACATTTTTGTGGTGAACTGATTGTTCACTAATCTTAGAGCTTTGTAAAACATGCGACTTAACTGTGTTTGGGGATGAGTCCAAAACTAGCACTGAAAAACGCACGCACCGATAACACTGATGAATAATGGGAGAGAGGGAGAGGAAGAGGGAGAGAGAGAGCGAGAGAGAGAGAGAGAGAGAGAGAGGGAGAGAGTTTATGGGAACTGACCTTTTGCATTTATTAATGTTTGTTCTTAACAATTACTCCCACAGGCTTGTAACTTTTGTCTGAGAAACGTTCGCTTCGAAGGTAAGACACAGTGTAATTATCACCTTAAAAAAAGAAGGAGGAATCCACAGAGCATAAATGTGGGCTGCAAAGAAACTCAAATACGTCTTTAATTCGGTTACGCAGTCCTCTCCAACCACGGTGCTGTTATTCCCATCTTGTGCTAAGACCTGATTAAGAATGCATGAAGTCATGTAATTACACTTGGATAATTTTATTGCTCGATGCTCGTTAAATATTCAGAAGGACCGATTTCTGTCTGCAGAAGCACGAATTTCTCAAAGGTTTTGGAAATCACCTAAACCTTCATATCCTGTCTTGACAAAGGCCCTCCGAATGCCACCGATCATGAACGTAATTAATGAGGTGCAAAATGTCTTTTGGATGTGATGTCACCCATTTTTTCACGTCCGTTGTGTCCTGAGCGATGTAATCCAAAACATCACCAATCGCCCACCTTAATGTCAGTGGACAGGTCTTGAAAGTGAACATTTTCTTCAACTGGTTAAAGCTTTTGTTTGGTTTGGTGTTCAGTTCTAGTGATCAGGTGTAGCAAGGTTTCCTCTGGGTTACCTGTTTTCTCTCCAATCCCAAAACCAGGATAGAGAAACCCCATTCCCCGCCCACCATAAACCTGATCAGGACCCTGAACACTTCAATTACCAACTAAATTCCTCATTAACCATTAATCAGGAACCTTCTTAGAAAGTAGGTGGTCCTTTCGGGCTGTCAATTATTTTCTCCGTCAGTGATCATTAAATCTGGATTTTGTGATCATTGGTTCTCTGTGAATTATTTGGTACGTAGTCTATGGTTTGGTGTCGTTCTTGATGAAGCCGAACGTAGATGTTCGGGAATGTTTTTTTTTTTTTATACACTATATCACCTATGAATTGTTGCCAATATGATATTTGTAAAGATGTTCTAAAGATTTCAAAAATAATCAGGATTGTAAACATTTTTTTCCTAATGAATTACTCATTAACCAATCAGGAACCTTCTCAGGAAGTAGGTGGTCTTTTTTTTGGGCTGTCTGTCAATTATTTTGGAATAAAATTTCACAAAAATGTTCTTGGAAAATCTGAATGCAGATGAGGATCAGGAATGTTCTTTGTTACAAGCTGCAGATTTATTTATTTATTTTTTATAAACATTAGCCATTGACCCGTGACAACTTTATATTTGTAACTAAAGGTATTAAGATCTTTTAGAGGGTCATGTTGCATTATTTACTGCTATTCTTTGCCTCTGAATGGCGCTTTAATTGCCCCTGGGGCGAAAAGGAGCAGGGGGGAGGAGGGGGAGGAGGAGGGGGGTTGTATGGGGAGGAGGAGGGGGGGGGTTGTATACGCATTTAAATGTAAATGACACCATTGAGGTCCTAATTATAACTCTGACTCTCTGACCCCGCCCCCTGATATTAGCATACACACCGGTGATTGGTTTAGCGCCTACGGAACGCTGACCGGCCATTATTTGGGGTCATTTGCATACTCTGAGGTGATTGGTTGCCATTGCTTTGGAGCTGTCCGTCCTTATTTGCATACTAAGATCTGATTGGTCATGGCGAGCGCTCGCTCAGCTCCGTCTCCGTTCGCGCAGTGGAGCAGGAGGCAGTCGCGCTTTACGCCGCTCCGCGCGCGGTTTATTTACAACAGGGGACTTTGGGTTGGAGGAAGAAAAATCCTGATTTTGTGATTATGCCTGGAAGAAATCGTCTTGGAAACGGATTGTTTTATTGGAATTGGTCGCATCGCGGGGTTTTTTGTTTATGATTTTATTCTCACTTGCTGCTGTAGACTCTCCAGACTGCTGGCCAGTGCGCACGGATGCCATTTGAGACGAAGTTGAGACATGCCTTAGGGTCGCAAAGGCTTCTGAGAAAAAAAATGAGAATCCTGCAAGAATACTGAGATATTAGTCGGGAAAAAAACGGTAGGAAGCAAAAAAACAAACAGTGCGCTTTTCAGTTTGTTAAAAACTTTTAGGAATGTGATAAGAAACTAAATGTTTGTGTTCTTTTTTCATGCCATATGATGTTTTGTTTGTTTGGTTTTGTATATATATATATTTTTTTCCCAAAATAATAAATAGACGGAGAGCTGATATGCTTGCAGAAATGCATCCTTTTTTTTTTTTTTTTTAAAGCGGCGCTCCGCAAAATGCACGCGCTCGATGCATTATGACATCACCAAGACGCGCATATATTAATTATTAATTAGAATATTTGATTAGACGTTTGATAGCATTTATTGTAACTCAAAGCTGCCATTTTTTTTACTCGTGTTTAGTTCTCTCCACTGGTGCTGACCCGTTCCCTGTAAGTCGGATTAACGCTTTTGTTTTCGGTTTGTTTGGCTTTTGTTGCCCTCCAAAGGATCGATCGAGTCAGGATTTGGCGCTGAGCATTAACACATGAATGCCGAGATCTCTCTCTCTCTCTCTCTCTCGCTCTCTCTCTCGCTCTCTCTCTCCTTCTCCAACTCGCACGCGCGCACCAGTGACCCCCCTCCACATCACCACCTATCTGACCTTGTTTCCTTCACTGCTTTTTATTGGTCATAATAAATCCAGCACGACTCAACCGACAACACCTCCTTCTCATTAAAAACCCTAGGTTTTGGAGCAACCCCTGGAGTCCAGCTGTGTGCCTCCACCAGTACTTGTATAAAATTGAAGAAGGATGTGATGCACATCCGCACACATCTGGAATATACTCCGATTCACTGGATGCTACGAATGAACGAATGAGTGTTCATTTAACCCTTTTAATGATGCTTGCGGATGCTTTGGACACCTTTTATTGGTCTGAACGTGGTCATGTGACCCAGCATTCCGACACCACCAGCTCATTCTTGTGCGAGACGCGTGTGGTGTTTATCGGCGCATCGCTGTGGGAAAACGTGCCGAACTGACCCGATGACGGGATGAATCGACAGCGTGGATCTACTTTGGCTTCTATTCCGGGTATTCTCTAGAGCTCTAACACACCTGAGCCAACAAACGCAGCTCATTAGCAGGTCAACGATAGTGTGTAAAGTTCTGAAAAAAGCCTCTGCAGGACACGATGCAGAGTCGAGAATCATCGCCTTCGCTGCGTGTGTTGATGCACAGGGTCCCCGAGGTTTAGTCCGGTTTGACCTCCTTATTTAACACACCCGAGTCAACTCTCCGGTTAATTACCAGGGCCTTGCGAAGTCAAGATGGAGTTGGAAATAAAAATTAAACCACACCAAGATCTGTAGATATCTCAGGGTATGGGTTAGGTATTTGAGGTTACTCACGTACACCCCGAAGCTACTTCCTGGATTCTTCTCCAGAATATTGTCTCTACAGATTACATTTTAGAGAAAATGGACAATATGGAAAAGTTCTGCAGATGCTTCGACTCAGGTGTGTTAAATGAGGAATGCTCAGCCTCCGGGGGGCTGCAGATTGACATGCATGCAGAGGCAAGGTGTGAAAGCGTCCCATTATCGCGTTAAACGCAGCGGGTTCTTGTTTCAGTCGTTCGAGTAGGAGGAGTAGATTCCATTTCATTTACAGAGTAGCGATGAACGTGGGGCTTCGTTTGAATCCCACTGCACGATTTGCTTCACACACAGCCCCTTTAAAAGGGACGAGTCTCCGGCGTTGCACTGCCGAGCCGGACTCGCTCAACGGCGCTGTGTTTTAGAGCGCTTTTAGATGGTTTGGACAGATGGGAAATGTACCGTAAATCTCTAAAGGTTGCTTACTCGTTTCCTCGGCATGAGCTTTAGTGCTTCAGTGTACTTTTTTTTCTTTCTCCCCTCCAGCAGGCATCTTTCTTTAGCACAACACTGTAAGCAGACAGCCGTGAACAGGAAGGAGGAGCAACCTTAGAGCAGATTTACGCTTTTATGTTTTTAAAGCATGTTCCGCGGCATAACTCCACAAACGTGTCCTTTGTCTTTGGTTCGGAGGAGTAAAATAAATATATAAATAAATATAAAAAAAGAGCGGATCTAGTAAAAGAATGCAAAGGCCCCGTCCGTGAGAGTGTGTGACGCATGAAGCGCGCCTGCTTGATGTTAGATGTGGGACGTGTGCCAGGCCACAGGTGCCCGAACGCCCTGGGGACAAAAATCAGCCGATTGTGATGGATTGCAGCAGGTGGGCACATGCGCTAATCCATGTCCTCTTAAACGTATCGAATCAGTGCACCATAATTGCTTGCTAACAATATGTTCCCTTGCTAAACGTGATTGGAAATGTTCCAGTTTAAAAAAAAAAGCAATTATAATTGGATCTCTGTTCATTCTTCAGGTTATTTATCCAGTGTATGGGGTGCCAATACTAATGATACTACTTTAACAGAATGGTGAGTCTCTTAAAAGACAAGAACAAGGCTAAATAGGTTTCTTGGAGAAATCATTGTCAGGTCAGATGAAGGAATGTTTGTTGGTGAGAAGTTGTGGCTTCAATGTCTATCATCACCAAATGAAGGAGTCATGGCCTATGTATCTGTAAAGTGGGTGTGACCTCTGAGAAGGTGTGGTCTCATTGTCATCTCCACAAAGGAGGTGTGGCCTGTATTTGTCGGTCCCAGTGAAGTAGGTGTGACCTATAAAAAAGTGTGGTCTCATTGTCATCTCCACAAAGGAGGCGGGGCCTGTGTTTGCCCGTCCCAGTGAGACAGTGTGACCTATGACAAGGTGTGGTCTCATTGTCATCTTCACGAAGGAAGCGTGGCCTGTATTTGTCGGTCCCAGTGAAGTAGGTGTGACCTATAAGAAGGTGTGGTCTCATTGTCATCTCCACAAAGGAGGCGTGGCCGGTATTTATCGGTCCCAGTGAAGTAGGTGTGACCTTTAAGAAGGTGTGGTCTCATTGTCATATCCACAAAGGAGGCGTGGCCTGTATTTGTCGGTCCCAGTGAAGTAGGTGTGACCTATAAGAAGGTGTGGTCTCATTGTCATCTCCACAAAGGAGGCGTGGCCGGTATTTATCGGTCCCAGTAAGATGGTGTGGCCTTTCAGGTTGAGTGAAGAAGGTGTGGTCTATGTGCATGTAGCTTTAATGTCTATCATCGCCAAACGAAGGAGACCTGTCAATCCCATTGAAGTGGGCGTGACCTATGATTGTGTGAGAAGGTTTGGTCTCGTTTTCAGTGCAATGAAGAAGGAGTGGTTTCTGAGTGTGTAACTTCAAAGCCAAATGAAGTAGTCATGGCCTATGTAGCCGACAATTTCAGTGGCCTATGAGCGTGTAAAACAGCGTGGTCTAATTGTCAGTGATGTAAAGGAGGCGTGGCCTGTGTATCTGTCAGTCCCAGTGAGAAGGTGTGGCCACTTTCTTAGAATGAGTGAAGTTGTCGCTTCAATGTCCATCGTCCTAAATAAAGGAGGCGTGGCCTATGCACCTGTCAGTTCCACGTTTTTAGTGGTAACACATTTCCGTATTACTTTATTTGAATACTAGCCATTGGTGGTTTGAGAGGTCCATAATCGAAGCGCGTTACTTTTCCTGGCTGTGTTTCAGTCTGAAACTGGGTGGGGTTCTGTTATAAGATCACTCTTTTGGCGTGTTTAAGAGGAAAAACCGATCACAGAGAGAGAGAAAGAGAAATAATTAGCTCTGTTCCAGCCAGCTGCATCTAGCTCTTACAACACACTGCCTGTTTACTCGTCTCGTCTGTTTGGAGTGATGCTATGGAAATCCTGCGTGCCTCGCAGGTATCCTGGCGATGTGGAATTTCTCTGGCAGAAAAAAAATCGCACAAACCTGGTTCATGCCTGCAAACTGCCTGGAATTACTCGTAAACTCCCATGTGTTTTGCCTATAGCTGTTGTTAAACAGAGGAGAGAATAGTCCAGCAGTAACCACATCGCATCTGCTGGTTTTAAAACGACACAAAAATGCACTTATTAAGCCGGAATGTGAGCGTCTGTCTGCTCGTATTCGCGAGCGCATGACTCGCTGTCTCTCCAGACGCCTTGCAGGCTGGCAGCAGTTCACCGTCGACTCCAGGGACGGGACAGCCGCTTTTATGTCGGTCTAGTCAAGGCGGGGTGGTGTCTTTTTTTTTTTTTTTTTTTTTTTTTTTTTTTTTAAGGCCTTCAGACCGTGTCTGCTGTGTGTGCAGGGTTTTGTAATGAAATCAGCATGCGGACCTTTTGCTGTCCGTCTGTCGAGCGCTGAGTGCTTTATATCTACGATTTCAGCCTGGAGAAATGATCTCGCTAAAGGAAAAACAATTTGTTCCTCACTGGGGCTTTCGCGATCAATCGGGAACTGGGGAGGGATGACTTTTTTCGTCTTAGGAAAGAATTTTCCTTGTGAACATGTTTGTTTATAGTACACATGCATATATACATACACTGTCTGTTTTTTTTCCCCCGAAGCTCTTCATCCTGGTATAACACATATCTGTGTTTCCTAAATCCGAGCTTTGTTTCTGTGTTTTTGTGTTTTGATGGAGATAAAACTATTTCAGGGTCTTGTCCTTGTCATCATGAGTCTTAAGGTCAGGATAAGAGAGCGTCGCTGCAGTGTCCTCAGGCCGGGTCATGACACAAAGTTCTAAACCTTGAACACAAACAGAGCTAGAAGTTGAAGTAAAAAAGTTGCATTTGAGGTAAAAATGCCTCCTGAACCACATAAGTGTTTTTTTTTTTCCCTGTTTCTCCTATTTAAAGTTCCCTGCATTACCCACAATGCAGTTTTTAAATTGTGATATATATATAAATATATATAATATTGAGATATTGAGTAAAATTTTGATAGTGATGCAGCAGGATATTGCCCATGATTTCCCTGTTTCTCCTATTTAAAGTTCCCTGCATTACCCACAATGCAGTTTTTAAATTGTGATATATATATAAATATATATAATATTGAGATATTAAGTAAAATTTTTATAGTGATGCAGCAGGATATTGCCCATGATTCATCTTTCCTAAAGAGATCCTATAAATGATTCCTGAACAACTTGCGTAATCAGGAGCGTCCATTTTTTTCAAAACTAAACAGTTTTTTCTTTAGTTAAATGTCCCTACATTTTTGTCCCTACGTCTTTTAGTTTGGCCAACTTTCATGCCACCTACAGTACTATGGCATGTTGAATTTCTCAATTACACAATGTTTAACGTCACTGAAAAAATAGTTAGCAAGAAAGGAAGCCCCCCTGTCTCACGTTTCATATTGAACACAGCTAAGATGAAAATGCAACAAAAAACAGTCTTGTGATGTCATCAAACCCCGAAGCACATGCATTGTTTAGTTTATTACTCCGGCCTCACATCACTGCCGCCTGATCCAGTACGACAGGAATGCTGCTGTTGCGAAAAAATGCCAACACGTCCAGTACACAGTTAAAGCTAATGGGGCGCACTTAGCGTGATCTCATTATTACTGCGGCTCCCGCTTCCTCTCATCCATCATTACTGATAGTGGACTGTTTGGGTGAAACGTTCCTTCGGTTTCAGCACACGCGTGAAACCGAAGCTTTTGTCCTTGTCCTTGCTGTAGCAGCTGCCCAAGTGTGAAACACTCAACATCCTAGCGAGAGGAGGAAAAAAAAAAGATGTGTGTTTTCTCAGGGAGCTAATAAGGGGCTTGAGATTGGAGAGAGGGGTTTGATTATCCGGCGCTTGATTAGAACATTTGAATAGTGCTTCAGATTGTATTTCAGTATTTCCGTTCTTTCAAGACTCTGGAAAATTGTGTAAAACTTTCTCAAATGCACAAAAATATTCGCACACACACACTTGGAAATAACTGAATAAATATATAATAGTGCAGGTTGACTGCAGTCCATAGGAGCTGTAATCAGACCCCCGGTTTCCAGTGCAGAAGACACATTGATTGACTTGCAAAGTGTCAGTTGTTGTTTATCCGGTCTGGTGTCCTTTCATGGAGAATGCAGATATAATCAAATATAACTCTTACATTTCCATGTTTCAGATACGGACTGGTGATAAGGCCAAAAAAAAACCCACAGTGGCTCTGAGGGGGGGGTGAGGGGCACTTATTTATTTTACACGTCTTTTTAGGAAGAAAGGTCACTTCAGGTCACATCAGTGACCACATTCTTATCCTCCAATGATACCTTACTTTAAGGAAGGGCATGGGCTCTTAGGATGACTCCGCCCCTCCAGAACGGCTACCCTTTGTAGTCTCTGCAGAACTGTGGTTATGTGGCTTTTTTCCCCCCCTTTCTCCTGATGCGGCAGAGCCTGCGGGGTGCTCGAGGTGCTAACAGGATTTGGTCTGTGTTGTGTCCATACCTCTGAGGCAGATGAGGTTAAGAGATCTGACCAGCAGCCTCTGGAGCTAAGGAGTGAGGTTTGGCACAGCCACGTCTGCCCTGCTGGAGACTAACCAGATGTAAAGTGTGTGTGTGTGTGTGTGTGTGTGTGTGTGTGTGTTTGAGACGACTTTTCGGTGTCCCTTGTTGTAACCAAATGTGGCCAAGTTACTAGAGCGTGAGGAGGAGTTTAGCCAGCAGTTGTGTGTATTTGTGTGTGAAGTGTCACTGTAATCTGATGCAGGCTTTTAACACTTGGAAGAACAGGACACTGATTTGTATGTGTGTGTGTGTGTGTGGGTCTGTCGGTGTCCTTGGGGGGTGAAATTGATGTGTTTAATATACTGGCCTTTCAGAAAGCTCGCCCTATTGTAATGAGTTACTGGAAAAAGCGTGACTCATGTCTGAGTCAGCATTAAAAGGTGCAGTTTGTGTGTATTTATATAAAAAAGCGTCTAGACCTGTAGCAATCGCAGATTTTAAAAGATACATCCGGTAAATTCTTTGAAAAGGACGAAAGATCACCCCCAACATCGCCTTGCAAATTCTTTGTTTCAGGTGTTTGCATTTTGCCCTGAAATCATCACACAGGCAAATCAGGACCAAACCTGGTGAATGAATATTTAATTTTTTGTTTGGTAGTGTTTTTTGAACATCCCATTCCACATTTAGTCCCCATTACCTGTTATGATAACCTTCTGGAAAGATGTTCCACTAGATTTTGGCGTGTTTGTGGAGATTCATTCAGCCACAGGGGTGTTATTGAAGTCAGGTACTGATGTAGGTCAGGTGAGGAGGTCTGGGGTGCAGTCAGCGTTGCATTTCGTCCAAAAGGTGTTCGATCGGGTTAAGGTCAGATCTCTATAGCAGGCCACTCAAGATCAGCCACACACTCCTAACCCACGTAAAGGATATCTTCATGGCTCTGGCTTAGTCCACGGTCATGCTGGAACAGGTTTGGGTCCACCAAAAAAGTGTAGGAAAAATGTAATGCTAACACATTAACACCGAAGACATCCTTGTGTCATTGTTTGTCTCCAACTGTGTGTTTGGAGGAAAAAAACAAAACATATGGCTGGAAAGTCAGGTGTCCCAATCCTTTGGTCAATATAGTGTATGTTTAGTGATGCATATCATGTTTTTTGCTAGTCACATCAAACACACACCTACCCATGAGACATAACTGAATATAGTTATGTGGTACTGGTTTAAAATTGATCCGCCCCTTGATCCGCCCCTTCAACCCACAGGGTTTCCACAGGGTCTTAAAAAGTCAAAAAAATTGCAAATCTAAATTTCAAGCCTTAGAGCATGTCTTATATTTGCTGTTCTAGATCTTAAATAATCCTAAACAGGTCCTAATTTAACAGTGTGAATGTAACGCTACCTGTGTGTTTGTTTGTTAGTTTCCGTGGTGTTGTAGTTCTTCCTTTCGCCAGTCCAAATATTATTCACTGTATTACGAAACAAATGAAACCAGCATGCAGCAGCCAGTCAGCTTTCTGTTATTAGCACGAGTCTGTACCACAGACTGAAAAACAGATTTTAGTTTTAAGATTGTAGTCTTAATTTCTGATTCTTAATGTCTCAAAGAGGCTTAAGTTTGACTTTGTGAAACCTGCAGAAACACTGATGGAGTGTGAAAACTCCATTGGATTAGAGAATTGAACATGTGTACTACCAATATTTACAGTCCATCAAGCAACTTTCTTCAGGTAAACATGTTTCATGAATGCGTCTGTTTATTCTTCCTCGATAATTTGGATGTTTGTATTAAATTATGAGCAGATGGGAGACATCGACTGATCAGTCCGTCTGGTATTGTTTAAACAATCCTGATTTGTTTGGCAGAGCTCCGTTTTCCTGCAAATCAAACCATAACACTGGACTTAGTGCGGAATGATCTCGAATCGCTTATATTTCAAACAGTTTGGATTCAGTGAAATGGCCAGAATCCTATGTAACTCTCGACCCGTGTCTGATTTCTCTGCTCAGGAAGATCTGTCTGCACTGCAAGTGTCCGCGTGAGGATCATGCTGTGACGGCCATGCCCCTGGAGATGGAGAAGACCGTGTCCAAGCTGTTGTATGACTTCCAGAGGAACTCCACTTCTGACGACGACTCGGGCTGCGCTCTGGAGGAATACGCCTGGGTGCCACCGGGCCTCAAACCCGAACAGGTAAGACACCTGAAACTATGCCATCAATCAGCAAGAGTGTTGATGAAGGAGTTCATTTCTCTAACATGCAATAGGAGAGCATCTCCAGCTCCTCACCGATCTCCACTGATGATGGTTATAAACCAGAATTAACATCAGCATATACCTGGATTAAGACCTTTGTTCATCTAAACCAGATTTGAGATCAAAGACATACAGATCAAAAGATTTAAATGTGCTTTGGTCTTGACTTTAGTCCTCGTTTAATCCTTTGGTTTCCTCTCTAATCACCTCTATTCTTCTGGGAAGGTTTTCCACTAGATTTTGAAGTGTACTTGTGGGGACATTTGTGTTTGATACAAGGGTGTTAGTAAAGTCAGGTGGTGTGTGTGTGTGTGTGTATATAAATATAAAAAATACACACACCAGACATTATATACCATATATATATATTATAACAGGTATCGATGTAGGGGAAGTGAGGAGGCAGTCAACAGTAGGGATGAAATCCGAGCTCTATATCAGGCCACTCAAGATCTTCCTCTCCAAACAATGTAAACCAGATCTTCATGGAGCTCGCTGTGTGCACAGGAGCATGTTAAACTGAATTATTACCAACACGTTTATTATACTGCATCCAAAGACACGTCCTATACAATTGTGTGCCTCCAGCTTTGTGATAACAGTTTGGAGAAGATCCATATATGGCAGAAAAAGAACAGGTGTCCCAATAGTTTTGTCCATATTGTGTAGGTAAGGTGAGGAGTTCTGGGGTGCAGTAAGGTTGAGAATGTAACACATATGGCTTGGAAAGAACAGGTGTCCCAATACTTTTGCTCATATAGTGCATGCATTAATTTATATATGTATTATCATTGTAGTGCTTTGTAAATTCTTTACAGAAAAAAAATAACTAATTTAGGTTTTTATGTGCCATGTTTTACTCAGACACCAGGCTACAATCCAAATTGCCCCTGGCTGAGTTCCTCAACTCATATATATGTTAAAAATAACAAACCTTCCTAACAGACGCATGAATAAACACACCATCTCCAGACAGAAAAGCCTTTTAGAATAACGAATAAGCGGATTCGGACAGTTTGTTGGCACACGCGCAAGCATCGGGCTGACACACACACACACACACACACACACACACACACACACGTACATGCATACGCAACATTGCACTTCTGAATATATACATTTTTGCAGTATTCGGTTTAAACACACAGATATATTAACACACATCTATCCTTAAGCTGTCACAAGCACTAAAGCGTATAGTTTGAGATGAACAGGGCAGCGTGTAGCGTTAGGTTACAAACACGCGTGTTAGCTAGGACACGGTTGTTATTACAGAAATCTAAACTTTGGAATTAATTTGCTCTGGTGTTTTGTAAGGCCATGCCACACACACACACACACAATAGTTAACCTTCTATTAGGAATATTTTTTTAGCTTTAAAGTACCCAAATTTGTCCCGAGCGCTCGTCAGGTCTTTAACGTTGATTTTCAATTCAAACCTACTTAAAAACATGATTTTTTTAAGAGCGTCACGCCGTTAGCTTTCTTCGAAGCTCTTCTTGGCCTCTGCGTATTCTCACATGGGCTTTATTAGAGCTCTGCGGGTGGTTGGCCCTCTCTTTATAGACCAGTTAAATCATTCATGGCTACGCTGTTTCATTTTCTCCCCGAACTGAAAGGTCTTATTGCTAGCACGGCGTAGCAGTTCAATAACCAATAAAGGCCATCTACCGTCTCCTTTTCCTGCTCCTCGGAGGTCAGCCAACGGTTGGCGGTCGATTTATCTCAAATCGCTCCATACGACGCAGAAACGAGTTCTAAGGGGAGAAAGATCGATCGGTCGTGATGGGCGTTTATTAAACGCCGCAAGTAACCGCGGTCGGTCGCGGCTCGCCTCTAATCAGGATTGATATCGCCCCTTGACGGATGGCCACGCATTCCAAGAGAGACCTTGGCTTGCACCTCTGTGCTGGAATTGCTGGGTTCCTTGCCAGCGCCGAGCAACAGGAGCCAGCATACGTGGCATCGCGGTGAGATCAACGCGGCTAGGTTGCCAGCAGCGAGTCCGCTCGTTATTAGCGGGTCATTCATTATTAGAACGCTCACGTCTGCAGTTTCACCCGGAGACAGCGAGTGGATCGCGTTTGCTTACCTCCAGGAAATGAAGGACGAGATTTACAGCGAGCCTGCACGTTTCTCCTTTCCAATTAGCTCTTTTACAGCCGTTTATCCAGAAGGCGAGCAAAGACAGCACGCATGATTGCGTGATGATTCCTGGACTGGTTTTAAGAGACTACCGCCGATTTCCTAAAGCTCACATGACTGGTATTAGTTTAGTGATCCAATTATGTTGGCTTAGGAATGCTGATAGCTCCGAGGCTTCCACAGGGTTCTGCTTTTCTCTGTCTCTCATCGCTCTGCTTCTGAAGAAACGCGGAAAAGACCAAGGACGGGATGTTTTGCGAGGGCATCGTTGCGATTTTGGACCCTGCAGCAGCAGGAGGCAGTTCTGCTTACGCATGTCCGAATTGGCTCACCGCCGTCTTTCAGTCTTTGTGGAAAAAGGAAGTAGCTCGTAACCCGGTTTCTTTCTTTTTTTTTTTTTTAACCCGGTTTTTTTTTTTTTTTTTTTTTTTTTTTTACGTCTCACAAAAGACGAGTCCCTTCAGATGGAAAGTCTCAATGTGGAAAACGAATAAGTGGGACAGAACAGCTTTTTTTTTCATAGTCGTCAAACGATTTTACAATATGGTCAGACAGTTACGGGAACTGTAACTTCCTGGATATGGAGCGGCGCTCTGGTGTTTTACTTGGTTGCGGTTGCCGCGGGGATTTTGTATGATAAATAACAAGACTCGTATCGCTTGAGGGCAATGGCGATTCGAGCCCTTTGGATAAAGCGGTCCACAAAAATGAGGCTGGATATGTAAATAACCAGGCTTTGGTTTTTGTCCTGCAAAACATCAACATATCCTTGTGCGTGTTATGAAAGCCAGCTGTACGCGCTGAGATGCGCAAGGTGGCTGCCAGACCCCTGGACTCGCGGGCGGTCCGCCAGATCTCTTCGCTCTGATTACGGTTGTTTCCACGAGCCGCTGGTTTGCATGAGAGCGCTGGCTCGCGCCCGTCAGATGTCCGCACCGCACCAGCGCTGATTGTTATTGTTGGAAGCGAGCTCGGTAATTTATTGGATCCCGACCGCCGAAAGTTTCAGCTGAACAAATCCCTCGGCCCCCGACTTTCTCCGGTACTTCTCGAAAATCCCGGCCGGCCAAGATAAGCAGCGGAAGAGCCATCAGTCCGCTCTTCTTCAGGGGATACGTGGGGGCTCTGGAAAGCCTTGCGCAGACGAGGCGTGTTAGAATTACGACCTCACGTCCGAGGATTCTTGTTTTCGAGTTGCGCTGGTGTGACGAGCTGTTGGTTTGTTTTGTTTTTTTAAATAAATAGGACATTTTTTTTTTTACTTTATCCATTTCTGAAAAGTGGGTGATTGATATGGAGCACATCACTGGTTTCTCTCGGCCAACAGCAGCACCTCGGAAACGGTTATAAATCACGCCTCATGGAATATCCATTTTTGTCTGCTTTATTGGACGGGTTTATTCTGTATAAAGAAGGGCAGATGGAGCTCAGTGCTCCATCACGTTAAGTCATTAGACATTAGTCCATGGGTAATGAGGTGGAAGGCCAGAAGGAACGCCTGGAACCCCACAGTATCCCAGTTCGCTAATTTTTCTTTCAGATAAAAACATGAATTGTACTACTCTCTACCACAGGGTTGTGAGTTAGAATCCCACGCGTCTTGGAGCGAACCGAACACTGCGATGATTATATATATATATCGTAGCTTGGTGCAGTGCCCTCATTAGGCCGATTATATAATGAAAGGCTTGCTGCATGTTGGGAACAACAAAACCGCTCATTTTGTCCTCGCAGCTAGGCCGGAGTGCAAAGGTCGTGTCTCAGCGCCGTTGTTAATCACCGTAATTTAGAGCTGCGCCGGGCTGTATGGATAAATACGCTCAAGTGTGTGTGTGTGTGCATGAAAATACACACGCATATGCAGGGTCTCGGGATGAAGCCTTAGTGTCGCACAGCCTGGGATGTGAGAGGGCAGATTCCATTATCTTTACATTGCTCAGCTATAAATCACCCTGACTGTAATTGCTCTGTGTGTGTGTGTGTCTCTGTAAAAGGACATGTCAAGGAATGGGGGGGATGGGTTAACAAGAATAGGGGCTGAGTAACACCCTGCCCCGATGTTTACTTCATTCCCTGGACACAAGTGTAGACATTTCATGTTGGATTTATTGCAGAAAAATTCCAACTTTGCAGAATTGCAAAACAAGTGAAATTTGATGAGCACCAGTTGGCACAGGTTTGCAGTCGGATATACTGTTTATAGGCTGTTGTGCCAAAATGGAAACGTGGAAGTAGTGAGTCTGAGTGAAAGAGTCACAGCGTGAACTGGGAAAAAAATAATTGTAATTAGAAAATGGATTTATATCTAAATCTTAAAACAATGCGACGTTAAGCGGTCTAATGCGATTGGCTGATAAAGATGTCCTGAAATAAAATTATAAATAAATGTGTATTTTTAAATCACTATCATCATATAGATTAATTTAAAAAAAATAAAAAATTCTATTGAAATTAAAGGTGACGCTGACACATTAAATACAATTACATATAATAATGAAATATAATAATAAATCAAAAAATAAATCAATTAAATAATAATAATGAATTAGTACAGAAATATTTTAAAATAAGCAATAAAATACACATTTATTAAATTAAAATTAATTATGGTTCCCAATTTAATATATTCAACATACAATATGGACAAAAATATTGGGACACCTGATATGTTTAGCCATAGTTGTTTTTTTTTCACAAACTGTAAGCACAAAGTTGAAGGATGCACAATTCTATAGAACGTCTATGGATGTTGTAGCATAAAACTTTCCGGGAAGATCTCCTGCTACAGAGCTCTGAATTTAACGCTGACTGCACCCTAGGCTTCCTCACCTCACCTACATCAGTCTTTAAAAACACTAGTGACTGAATGAATCTCCACAAATCTCCATAAGCACACTCCAGAATCTAGTGGAAACTCTTCCCAGAAGAATGGAAATGATTGTAACAGCATATAATTGTAGAATGAAATGTTCAAACAGCACATACAAAGCGTAAGATCTGGTATCCACATCTATATAAGAGATATGTAATTAGGACTCGGTGAGGGTTTTGTAATAAAGCGTACAAGTCTGTAGGGATTTGTCTTGATCTTTCGGATTTGATTTGGATGTTAAAACACATTGAATTTCACAGAATCGAGTCGGGATTTGTGGAGAGGTTTTCGAAGATCAGAAGGTTATGTGAGGGTATACATTTAGTAGTTATACTCGATTAAATACAAATCTTCTCCTAAGTATAAAAACAAATTTGTGAATGACGGGACCCTAATGGCTGACCACCATGTCATCGTGATGTTTTAGTTCCAAAACAACCCTCTGAAAGTACAATAGACTATTGTATTGTATGCGATATTTGAAAGTTAAAGCCATTTTTTCCATGAAAATTGTATATATTCTTGCTGTCTGATTGGTTAATAGGCGACTATGTAGTATATAGCAGTGAGGCATTGTTTTCTGTCTGTTATTGAACTGCAGGTCCATCAGTATTACAGTTCTCTGCCCGAGGAGAAAGTGCCGTATGTAAACAGCGCTGGAGAGAAACACCGCATCAAACAGCTCCTGCACCAGCTGCCACCTCACGACAATGAGGTAAGAGCGCTAACGCACGTGTCCTTCTCAGAACACCTGAACTAGCTTTTTTACATAAACACACTTTGTCTTGTTGCTATGTAAATAACGTCGGAGTCTGTGTGTGCACAATCGCTCCTCCCTGGTCAGGTGCGGTATTGTAGCTCTCTGGACGACGAGGAGAAGAGGGAGCTGAAGCTCTTTAGTAACCAGAGGAAAAGGGAGAACCTGGGCCGGGGTAACGTCAGGCCTTTTCCAGTCACCATGACCGGAGCCATATGTGAACAGGTGACTCCATCTGGTGTTTTGCATATGAGATTAGTATGTAGTTTGCTAACCATGTTCTTATTTACTGATAACATCAATTTATTTATTATTTTATTATTTAAGTACTAGAAGGCATGAGGTATGTTTGCATCTATTTCTAAATTAAAGTAAATTCGGGAAAGAAGAACGGGATACGTTCCATGGAACATACAAATCAATGAAACAATACATATTTTTGTGACAAAAATAATCTATAATATGCAGATTTTTTTTTTTTTCCCCAGCCATAAATATGCCACAGTGTCCAAAGGTCACATCTGGTCACAAATTTCCAACATGCATTTCCTCAATTATTACTAAAATGTACAGATGTTTTATAAGAAGAAAATTCAGGTCTGGTTCTACACCTATGCCTGTTTACTTAAAAATATTTATTTGTCCAAGCATTGATTTGAGTATGTTTAGATCCTCGAGTCCACCTGCTTGCCCTTCCTCCCCTTCTGCTGCCCCTGACACACAGATGGTCCACACACACTCACTCTCACTCTTTCTCTTCTGTAACCTGCAGATATTTATTCAGTCTTCAGCTGTGCTGGAACAGAAGGTGCTCTAAATAGTGTTTTGGGTATATATTTAATAGCAGATATTAAACACCATACAGTCGAACGATGGACGGAGAGAATTAAAACGAGCGTGTGCACGAAGACAAAGACGCCACGATATTGGATTTTTAGCCATTTTCCGTCAGTCACTGTTATCAGATGGACTCTGTAATAGAAAGGTTCGCTCTATTGATCTGATCCCCCACATCCCAGCGCTGACCTCTGTGTGACTGCATTTATCAAACGGGTGCGATTCTACAACACGTCCCTCAAACCATAATCATAATTTGCATAATGGTCTAATGTTTTCGGGAATAAACGTTTACGATCGACGTTCGATTTGGTGACCGCTGCAATTTCAAAGCGTGAAGAATAAGTGCATCGCTGGCGAATCGATGTAGTGGAACAGGAATGGAAGCACTGTTGGGTATGCTGTTAGAGGAAAATAACTGCAATCTGGCAGCATCACCCAACCATGGCGTTTATTATTTTCCAATCACAGCCTCACCCCCCATTCAAACGGTTAAAGCGTCTAGTTGTAAACGGTGGCTGCATTTATTTTTTATTTTTTCCCACTTTAAATGTAATTCTGTTAATTTTTTTTTATTTAGGTCACATTTTGGATCACTGAGTAATTGTGATTTAAAGTAAAAAGCGTTCATACTGCTTACATGTATGTATTTGGTAGATGCCTTAATCCAAAATAGGTTACTATTATCTTAGCAGTTGAGTTTTGGGGGCCTTGCTGAAAGGGCCCCAGCAATGGCAGTACTGGGATTTGAGCTCATTACCTTCTCATTATAAATCCAACAGCTAAACGAGTAAAATACCGTTTTCCACAGCTCAAGTTTCCTTAGACCTGCAACTAGAAAAGGGTTTTACACACTTATACATTCCTTATGCAACTTTATAACCTCTTTATCTCCGTAAAGCTGCTTTGGGACAATGTCCTATTCTTAAAAGCACTTTACAGATCAAACTGAATTGAACCAAATCATTTGTACAGTTAAAGGCTTTGCTCAAGGGCCTAGCAGTGGCAGCATGATGGGATTTTAACCAGCGACCCTCTGATCCAAAGTCTTAACTACTTACCCGTTAACGTTTCTCTTATACATTGAAGGGCATTGTAGCATCTGATGTTTTTTTTTTTTTCATTAGTGTGGTGGACAGATTAACGGAGGAGACATAGCCGTTTTCGCGTCTCGAGGGGGTCACGCCGTGTGCTGGCACCCTCAGTGCTTCGTGTGCAGCACGTGCGACGAGCTCCTGGTGGACCTCATTTACTTCTACCAGGAGGGCAAAATCTACTGTGGCCGGCACCATGCCGAGAGGCTGAAACCGCGATGTTCAGCATGCGACGAGGTACGACGAGCCCACCACACACCATGTAACAACTCTATGCTTGAAAGTAAAGTCAGTTTTTAGTTCTAGGATGTGATTTGGATTGGCTGTAAAATAAAATCTCCACTGGGGTGGTAATTTTAACGCTGCTTCATCAACTAATCCTATCTTTGAATATTTTCCGTTATAAATTCTACATTTTCTGCGGTAATGAACGTCCTGGATGTCCCCAAATCTCGGGCCTTGTGACCTACTTTCTTGCACAGTTTACTTCCCAACTTTAATCTGACGATATCTAATAAATTGACTAAGGACTGGAAAGCGATTTATTTGTTTGTTATTTTCCTTTTAGCGGTTTAGAAGCCGTCTATATATAACACTTAGTCTTGTGTCAGATTACAGGCTTTGGGAACGTTTTCAGAGCCGCACATGTGTAAAGAAAGACGTCCAACACGAGTCCATGCATTTTTAATGACCGCTGATTAACAGTAAAGGCTTAGCTGGATTAATGAAGGCATTAAACTAATAATGTTCATGAATAATTCAGGTGTCTGACCCCCTTGTCCTGTTCTTATAATCATGTTCATTTTGAATATGTAGGACCCTGGAACACGATCCAGCAGTCGAAAATTGTACATTTCTGATATATGGGTGTTTGGCGCAGGGTAGTAGCCCGGGGCGAAGGCGTCTGCGACGGATTCCACTGAGCCTCGCTTTCTCTCCTAAAATTAAATGTAATGGATGGGTGCAGTTGGGCTTTTAGCTTCTATTTAATGATAAATGGGGCCATGCATCACTTTCCATCACACCCTTCAACTCTTTCCCTCAGATCATCTTTGCAGACGAGTGCACAGAAGCAGAAGGCAGGCACTGGCACATGAAGCACTTCTGCTGTTTCGAGTGTGAGACGGTTTTGGGCGGCCAGCGCTACATCATGAAAGAGGGTCGGCCGTACTGCTGCGGATGCTTCGAGTCCCTCTACGCCGAGTACTGCGACTCCTGCGGAGAACATATCGGTAGGATCACATTTCGGCACCTCGGCGGCCTACTGGACCGGCTAAATCTCCTTCGGAAGGGAATTGCAAATGTTCAGCTGTGGAACATCTGATCTGGATTAGATAAAGAATGGATGGAGGGTAGAGGTTTTTTCTTAAGGGAATGAAAAGTGTTTAGAATGAAACAAACGCCAAACAGGGAATGGCAAGACTCCACCTTCATCCCAATCCTATGTTAGAAAGCAGCATGGCAGAGGATGGACTAGTATTCTGCTGAACATAAAACCTGCTGGATAAAAGGGAAAGAGTCCTGGGTCCATGATTTGTCATATGACCCACCCCGCTGTATTGGTGGGCTTTATTTGTGTCAAGGGCATTAGTGTCAGAGTAGGAGAAACTAGTTCCTGTTTCTGACTGAATCCATTCCACTTTTCTTTTCTTTCTGGTGGGAGGTATTTATGACAAAATAATTTCCGTAACCCCACGATTAACCTATAACTGTTGTTGAATAATTATTCAACATGACAGCAGGTCAATAATTCAATCAGAATTATGTTTCTTGCAGGAAAATAGTGACTAACAGCGATCCAAGCAAGACCAGAGCGGTCCTAAAGACATAACACTTATTGACATTATTATTCATATATTGCCCAATGTTTCCATTACTTACTTATCCCCCATTGTGTCACAAGGCAGCTCTCCATCCCATAATAACCCGGCTCGTTGGTCTCGAGCCCAGCATCGGTTCCAGCTGCGTTTTGGCATGTCACTCAGTAAAAATTCTGTCTGTAATCATTTTCTGTATAGGCTGCAGAAAGTATGGGAGTGAAACTGATTTTGAAAAGAAACTGGTTCGAAAACAGATGTTGCCCATTAGCCCGGGGCCGGTTTGCGTGTGTAAGTGGAGCTACAATTAAAATGTAATGTATTTGTGTAGTGCAAGGCGTGCAGCATAATCAGCTGACGCCAAACACTTCTACACTTTAGGGGAATTAGACTGGATATTCTAATATTTGGCATTTTTCCTACGCTTATCTCGCTCGTCGATAGCGCCGTTAAAATACGCCGAGAGTGATATTTGATCTTATTAAGACTTCTTAATCAGTAACTCGAGCTCCTAACAGTTTTCATTGCCTAACAAATGCTTTTATTTCAAACTGAGCAAGAAATTACAGTCGATATTTTTTGCTGATTATTTTATTTTGGATGGAATATCTGAATCAATATCAATAGCAACTTTTTCCATCGCAGGTATTGACCAGGGCCAGATGACCTACGATGGTCAGCACTGGCACGCAACTGAAGACTGCTTCTGCTGTGCTCGCTGCAAGAAGTCCCTACTCGGTCGTCCATTTTTGCCCAAGCAGGGTCAGATCTTCTGCTCTCGTGCTTGTAGCGTGAACGAGGACGCCAATGGCTCGGACTCGTCGGACTCCGCGTTTCAAAGCGGCCGAACCCGTGAAACCAGGCACAGCTCGAAATCCAGCAAGAGTGGAAACACTTCCAGCGGGCGCTATTCAGCTGACGTGGACCCCCTTTCCTTGCAGATGGATCTGCTGAGTCTGTCGAGTCAGGCCCCAAGTCTGACCAGAGAATCTCCATCTTGGAAAAAGCAAACCGATAGATACGGCTATGAGAGTCGGAATGAATCTTCACCGACTCCTCTGCAACTGCTGAGCCAGTGCAACATCAGGACGTCCTATGCCCAGCAAGACAGCCGGCCTAAAGAATCTGCGCAGTCCAAGAGACCCCCTATATCTGCCCTCAAGGTACATTCATTTAATGAGAACTGGCTCCAGCCAGAGACACATTACCCGTCCGAGCTGAAAGCACAGGCTAGCTTTAACGAGGTGCCATCCAACGGATTCATGGACAAACGCTCTATCAGCATGCATGCCTTTCAGAGGGAGAGAGAGAGGGAACGAGAGAGGGAGGTTGCGGCTCAACTCGGCCGCAGCAGAAACCCCATCAGTGCACTTAGCTTTAGTGAACAGTTGACACCACTTGAGCAAACGCCCCGTGGTTCCATGGAGTCACTAGCTCTGTCAAATGCTACAGGTAGCTCTTGGTTTATTGTTAGGCATGGATTTTCTTGTTAAGACATTTTTCACAGCTGTAACGAGTATTATTTTTAACTGTTCTTGTGTTAAATGCAGGTACCTCAGCAGATGGTGGTGGTAAGAGGCAGGAGCACTTGTCCCGCTTTTCTATGCCCGACTTGAGCAAAGACTCCGGGATGAATGTCTCAGAGAAAAGCAACATGGGCACCCTAAACTCTTCCGTGCAGTTCCACAGTTCAGAATCTCTCCATAGCCTCACCACTGGACAGCCGTACCTGGAGATGGAACCCCCCGTGCAGGTGAAATACCCACATCCATATTCCCAGCCGTCTCCTGGAATCACCATTCTACCCCCTGGCTTTACCTATCAGGAAGAGGACAGGGCGAGTTTAGTGAGCAGCGCTCACAACGCCCGTCTGGCACCGATGAGCGAGCGGACTCACCGGCGTGTCGTCGAACCGGAAGAGCCGCGAAGACGGCATCATCACCGCTCGCGCCGCTCTCGCCGCTCTCGCTCTGAAAACGCGCTCAATCTGGCAGCCCAGCATCGTCCGGTGCCAGAGCGATCACAGTTACGTGTATGCGAGGATTATGATCGGTTTCCTCCCCCACGTAGCCTCCGCGATCCCGTAAACAGAGATGCCAGATTGAGACAGCAGGCGTTCAGGCCGTGCCCTCGCACAACTTCAGACCTTACGCTTCAGAACCCGGCTCCGCAACGTCACATGGGTCGCTACGCCTGGGATCCGTACGATTACGAGGATGATTGGTGCTCTACCTGTTCTTCGTCTTCCGAATCCGAGGACGAAGGCTATTTCCTAGGGGAGCCGATCCCCAAGCCAGTTAACCTAAGGTATATGACCAGTGAGGAGTTACTGCACAAGTACAGCTCTACCGGACTCGTAGGGTCTGGTCACCTAGGAACCAGAGGACAGTTACACACTCGCAAGCGCAGGAAAAGCAAAAACTGCATCATCTCCTAACATACACCCCTGATGCACTCACCTCCACTTTAACAATTTAAACTATTCACTTGTCCTGCTTTGAATCTGCTTTTCAATATTGTGTGGTTGTCAGTGAGCGGTACTCAGTAACGTCAGCTTAAGAAACTCTTTGCATACTTTTACCCTTTGATATTCCTACATAATCACTTCCTGGAAAGTTTTTTTCCCCGGTATTGCTGCAGCCAACTTGCAATTGCTCTTAGTTTTACTCCATTTATAGCCAGCCAGGTTTTACTTCTTGCAGTGTGTTTTGAAACGAGTCTATTAAATAATTAACAATGTGTATATTAGTAAATAAATAATAATAAAAAAAAAGAAACGCTTAAGTTAATGATGTAAAGAATGAATATAATGTAAATGATGTACCACATATTTTTATATTTTGTAACAATAGAATCATTTATGTATTAAGTATAATGTAGAGATTCAATAGTAACGCATGCAAGTTACTTTGCTGTTTTTTTTTTTGGTTTTTTTGTCCTGTATCAGAAATTAAAAAAGTGCATTTCGGCAAGTAGTTTTGACTGACAGGTGTTGCTTTCAGATCATCAAAACAAGAAATGCCCTTTGAAAAATCGACTCGCCATCTGCTCAATGAATAAATGCATTAGAACGCGGTGATGAGGCATCGTCTGCCCACTGTTACTCGCACGTTTCTCCGCAAACGCCATGCTTATGAAAATCCAGCGATCAGTTTCACAGTTTCTTGTTTTGACAACCTGAAGTTTAAAGTACATGGTAGGGGAGCTGTGTTAATATTTTAAAATAAATATTTCTTTCAAAATTCATATAATTCATATTTTAAAAATGGCGAAAAATTACGGAAAATGTACTCGGACCCGAACCAACATTAGATGGATGGATAAATTAGATTAGTGGGATATATTGGACTGTAATTTCTCAAAGTTGGCGTGTTTAAAGCAGGAAAAATGGGCAAGCAAATCGAGTTACACCCCTTCATGGCAACCATCATCCAGTATAAATCAGGCTTAATGTTGGGAAATCGAATCATGTACCATAGCATCATAGAAAAATAAGGAATTTGCACATAAGCTTCATGGGAGGTACCAGGATTTACAAGTCTTTGCATTAATCTTCACGTCCTTCGAGACGTTCATATATGTTGTTGTGAATAAAAAAAAAGCATTTGGCAAAAATTTCATAGAACAGCTTCATAAACATGTGAACTACATTAAAGGCACTCGGAGAGCGATTGGGTGGGACGGCACTGGTCTGTTCTCTCTTGGGTTCCAACCCAGCACTTTGGTAGAGATGGTTCACTTATATGAAGTAGCAGCAGTGGCCAAGGTTTCTATTGATGAAAATGACCGAATGAATGATCTCTTTGTAGCCGATCAGGCGACGCCTATATGTGTAGAAATTCAGCCAAAATGGTGGTGGTGTTGGAAGTTAATCTGAAATCACCCGAGACAAGATTTTCTTTTTGCAGAGTTTAAAAACAAAACAGCACCTTCTTTGTTTTCAGTAGTGAGTTGAGTGCCGACGAGGGGAAGAGGAGCCCGTATTGAGCGCTGCTAATTCAGCATATGAACCTCATCAGGACGGTGTATGCTCCAGTATAATTTTTTTTCTATTTGTCCTGGGAATACTTAGCTTAGGTCTGAAACAGTTTGATTAATGAAAGGAAATATGCTTTGGAAGATGGCATCGTCTGACTTGGGGGCGTCTCATCTACACAGGCAGTCGAATGTTATCCTCTTGATACGTCTGCTTCATAGGATCTTATGTCCGTTTTATTTTTATAGTTGGAAAAACGCGGCAATTTCTCCAAGAGGTCCTTGTTCGGCCTACAGAATAATTCTATTTAAATAAAATCTTGAACAGTCAGGGGTTTTGGCGTTTAAGTGGAGAGAAAAGAAACGATATGAGAGAGGTTTTAGCCTTGACAAATCCCCCTCTTTAAAACACACCATGTCCAATTCACTAATGGGAACCATCAAGCGCTTTTCAAAGCGGGTTTCTGCTGAAGCAAGCTTGTTTGCGTGAATTTATACCAGGTTTGATGCGGGTAATGCCCTAAGGAAAACATTTTTTTTTCTAATAAGACGAGTGTAAAATGCTCGGGTGCTTCGAAAACCTTGCCCACACTATGCGCGTTGCTGCAGGTTGTCGGTAAATATGAATTGTGGGTTGTGGATATGCTTCACGCCGTGTTGAACTGCCAATCTGTCGTTGGATTCCTTACGATTTACGAACAGTTGATTCAAGCACTACTCATAGCTTTCGAGCTCCACTGCTGTTGTTCAGTGTGGAATCATTTCATTAAGCCAGAGAATGAACTGTAAGCTTCACATGTTTGTTGTTCTTCAAAAACGTCTTCCGTGCACACAGGTTTTCACAGAACCGCAGAACGTCCTTCAAATCCTTAATTCGATCTTCGAGCTTAAAGATTATGGTCTTGATATGGAACCTCGGGGTCATTGTTTAAAAGAGAACATGGCCTCCTTGTTTTGTTCTCATAAAAGATGTAATGAAGATGCAGAACTTGTGAATGACTTCAAAATGTTCACATCTGATAATGTTTCCAGCTTCCATAAACAAAGCAGTCCTCCATAAAAACATCCATAGTGGTCCATATTTGACGAAGAAATAAGATTCACCGGTAATCAATTCTTTTAATCAATGTTGCTCCTAGAAAGCAATAAAATGCTAATGCAGATCAGGGTCATTCAAGGTCATTTATAAATTTCATCTCCAAAATGATGAAAAGAAGCGGAGAAGGCATTTTTCCAATAATAAATTAGTTTTCTTTTTAAGTGAAAAAAAAAAAACAATTTTTTTTAATACACAAAAAGTGGATGCACCATAGATAGACATTTAATCCTCCCACATTTGCATCGATTATTTTTTTTTTTATCTCTTAAAATCTTCCTGCCTTCCGCTCGGTCAGGGCTCGTGTCGAGTCAGCTTCCCTGAATAACTCCCATAGCTGCTATTTATTCCCTCTACGGAGGATGTGGAGTCTCGTTCGAAGGTTGCCGAAACGCGTAATTATCTGTCTTTTAAATCCAAACTGCGCCAAATTACCGCTTAGCACACAGCCTTCAAATAGTCTGATCTAATTATTCGCAACTGCAGGACGCAGGAATTTTAATTTGCGCCCGGAACAGTAACCCGTGAATAAGAATCGTGTGACTGCAAATGGACGCAGATTTCCAGTCTGCTCCTTATCATGTGTGTTCAATTAGCAACGGCGGAAAGAGGCCTGACCCCAGTTCGGTTGGGGATGGGAATTCGAATAGCGGCTTGGTTCGGATTCCAGCGGCATTTAGAATGTGTCGGAATTGTTGTGGAGATGGGGAAATAAACAATAGAGAAGCAACACGGTGTGTTTCCCATGTCACATAATCAAAGCTGGCAGTAATGGCCTTTACAGTATCATCGATCCCGTTCTTACATCTTCAGTTAGGCAGCGTATTCTAGTTATTTCAAGAGACTATTCTCAAAGGATGTAGGTGTGTGGGAAAATATGATTATTGATACAGTAGGGCTAGAATTTGTATTAAATTATTTACAGTAGTCTATACTCTTTATTTCATAGTTTTACTCTCAGATGCATCGCTTCAAAGAGTGTCTGTTGCCATGACGCCTTCAGAATCAGCGGTGCAGGCGCCTGTAGTGTAAAGTGCATGTTGCTTGAAGGCTGTTTCACTCACATCAAGCAGACTATTAAGTTGGAGGCCAGGCGTACAATACCGTCTGCATTTTATTGTCCTTCGATTGCACTAGTCAGAGCTTGCAAACCGCGTCTGTAGCAAACTGCACAAGATTAAATATATTCTATAGCTGCTTTCTTCATTCCACAAATGTTTGACGGAGGAGAAGGAATCGATTCGGTCCCAGATATACGCCAGAGATGATGTATGCGTGCGGTGCAGCTGCGGCTACAGTGAAAGGAGACTTTCTTTCTGTTCTACTGCGTTCCTATATTATATTGATGGTTTATGTTGACATGATGGTTTTGAGACGTGGATTGGTTCAGGTAGAACACCGCTGAAGGCATGGTTGTGAAATGCGTGGCCTGCCACTGCTGTTAGGAGATGCTTTTTATGTTCATTTATGCTTTTTAGTGTCTTATTAACCTTATTGCAATAACAGGGTCTTCCACAATGTTAAATGTAACTGTAAATCATAAATCGGAGTGGAATTAAAACCCTGTCGTTACAGGAAATGATCAACGATTCTGCTCCATTTCACCGCTTGGTCGTAGATTTTTTTTTTTCTTAGTCATATTTTCTTTCTTTCTTTACTTGTTCTTTTCTTTTGTTTCTCTCTGTTCTGTTCTGTTCTTTTCTCCACACTAACCTCCCCGAGGTGTTCAGTGCGGTGTGAATTGGTGACGCGTTTAATTCACGACACCCACACGCAATGTGGGTCTGAGTTGAGAAACATCCGCGCTCAAACGGAGCCCAACGCTCACTTTTACTCCAAAGTCGAGAAAAAGTCTCCGAGGTGTTTTAGATTCATGGAATTTTTGGATTACGGCGCCGCTAATCCTGTCGAGGGCTTCGGCTCATGCCTCTGTCGCCCCGAAGCATGTTAATGGTGTTACCGAGCTCCCAAGATGGCCGTGTCCCTCGCATATAATAACACTACATGCATGTACATGCTCGGTATCTGCCGGATCGCCGGCTTGCTTCACTTTTTCTCTGACGTGAAGCTAAATGGTGAACATACCAAGCTAATAGCTCAAACGGGTCTCAAATCTCAAGCCGTAAAGGATTTTCAGTGGATTTATTTCAATTCTATAAGAATCTTTTTTCTTTTCTTTTCTTTCTAGGGAAGCAAACAGATTTATTTTGAATACTCTCATTTCCTTATGATCAACTTTGTTTAACTGTTGTGTTGTTATTTTAGGTCACCATTTCAAAGTAAAAGGAGGAAATGCATTTATTATGTGCACTTTGCGATAAATACAAAATCTAAATCTTAGTTATATACAGGATACAACTCGCAGTGAAATGTAAAGTAATTTCATTTGAAATGATACATATTTTAAGATGCAATCCAAATCCAGAGCAATTTTCTGTCAAAGGAGAACAGCAGTGTCGGAAGACCGAGAGGAAAGATGAGGGACAGATCTGGCCCAGTTGAATAGCTAGCTTAAGCTTCAAATGTTTTAAAGGAAATGGTTTTATTGTGATAATCTTCCAATCAGAAGTCAACACCCTCTGCAGAAACACACCACCTGTCAACAGCTAGCTGAGTGAACTTCGATTAGCTCAGGCACGTTGGTATTTGGTCATGAACATTAAGTGCTAAAACAGGATAATGTTAAAATCTTTGCTAGTTAATAATGTAGCCAGAAACATGTATGAATTAGTTCTCGAATGAACCTGACATAGCTAGCAAACAAACCTAGCAAGCTACTGAAATCCCACCAGCTGGCAGTTATGCTATCTTTCTTTTAGCTAGTTGAGACAGTGGTCCTCAAACACTCAAACCAGGTGGTCATTTCATCAAACCGGTTCTGCGCTCTTGCGTATTGCCAGCTTTTATACATCAAACTGAGCAAAGACGTCCCATGTCGGTCCATTTGGCTGCTAGTGTTAAATCCCCAGTGTTTGTTGGCTCTCTGATGCCAGAAGGCGAGGATGAAGGCTGGTTGTATGCTGTACTTGTTAAAAAAGACAGGAACGTCACGTGATTAGGAAACAAAGGCCATCTGCCCCCATTCTCATGATCCTTCAGATGAATAATAGCTGCCTTCGGTCACGACGAGCCCGAATCCACATTCATAATCATGCTAATGGTCCTGATTATATACGAGCAACCTAGCCTGACCCCTCAAACCTTAACAGATTGCACTGTCAGGGTACAGCTGCCAATGACTTTGTCTTGATGACAGACACTGGTGTGAGATAGATGACACAAACGCTGCTCTTCTGTTCTGTCAAAGCGCTCGTCGTTCTCAGTACGTGTTAGCGCCGCATTTGTTCATTGGACATGTTCACAAACTGACCTAACTGTCCCTGGCACGCTGACAGAAAAGGGCAAACTTTGCCTGTTGGATCAAGTACTTTGTGGTTATTGGTTTATGAATCCTCTCGTGGTACATGTAAAAGCTTTATTAGCACTGTTTTAGATGCTAATTTATACTTAAATACCAGTAAAATTGTGTCGTTCTCGGATTAATTCTTCTTTTATGTGATTTTTGGTTGTGGCTTGTTACAGGGTTCCTTCTTTTTTTTCTTCTTTTGTTTCATTTTGTCTTTGTTGGTTTTGCAGGAATTTCTTTCTGCATGTATGCATTTTTCCTTTCTCTCTTTTTCCCCCACTTTCTGTCACCTGTTTTCATTCAAATAACAGTTACGGCACGAATCCTATACTCTGAAGCTAAACACCTCCCCCATCTGACCAAACAGGTGTACTGCATTTCAGACCACACCTGCAAAGACTGTTTGATAGGACAATTCTGGAGGTTCTTAGAAATTTTTTGACAAGTGAAAGAAAATATTGAATTTGGTGAGTATTACAGACAATGAAATAATGTATATATTGTGAAAACCAGACACACCTTTATGATTATTGTTTTCTTGCTGTGTTTTTTGTAGAAGTTAAACTCTTGTTCTCCATGTCAGGTTATACAGGTCTTTTCTGTAACTATCCACCTGCAGTAACAGAAAATGAGGATTTAATCTGGTGTAAAAAAAAAAAAAAAAGTGCATAAAAACCGTGAGATCGAATATTGAATCATGAGGGTTTGTTGCTGGATCACTGCTGCTAACGGAAACCATTGAATGTCTTTGGTTGTAATGGAACAGAGTTGGTCTGCAGAAACATTCATCCAAAATCAAAGAGAAAATCGTTCAGCTTGTTTAGAAAGCAAACAATTACTGTGTCATATCTTTTGGTTAATGTTTTTGCTGCTTATTTATTACTATAGGAAGACACTAAATCCAAAATTCACCTTGTATGCACTTGTTTTTAGGTGAAGGATAGAAAGATTTTAAACTAATACAGAACATTTTTTTTTTTATCCAAGTTCTCCTCCTTTTGTCGTTCCTGCTTAGAGAAAGAAAGCAGAAAGTTCTTTGTTTGAACCTGATTTTATTTGCTTTTGTTTTTTTACTTGAGTTTCACGGTTCTGCATTATCAACAAAGACCCCCGGGTTGTAGCACTATTAGTGATTGAAAGTCTGTTTTTAGAGGAAAAATAATAACATGCTACAAAACCCATAATTCCAATTTAATCTCACATTGAATTGAACTGATTGATTCCAAACCATAGCATTAGCATATACCATTATTAGCTAGCCAGAGATGTTGGCTGTAAATGTAAATAAAAAAAAATGAAAAAAAGAAAGAAAGAAAAAAAGAAATAACATGGAAATTGGTCATTCCTGGGTTGTAATGAAATCAAATTTGCCAAAAAAAGAGCATGTTTTGGGGGCTGCTAGCTATTTTTACACAGCCGTTCCATCACTTTGTGTGCTATCTGTTCGTCCTCTATTTTCTCCATTGGAATTCGCAGCGTTCGAGTGCAGTCGATATTAGCACATGAATGCAAAGGGAGTTATCGCACAAGATTAAGTCCCAGGTTTACTCGGACGAGGAACGGCAGATTAAAAAAAGCATCTCGTTGGCAGCGTGATGTGAATCAGAATATATTTCTTGTCTAAGAATAGCACAGTTCTTTTATTTAAACAGTAAATGAGGTCGGAGTATTAAAAAAAAAAAAAAAAAAAGTGCTGCCTGGCAGACGTTGATAAGAGCGAGTCCCTCGGAATGGAGCCCGATTGGAAGTCCCGCTGGACTCCTAAAGCCTGTGTGCTGTTAATTCAGATTGAAATGCAGATGAGGATCAATTCGGACAATGAGGTGGAGTTCATTACGAATCTTTTGAGAATGCCACAGTGATTTTCTTGAGGTTCTCAGCCTCGGTGGGTAAAACCAGGTCACTGGGGTGCACATTTCTGACTGGATGTTCTTCTATATTTAGACCATTGACTTATAAAAATGCATGATCTCTACTGGGACACAGCCAGTCCACCTATACACACTATGTAGGCAAAAAGTATTGGGACACCTGACTTTTCCGGCCGTATGGAATTTTTCCGCAAAGCCGTAACCAAACTTTTGGAGGCACACAATTATATTGGAAGACTTGGATGCGGTAGAATGAAATTGTACCTCTGCTTGAACTAGGAGACCCAAATTTGTTTCAGCATGACAATATCCCCGTGCACAAAGCCAGCTTCATGAAGATATGCTTTACATGGGATGAAGTGGAAGATCTCCTGCTATAGAGCTCTGACCTCAACCATATTGGAATGACATTTGGGATGAATGTAAACACTGACTACACTTCAGGCCTCCTCACCTCCACTACATCAGTACCTGACTTCACTAACACTCTTAGAACTGAATGAAGTGCACCTCAATATCTAGCAGAACATCTTCCCAGAAATGTGGAGGTTATAATAACAGGGAAAGAGGGACTAACTGTGGAATGGGACGTTCAAAAAGCACTCTTATGTCCGGTGTCTCGATACTTTTGTTCATATAGTGTGTATATTGAATCTTATTAACTGCTTGTTTTCTTTACTAGTTTGAAGTTTAGCTGTTATTCATTTGTAATATTGATTGTAGTGCTTGTGAGTCTGTTTTCTAAGAAGCAAACTGTATTTAAAAAAAGGAAGTTTTCTGAGGAAATTTCAGAGCTTCCTCAGTTTTATTACTCAAATCTGAACACAAACAATTAAATAAACTGTAACAGCAAGGCAAACAAAACAACAAACCTAAATGCAAACAAAACACACAGCAAAAGCATTACTGAACAACTTCACATCCGTTTTCTCTCACAACTTCGTCTCCAGACGTTTGGCTTCGGCCGGAGACCTACAAGCTCGTATCTTTTTGAAATCCTCTGCGATTTCCAGTGGAGTTTTGCCCTTTGTTTCCGGCAAGACGAAGAACATGTAGAGGGACGCGACCATGCAGACGCACGAGAAGATCAGAAAGCTGAAGGACTTCATAGCACTCTGAGGAGAAAAAGAGAACTTCTTTTTAGGCTCCGAACAACAGGCTTCTCAGAAAGAGAAACACAGGTTATTCCTGACTGCTGTTCACACGTATAACTGCGTGACTCTGCATTTATATTTTAAATAGTGATAACTACATTCTTTACGCTGGAGAACAGGAAGTAGTAGTACAGCTGGAACCTTATTGTCTAATTGTTCTGTACTGTTTAGATTCGGTTTTTACTCCACAGACAAAGTGCTTAATGGTTAACGTTTCTATAGTAACAACTTTAGCAGGGACTTGCATGCACATGATTTACAAATGTCTCAAGTTGCTCATGTGGTGAGATTTTCTCTGAGGAGAAAAGTGTCTATTTTGTCTCTCTCCAGCTCACAGGAGATTTCTCCAGCTCTAAGTCTTCAGGAGATCCGTAGCTATAACTTTGATGACAAAAAAGTCTTCTAGATCGAACCCTTTACGCCTTTCGTGTTCCTGACAGGTTACAGCTGCTATAATGTAGATGATAACAGGAACTTGCTTTGTGGATGTTCCACAACATTGAATGTAACTGTAAATAGACAGAAATCTTTAACTAATCCAAAATAATCAACGCTACATGACCTCGTACAGGGTTAATACTACACACGATGCAATAGTAGGTTATATATTTCGTAACATGAGACTTACAAGAACAAATGGGAAAACAAAGCCAAACACCGAGAAGCTTCCCCATATCAAAACTCCCATTAGCGTGAACGCGGCGGAGCGATGCGACTGCACGAACATCTCGTAACCGAGCGGCACGCTGACCCCAGCTGTCAATCAAAGGCACGTCAGTTATTCATCCAAACACACGTCATCATTCTTAGCTTTCAATACACTGATATCAAGATGGTACCTGGTCCTCCTCCGTAACAGATGACGAACAGGAACACGAGGCCGACCGTGGTGTACGGAACCCAAAAATCATAATCCTAGTACCAAGTGACAAAAACCTCCATTACTGGCTGGTGGACACATGTTCAGAACTGAAACTTGGGAAAAACATCTAAAAATATAAACTACATATTAGACATTAATGCAAATAATGACCAGAGGAAATGAAAAAGAAGTAATGAGAAGTCAAATGAGTCAAATTGAAATTCCATTTAACATGTTTCAGGTATTAATTAGCATGACTCAGCATTTAATGAGCATCTGGATATTACATCGTGAACAATTCCAGTAATTGTTGTCTAGATTGCTGTCAGCATTTGGTTACTCCTAGTTTCAGAAAAGTGACCCGAGGACCTCAGGATCAGCATCAGCAACAAGAGACTCACCTTGAGCTGAAGTGTGATGGAGAGCAATAACATAATACCAGCCATGATCCCAAAACCTCCCCAAAGCAGCACTCGTCGTCCAACGCGGTCGATCAGCAAGCTCTGTTGAGTAGAAGAAACACGTGGTATAGCCGTAGTAGATCGTTGTACAGTATGTTCCTTTAATCAGTGTCTCGATTACTATGTGCTCTGTGGAATTCGAGTTATATTTATATTAAGTTTGTAATCTTGTGTACCAGTGTAGATTTATTCATTGCTAGAGACCCAAAGCGCTTTTGGACGTCGCTCTGGATAAGGGCGTCTGCTAAACGCCGCAAACGTAAATGTAAACGCAATGAGGTTGAGGTCGGAGTTTTATAGCAGGCCATTTAAGATGTTCCAATTTAACCCATTTAAACCCTATGGTTGAAACAGGTTTGGGTCTCCTAGTTCTAAGGGCCAGCTTGCAATACAAAGTGTAGGTGATTTTGTTCTATATGGATTAAAGCATGGACGAGACTGAAGGTGGCCCCCTTTTGTAAATATGCACTATATTCCAAGAAGTTTGCAGACACTTGACTTTTCCTCTTTTTTTGCCATGTTCCTCTTACCACAAAGCTGAAGGTACACAATTGTGTAGGACGTATAATACAATTTTGCTTTTATTTGAACTTGGAAACCCAAACCTGTTCCAGCATGGCCAATCCTTGAAGATCTGGTTTACATGCTTTAGAAAGGAAGATCTTGAGATGGCCTGCTATAGAACTCTAAACTCATCTCCTTTTGACACCTTTGGGAGGACTGTGAACGCTTACTGCACCCCAGGTCTCCTCACCTCTCCTACAACAGTACCTGAATTTCATAACACCCTTGTGGCTGATTTACACAAATACCCATAATCACACTCCAAAATCTAGTGGAACATCTTCCCAGGAGAGTGGAGGGAATTATAAGTTCAAAATGGAGATGAATGTGGAAAAGCACATACCATAAGATATAGTGTATATTAGCGTTATTTAATTATATAACGTTTACCGTCATTTATCACTGCGACATTTATGATCTAATCTAAAAGCTTGTTAAAATGTAAAAAGTTGTATGTAAAGCCGTGATCGCATGCTACACGAGATCAGGTTCGTCTGATGGAATCTACTTACACACGTGATGCTGGTGAGGATTTCGGACGCACCGACGCCCAGCGTGACGTAGCGGATCTTATTCACAGGAATTCCAGCCTCCTTGAAGATGCTGTAGGCGAAAAGGCTGATCTGTGGAAGCACAGTAGGAGTGTGATATGAATGAGAAACTATGGAAACAGCCGTGCTATGATCGTTTGCTTCTTCGGCATGGATTAAAACAGTCTGTAGACATTTTATACACAAATATATATTTCTAGGTTCAAGCTGATTCCAAGGACCTGGTGGCTCAGTGGTTAAAAGCACAGGTAAGTGTGAAGCTGACAGTCCTGGTTCAAGCCTCGCTTCAGTTTAGGTCTTTTCTTTATAAGCGCATGTCTTTGTTTATCAGGTAAAAGATAAACCCCTCTAATAAAGGCAGCAGGTTCACACTGAGTACAAGGACCTGGTGGCTCAGTGGGTAAGAGCACAGGTATGTGTGAAGCTGACAGTCCTGGTTCAATCCTCACTTCAGCCTACTTTAATGTGTTTTGTTTATAATCACATGTCTTTGTGTGTCATGTAAAAAATAAACCCCCTAAAAAAAGCGGGTTTGACAGAAAGTGCTGGTGGCTCAGTGGGTAAGAGCACAGGTATGTGTGAAGCTGACAGTCCTGGTTCAATCCTCGCTTCATTTGAGTTGTTTTGTTTATAATGGCTTTGTGAATCATGTAAAAAATAAACCCCCTAAAAAAAGCAGGTAAGACAGAAAGCACCGGTGGCTCAGTGGGCTAGAGGTGAGGTTGGGGCTGTCACTGCGAGCACACAGGATCGTGACCGCCTCTGGCTGAGCTGAAGGTGCTGGAACCCGGTGGGACACTAAATCTGGCAAAGTGAGAGAAAAAGAGTGAAAGCCAGTATGTCCCAACTGGGGCTCCTGGAGAGGTGGAGGGAGGGGTTATGCTACTCTGGGCTTTTTATATATATATATATATATGTCAAAGGTCCTGATGAAGTCACTGCACTTATATATATATATATATATATTATTTTTCTATATTTATAATACTTATGTTCTACTAATGTTTCATCTGTTCATTCAATATATAACAATTACATTTTGATAAGTTTTTGTTGCACTATTTAATCACTTTTCTTTATTAACTAAACAAGTAACTTCCTTTATATTTATACATTTGTATATATTTACTGTCTTGATATACTTTTTAAATAATAGAGATTTTTTATTACTTACCTACTATTTTAATTACTAAGTAAACAAAAAAATGTAATTAGAGAGTAGCAAAGCATGTGTATTTATTACTGCTGAAGACATTGACTTAACAGATAACCTGGGATTTGAACCGTGACCACCAGCAGCACTCACACCTGCTCTAACCCACTGTGCCAAGAGCGCTGACTGGCAGCTACACTTTTTAAACACATTTATCATTTAGAATTAAATTGCTGGATTAAGAAATATATAAAACACCCTACACAAGCTTCAAACCAGGTACTACAGCATTCAGATACAAACACACTCCCACTGAGCCAAATAGCTGGACATGTTTAACTTCAACTTTCCCCTGTTTGTCGCTGTTTAGGATTTAACGAGATAATTTTTTTTTTTTACCTCAGGCCGGTCAAACAATGCAGGAAAGCTGTTTTTGTTGTTGATTAGTAGTATGCATGCACACATGATTGAGGTATCTATCTATCTATCTATCTATCTATCTATCTATCTATCTATCTATCTATCCATCCATCCATCCATACATCCATACATCCATCTACCTATTTATCTATCTATAACGTATAGAAAGAATTATCAGTTATGTTTGGGGATATTTACTCCTGCGATACCGCAGAACTGGATTGCTTCGTAGAGGATGACCAAAGAAAGACACTGCCAGCGAACTTCCGAGTCTTTCAGCAGCTCCAACACACTCCTACTACGTTGTCCTTTCAGAGCATCCTGCTCCATCTGCATCTCTTCAATCTCCAGTTTATAGTCACCCGGACCCCACAAGCACTGCATCGCTGCAATGATACACATTTTTAGTCAGATCCAGATGTGAAGATACAATTTTATCTTATTTAATGCATAAGTGAGAAAAAACAATCTTCTGAAGTGGCTCATCTCACTGATACACGTGACGTAGTTTTCAGATATACTTTAAGTTGTTCTTCTCTAAACTGTTACCACAAAGTTGGAGGCACACAATCGTATAGGTTGTCTTTGGACGTGGTGGCATTCAATCTTCCCATTTATGGAACTGGAAGATCCAACCCAGTATGACAACACCCCTGTGCATGAAGCCAGATCCATGAAGATATGCTTTACATGGGTTGGAGTGGAAGATCTCCTGCTATAGACCTCCAACACTGTTGAACACTTTTAGAACAAACTGGAATGCTGACTGCACCCCAGGCCTCCTCACCTCACCTACATCAGTACTTTATTAACACCCTTGTGGCAGAATGAATCTCCAAAAAATCTCCACAAGCCCACTCACAAAATCTAGTGGAACATCTTCCCAGAAGAGTGAAAGTTTTTATAACAGCAAATGGGGACTCAATGTGGAAGGATGGGATTGTCCACATAATAATTCTCATAATTAAATGTATCTATAAATGGATAAAAAATCAAAGTGCCATGGAAATCTCACCTTTTCGACACTCCTCGGTTTGCCCTTTCTCGATCAGCAAATACCTCGGGGCCTCGGGAAAGAAGGGCAGCGTTATCATCTGGACGAAGGAGAAAAACGCCGGAACGCAGAGCAGGATGTTCCACAAATGCTCCTGACCCAGGATTTCACTGTCACAACACATGCATGTGTAAAGTTATGCTAACATGTTGTTAATTTCAGAACAATTCTAGCTAGCTTTGATGACATACACAGCTACCTAGCATTCTAAAATCCTAAAGAGCACCAAAAAGTCTCAAATCACATCTTTTGTTTAGGCTTGTTCATCACAAATTCAGGCTAACACAGTATTTTCCAAAGCACAAAGCAGCATTAAATCCAAGACATTCTCCAAGATGTTCTCCTACAGTACATAACGTGTACATTTGTGTTATCCGGAAGCTTTAATTAATATCATGCCATGGTGAATAGATACGGATTGCAAGCGCCTCAGTAGCTTCTCATTATCCTCATAATCATTTAACCCCCCAACCTGCAATTTGCCCCTTTGATTCTCCAATGAGAGCACTGTAGCCATTAACATCCAAGGTTGAATGTTCGGTCCGTTTAATATCTTATTACACGGAGGTCTCGACTTGATCATCGTGGTAATGTGATTACAATTGCAAGTTTACAAGTTTCGTTATGAATCTCCTTCCATCCTAATGGATCGAGAGTTTTTAATCCATTCAATTAAATCAGCGAGATCTTCTCCCGTGCTCTGCAGGATTACACCTGAAGGTTTCAAGAGGTTCTCATTTTCTTACCTCAGACCTGCAATCTGCCCCGTCAACTTTCCGATGCTGCTGAAGGTAGCCATTGTTACCGACACGGTCCCTCTGATTTTCTTAGGCGCGCTCTCACCGAGGTAGATGGGATGGATGTTCCCGACTAATCCTTAACAGTAGGATGGTAGAAAAGAGATCAGAGATCAAGAGCTTTATAAAAAATCTACACAGCATTTCTAATATGAGAGACGTTTATTAAAGAACAACAGGATTCGGAAAGCTTTTGAACACCTGGGGTATAAACTGAACAAGTCCACCATCATCAGGTCAAGAGGCTTTTAAGGCCTCTTGATCATCATACATCATGCATCATAAAACTAGCTACTACCACCACCAGTAATATAATATAATAATAACTGGAAATTGTGTGTGTGTGTGTGTGTGTGTTTACCTGAGGTCACACCGAACAGGAAACGTGACAGCAAGATCATCTCAAAAGATTTGGCGTCTTTGCTCATCACCATGATGCCCGCAGCGGCGATGCTGAGCACGTTGCTCCAGATCATTGCTTTCTTTCTGTAAAAGTGATCCAATGTGTGTGTAAAAGGTAACATAAATAAATAAATAAACCTAATGGACTTTGGCAGAACTCAGCCTTAAAAAAAAAAAAAAAGAACACTCTGTTTAGAATCTGGTTTAATTAATGTCTGACATCCTGATTACCACACAGGAAACAAGAAATGAAGGTCATAAATTAAATAATAGCAAGAAAAGAAAGGAGGAAAAAACACGCACCTGCCCAGAAAACTGATGACACAGCTGACACTTATAGCGCCGAAGAGGCCACCGATGGAGTAGATGGACACGACCGTGGCCCAGATAAGGTCGAGTGTGTCTTCTCCTGGAGCTTCACCGTACCTCTCGGTCCAGCTACTGTTTATGAAGCTCTGAATGAACTGTGGATGGAGACGAAAACTCACAACATTTAACAAATGCTACTGAAATGACAGAATGATCAATGTTTAGACGTCGAGCCAAATCCTGACCCGCCTACGCATGTAATTAAACACTTCCAGGCAGCGTTTCGATTCAGTGGATTATACTACACAAATTCCAATGATAATAGAGCTAATAATTTATTAAGAAGCCATGCCATTTTTTTTTTATCCTTTTATAGTTACATCGTGCAACGTTTTGGAACTCTTCGCAACTTTGTCGTGTTCCAGTGAAACAATAAAAGTGCAAAAAAGTCTACCATGAGGGAACATTCGACAGCAATGAATCAAATCACATTTTTCTAAACTAAAGGTATTAAGAATAGAGAGATCCCCTGTGTGAACAAAAGACCAGAATATTGATATGTGCTTTCTGAACATCCCAGTTAATCCCTATTTGCTAGTAGAACAACCTCCACTCTCCTGGAAAGATGTTCCACTGGCTTTTGGAGATTGTTTGTGAAAATTTGTGATCATTCAGCCACTAGTGTGTGAGTAAAGTCAGGTACTGATGTAGGTGAGGTGAGGAGGCCTGGAGTGCAGTCAGTGTTCACTTTCATCCCAAAGGTGTTCGATAGGGTTTAGAGATCTATAGCAGGAGATCTTCCACTCCGACCCATGTAAAGCAGATCTTCATGGAGCTGGCTTTGTGCACAGGGGTGTTGTTAGACTGGAACAGGGGTGTGGTCTCCTAGTTTAGGTAAAAGGAACATTTCATTCTACTGCATTCCAAGACAATTGTGAGCCTCTAAATAATAATGTCCCAATACTTTTGTCCAGACAGACAGATAGACAGATAGATAGATAGATAGATAGATAGATAGATAGATAGATAGATAGATAGATAGATAGATAGATGAAACCCATTCTGTGTATCTGGTTTAGTGTCTCATAATGTCCCAATACTTTTGTCCAAACAGACAGATAGACAGATAGACAGATAGATAGATAGATAGATAGATAGATAGATAGATAGATAGATAGATAGATAGATAGATAGATAGATAGATAGATAGATGAAACCCATTCAGTGTATCTGGTTTAGTGTCTCTTCAATTTTACTCTTAAATGATTCTGATATATAACAGTAGCAGTGATAATATTCAGACGTATTTATGAAATTTGTAATTTAAATATACAATAATGAGTGTGTTAGAGGTTAAAATGAACAGTCTGCACACAGCGTTGCTCTGTAGGCACTTGGCTGAATGTCACTGAGATGATTTTTAATGATTTAAAGTGTTAAACTCTTCTACTGTATATCATTTGGAGTGTTTTGTGTCAAATTGTTCCACATCAATTGTTCACTTAAAAAACATTTTTTTTTTATATAATGCTATTATTACTGTTATTTATATGAAACTGTATTATCTTAATAGATTAGCCTGCAGAGGTCTCACCGGAGACGGAGAACTGATCAGCGTGATGTGGCATCCGATCTGAAACGATCCTCCCAAACCAAGAACTATGATGAAGAGCAAAGCTCTGCCCTGCAACTGGAACCATGCACACACTGCCAGTTACAAGAAAAGAAAAGCATCCAAAACTTTTTCTTTTCTTTTTTTTTTTTTTTTAATTGGACTGTATCGAATCCATTTATTTTTTCTTAAAAATGATAATAGATATGAGATTGTTGGTGTCTTTAGTCATCCTGTTGAGTAACTAAGCGAAAATAAATACAATAAAATAAAATAACATAAATAAATAAAATAATAATAATAATAGTAATAACCATAATACTAATCATAATAATAATAATAATAATAATAATAATAATGATCATCATCATCATAATAATCATCATCATAGTAAAAATAATAATTATAATAACCATAATAATAATCATCATCATCATCATAATAATCAAAATAATCAAAATAACAACAACAACAACAACAACAACAACAACAACAATAATAATAATAATAATAATAATAAAACAATTCTCAACATTACTTTGATAAAGGAATTGTTTAGGTGAAGTTTTAAATTTGGATTTTGCTCACATGGGTGAATGGATGACTTATGATGGATGGATGGATGGATGGATGGATGATTTGTAATTTATTTATTTATTTAATTCATTATTTTTAACCAAATCTTTCCTTCAGTGCTATACTTTAAAACTTTAACCAACCAACAAACCAATTCATCAAATCAATAAATATAATAATATAAAATAGCTGTTTGTAAAATATTAAACTTCGGTGCTACTACACTGAAACATGCTCCATGGGAGCACCATGTAAACAGATAAAACAGTGATACAGGACCAGTGATTTATCACAGCGATATTCTTATTTCCATTCACAGCTTCACATGTTGTAACATCTGGATTCATCTACCAAACATAATTATAGCATGAATGCATCTCTTCTTATTATTTAATAATTATTGATAAAAAATAAGAACCGTTAGACAAATTACATCATTGTTTTGTTTGTTTGTAGGTTTGTTTACTAGTTGATTAGAAACCCTGAAATCCAGCTGCATGTTTCACTGTAAATAAAACTGAACGCTTATTTAGAAGCGGATGACTGACTGATTTTGTTCTTCTTTGTCTTTTTTAGAAATCAGAAGCTACATCAGTAAGAAGAGACATTTCTCTCACCAGCTGCATCAGGAAGCTCCCCATCTCTCTTCACACACTTCGAAGCTGCTGGATCACTTCGACCGAACTCACTTTATATACTCAGTTACACATCTCATGCCATCAGTTTAATTTTTGACCGCCGGACTGCATCCTGTTCATGCAAGCAGTCAACATTTATGTAATAATTTATAACGTGTGATGTCTGGGAGGGGATTTAGTGTGAGTTCAGATGTATGAAAAACAACCTGAACTTCGACATTCGTTTTCTGACATAAGCCTCAATGAAAGCAATGAAAAACAGTGGCTTCAATGAACTTGAATAAAGACAGTGAAAGAGAAGAATTTGATGTCGAAATGCTGAGAGAAAATCTAAATAATATACAAAAAATGTATTCATAAAAATGATTATTTGTAAAAATGACTATCAGTTACTAAGCTGATGGTAAACTGTGTATTGTGTGGTTTATGTAAAACTGTGTGTAAACATCACATCATCTCATTGAGCAATATAATCTGAAATATTAACCCATAATTTATAAATACTCTCATTTTAGGATTCTTTTTGAATTTTTACAGCTCAGAAATTAACCCCTGTCCATCTGCACTTTCGAACAGACCGCTAGGAGTCTGACAGCTCACTAATGCGTTACTCATTTTACTGCCAGTCATCATGATGCAGTTCAGATCCACTTTGTACATTCTGCATGATTCTAACAGAATATATCAGTACATTCACAAAACATCCTAGATTATCTTCAATACCTGGATATCTGTATCTTTTTTTTAACATTGTACATACAGTGTACAATCTCTATCTATCTATCTATCTATCTATCTATCTATCTATCTATCTATCTATCTATCTATCTATCTATCACAATTCTTGTATTTGGACAGTGTATTCATGTACTTCACTCTACAGCCAGCAGATGCCGCCAAAACCACTTCTCTCAAGCCCCTAGATTTCATGTTTTCATTGCGCACAATTTATTTAGTAAATAACGTTGATGAAAAAAAGTATGTAAAAAAAAATAAAGCGTTTGAGTGATTTTTAAAGAAATACCATAGAACACAGCGTTTAACGGACATCACGTGATCTCCATCTGCGTCATTCATGAGGTTGATAACACAGGGGCATAAATAAATGCCCCCTATTCTTAATTCCCCAACAGTCTAATGGATACAAGAGTCACGTGTCTCTACACAGTCTGAGTAAAAAAAGACTAATATTTAATCCTGGCCATCTGTTTTATATAAAGATCTAACTGCCCTGTGTTCTATTATTATTATTATTATT
>MU593954.1:1860621-1886489 GCA_024362625.1 Silurus asotus | reverse complement strand
ATTATTATTATTATTATTATTATTATTATTATTATTATTATTATTAGTGGCAGTAGTAGCACTTGCATTCATCTTTTATTCACTTTAAATACTTTTAAAATAGTCGTAATTACATGATTGAACTATTATTATCGTTGTGCTTATTTATTTCTTTTATTATTCATTACTTTTTTCCTCATCCACTGTAAGAGCTGCTTCAAAATGATGATGATGATGATGTTGGTTATTATTTCACTTTACTTGTTATAATTTACATAGTCTTTTTTAATGGAGGAAGGGAAATAGAATATATTATATGGTTAGAAAAAGAAAACGTTTGGGTAGTACCGAAAGTTTCTAAAGAAACGAGAAGACTTGTATTGTTCTTTCTGTACCAGGAGAGATTAAAGTATTATTGCAGCTGGCTGCAGTTCACACATCTTGCAGCTAGGTGTCAGTAGCACGTTTTTCCTCCGCCCGCGTGCCCCTCTTTTTCCCCGCGTCGTTGAGTTGCGGCTCGCCGGAAGTAGATTTGCTACATTTCTCCTGTTGTTTAGATTTCCTCCTAGTCATCGTCGCTTGTGAGTGTGAGCTCGAGCCGCTCCCGTGTTTCTCCTCACCCCTAAACACACACCACATTCTCCACAATGCCTTTGGAAAACCTCGAGGAAGAAGGATTACCCAAAAACCCTGACCTGAGGATCGCGCAGCTCAAGTTTCTGCTGACTCTCGATGACCACCGACAGGATGCCGAAGTGAAGACCGAGCTCATGGAGGCGATCCGGGAGAACAGTGAGTCGTTAAACCGCCTACATGTCCCTGTAATTTAATTATCAACCCGTGTCCTGACTCTCATTGAGCGCTGTATGCGTTTTTTCCGAATCCTACAAGAACCAGAGGGAAATTTGGCTAATTCAATGCTAATGACATTATTATTTCCACCCGTATTACAACCACTAAACCCGCCTTCTGGATTACGATTGGCTGTTGGTTCGAGCACGCGCTGGAGGGTTTGATTAGGGGCTAACCAATCATCACACAGGGGCGGGGCTTGACCGAATGTGGATGGGGAAAACAACTGGCTAATATTGTGGCTTAATAAATAAATGCAAAAAATTATTTAGTATAGTCGATAATAACCTGACATAAATTAAAACTAAAAAAATTCTTAATCAGATTAAGTAAAAAAAGAAAAGAAAATGTCTTATTTTATTAATTTATTTTTAAATAATGGATAGATATTATCTATACATTTATATCAATATCCATATAATCTATATATTTAAATTTGATGATATGAAATATCTTTCAGACATGGCTCCTTACTACGAGACCTTATGTAAAGAACTGAAGTGGACCGTGGACTCGGATCTGCTGAGCAAAATGAAGAAGTCCAACGAAGACGAGCTGAAGCGTCTGGACGAGGTTCTGGAAGACGCGGAGAAAAACCTGGGCGAGAGCGAGATCCGGGACGCCATGATGGCCAAGGCGGAGTATCTGATTAGGATCGGAGACAAGGTAAGAGAGGGTTTGGTGCGGCGTTTTAACATCCTGCTTGTCCGGGTCACGGCGCTCACGCTCGCTTTCTCCCCTTTGTGATTCAGGAAGGGGCTCTGACTGCCTTTAGGAAAACTTATGACAAAACTGTAGCTCTGGGTCACCGGTTAGACATCGTCTTCTACCTGCTGAGGATCGGCCTCTTTTACATGGACAGTGACCTCATCACACGAAACACAGAGAAAGCCAAGAGGTAAAAAAAAATAAAAAATAATAAATCTAACCCGTTTACCTTCCAAGTGTGTGTGTTTTTTGTTTTTTTTTTTATGAGAAAATAATTGTTTCTCCCCAGTTTGATTGAAGAGGGCGGAGACTGGGACCGGAGGAACCGTCTGAAGGTGTACCAGGGTCTTTACTGCGTCGCCATCAGGGACTTCAAGCAGGCCGCCGAGCTTTTCCTCGACACAGTGTCCACCTTCACCTCTTATGAGCTCATGGACTACAAGACCTTCGTCACGTACACCGTCTACGTGTGCATGATCGCGCTGAAGAGGCCGGACCTGAGGGAGAAGGTGAGCCGCGTGACACCTTTTAGCGAAGCGACTTTTAGAAGCTATAAACCGACGCTCTATTAAAGTCTTGCCTTCTTCTAATATACACTACACCACATATATTCTGATAAATAACAGTTAAAATGAAAACTGCTGCAGGTGATTAAAGGTGCTGAGATCCTGGAGGTCCTGCACAGTCTCCCTGATGTGCGTCAGTACCTGTTCTCCCTGTACGAGTGCCGTTACTCCATCTTCTTTCAGTCCTTGGGTGAGTCATTTCTCTTCTACATAAGAGCCTCGGCGGTCGGATCGTGTTGCTTTTGCTTACCGGTGTTGTTATTGCGTCTCTGCAGCTCGTGTGGAGCAGGAAATGAAGAGGGACTGGCTCTTCGCTCCTCATTACCGCTACTACGTGCGCGAGATGAGGATTTTGGCCTACAGCCAGCTCCTGGAGTCGTACCGCTCCCTTACGCTGGGCTACATGGCCGAGGCCTTCGGAGTCAGCACAGAGTTCATCGACCAGTGCGTACACGTCACGTTCTCTCGCAAACATCAAAAAAACGTTTCGAAGTTAAACACAAATTTTTCTCACTGTTTTGTTTCTAAGGGAGCTCTCGCGGTTCATCGCAGCAGGCCGCTTGCACTGCAAGATAGACAAAGTGAACGAGATCGTCGAGACCAACAGGTACGGCGTCTGTGTGTGTCATTAGATATTCATTATTATGAAGCACAGAGAGAGTTTAATGTTGAGACAGGGTTTTTTCTTTTCGTCTTCCTTGTACAACATTTCTCATGGCTGGAGTCGTTACACTGCAGCTCTCTGTTTCCTGGATCTTTCCATCTAAACTTTTTCCATCTGAAAAGTCAAGCCTAGGAGAGACAGAGCATGTGTAGAGTGTAGATTTATCAGATGACATTTGGTCAAGAGAAGAGTTAAGGGGACGTGGCGCACAAAAAAAAAAAAAAAATCAGTAAGATCACGTCTTCATTCTGGTGAGATCTACAGCTGTTTGTCTGTGAAAGATGCTGTCATCACCTACTTGTCTTGTTTTCCCCATCCCTCCCCGTCTCTTTGTCTCTGATCATTTCCCTCCTGCTGTCTATCCCTTTCTCATCATATCCCTCCCTCTACTTTCCCCCCCCCGCGTCATTCTCTCTCTCTCTCTAGGCCTGACAGTAAGAACTGGCAGTATCAGGAAACCATAAAGAAAGGTGACCTCCTGCTGAACAGAGTGCAGAAGCTTTCTCGGGTCATCAACATGTAGCACGTTCCCTCAGCACCAGAAGTTCGTCTTTACATGTTTGATGCTTGTTCTGATACAATTCGGCAGTCTCGACTTGACTTTTGTTTTATGTACAGTATCTAATAAAACCTTTTCAGACAAAACCGTGTAACGTCCCCCTCAATTCCAACTAAAGTTCCCCGTGTTTTTTGCGATTACATGGAAAAAAAAATACCACAGACTCGTGCGCTTCGTTTTCTTATAAATAACAGTATAAATTACTTTTTTTTATTTACAGAAAACCTATTACAAAACAAATAGACTATACAATCTTTTTCTTTAAATATTACGTAAATCTAACCAACTATGTTTGTTCATGAATTACATAGCAGCCAACACACAAAAGTCCAGCTGTTCAAATGATTGGATTATGTAGATATAAAAAAAAAAAGAAAAAAAAAAAAACCTTGAATTTACACACTTAAATATCATTTTCTCGATGTTTCTGAGCCGTGATTCACATTCCACATCTGTGCTTCTTGCATCGGATACGATTTCCGCCGTATGAAAACATCAACGGTGGAGAATAAATCAAATTGGGCAAAAGAATCAAATCGTAAATTGGATTATAGGAAAGTAGCATCGTCACATAAATGATACGGTTGCACGAAGCTGCAAACCGATACCGCGTCGGGACACGCCCTCGAGTTTCCCTCGGAGAAAATCTAGTGCCGACGTCAGGCTTGTTAATACCGTGTGTAGTTGAGTGCGTCTCATGAGCAGGAATTATGGGATCGTGGGAGACGTCTGTGGGGGGAAAAAATGTCCACCAAAAAAATAAAATCGCATTAGTACACAAGTTTTTCCACCACGAGCTGTAAAATATCCAGCAGATACAAGTGGATTATTTCGTTCAAATTTGGCAACCGATACCAAAAAAATAATCTGGTTTATTTTACCGGCTTGTGTTCACACTTCGAGGGAAAGATACTGAGGGCGTGTCGAAAACAGTATTGAAACGGCGGGACGTGAACGATCGTCGAATGGATGTAATTTCTTGACGAGGCGAAAGATCACATTATGATGAACAAAAAGAAAAAGCACAAGAAGAAGCAACTACAAAATTTTCGATTTGAATTCACTAATGTGGAACAGGAAAAAAAAAAAAAAAAAAGTTGAACGAATTCAGGCACTTTTTTTTTCCGCTTCGTTATTCTTTAAAAGCTGCAAAAGAACAACTGCAGTGTTTTGAAATATAAAGAAGTTTGGCAACGGTGGTGCGTTAAGTGTTGACTCTGCTTATTGCAGCCTTGAACGTGAACGACGTGTGAAATGTGATCTGGTGTTCGGGGGTCCTCTTCACGACGCAGACAGAAAGTATTAATGATGAAAAAAAATAAATGACTCCACAATCTGGGGCAAGGTTCCTTCATTAGGATTTCAGTCCACGACTATAAAGAAGAAGCTCTGTGTTTGTAAGAGGCGTATTGCATTATTGGCTTGGCAGTGAACCACTTTAAATCTTCAAAACGGATCCGTTCACTAAAATAAATAATAGCGATCTCGACTGTACCAAAAAACGTGTACGAAAAAAAAAACCGCCTGTGCAAAAATACATCTCCGTATGTACAATTCGTATGTTTTTTTTGTCCTTTTTGAATTATTATTTAGCAAAATATGTGTTCTGAAATAGGGTTAACTTCGTTAGAAAAAAGAAAAAAAACTCGTTTCCTCAGCATACGATCGCTGACCGACATCAGTTTCAAATCAAATTTAATTTATTTATTTTCAAAAAAACTTTACGACTTCATATTTAATACTCTCTAGCGAGCCCTACGAGATCTCTTGGCAGTTCGGTGTGATTTGGATTCGTAGAAAAATTATTCGATGATCGGGGAAAAAAAAACAAAAACAGGATTAGTCTTTTTTTAATATATATATGTGGTTATTCTGTACGCAAAAGCCATGAATTGCTTTGGAATTCACTCGTCTGTGTGTGTTTGTGGGAGAATATGTGGCTACAGGGCCAAGCATCATCATAGGAGCTTCTCACAGTACTTAAGTCTCGTATACGGTGGTTCTGTGTGTAGACGCCGAATTTAAACCGGTTTCACTCTGTTTTTTTTTTTCCTTAAATCCTTTCAATTTAAAGTAACACCAAAAACAAAAACGCAAAATACTAATGGATCGGGCAGCTTTCACACTTTCACGTCAATTTCCCCCGAAATGTCTTTTGGTTCGTTTGCTTTTTGGTTTGGGGTTTTGTTTTGGCTGAGGGGATAAAAATGTGTATATTTATTGAAAGAAACAAAAATTCAATCGTCTTTGTTTCTCCGCTCGCAGTTCTGAATACGCTAAACACGTGGCGTTTCGGCAAAACTACAGCTCCGTGCTTTGGCTCAGCTTTGCGGCTCACGTGACTCGGTGCCTGAAGACCGGGTCATTGGGATGCTCATGAATTGAGCCTGAAGAACCACACAAGGTTCCGAATCGAACGACAAAGTGGCGATGCATTGATGAATAAAAAAAGATTTCGATATATAAAGAAATCCTTATATAATCATATATTATTCTGTATATCGTTGTCAACAAAGCTCGCTAGTTACACGATAATACCGTGAGTTTTTTTATGCATACGACGTCACACGAGCGTCACGAAAAAGTGGGGGAGAAAAAAGTGTGAAAGCGATTGTGCTCGTTTTCCTGATGATGGAGAAAAAAAAAACCCAAAGTCATAGTCACGTCGTGTTATTCGTTTCTTTAGCTGCGTGCACACGTGAAGCCGTTCTTTACGCGTGTTACGCATTCTAGTGTGGATGTGCATCGTTGTGGTTTTCGGAATCGATTGCACGATCTCTTTTAGTGTGTTTCGATAAGCACTTGTCGCTCACAGCCTGACGTAGCCGTAGTGATGAAGGGAGATCTTGTGTGGTTTGATGGGACCTAAAGGGGATCGACAATCTCTGTCCATAGAAGCGAATAAAAAAACTCTTAATGGCCAAAAAGCGTTCGAGCAGTTTGCTTGCATTTGAGGAAAGGGGATACTCCAGGCTTTTCCAACCTCATGTCTTCTCCACCACATCTGTAGTGCATTATTATTATTATTATTATTAATTATACACTAACTGAGACATTGCTTCTAGCTGATCTGGGTAAAAAAAACACCTCCACAGAACATAAAGCCTACTGGAGAGCGTCACCTACTGGTCAGAGAGCATTCTATCACACCTTAGGGTGGTGTCCAAACGTGCTGTGGAGAACATGTGGGTCAAAAAAAAGCACAGGTTGAGACGACAGCTGTTCCTCCCACTGAGAAGAACAACAGGCAACCGGTGTACTCTGACTAAAATGATATAACTCTGACGCAAACGTAAAACCAGAGTGACTCGGCGGAGCCACACAGGATGCTGCACCGTAAAACGGTAACTTATTAAATCAAAACACTCGTTTGTCGAACAAAAGGTCAATTTGGTTTTTTTATTTTGCCAATTTTTGGGGCTTATTTTGGGCTATTTCAGAGAGTCTGAGCCAAAGCTCGGATACATGATGTGGTGGAAATCGTGTGGAGATGAAAAGCTGAAGTATTCCTCAAAAACGAATGAGACGGAGGTTCCGGGTCGAAACATGAGATGAGCCGCGCAAAAATCAGAGTAAACGTAGCGATTTGAAAACCAAACTTTGTTAATAAAAATACATTTTGGACTTAAGATCATCAAAGTGCCTGCTGAGTGACGCGGAGCCGCGAAATAACATCTTGTTCCGTCCTCGTTTACGGAGCGGAAACGCTTATGAAGAAAGAAACATTAAAACCCTCGAATGCTCGTCTTCAGGTTGTACGTTTTGGATCTAGAGTCTAGAATGTGCTGAATTGCGCTATTGTATATACGTCTCCTTTTACACAATAAATATGTTTATTAAACTAAATGGGATTGCATTATTTTTATCGTCTCTGAGACTCCTGATATTCCATCTTTTTTTTTTCCTGTGCACCACCCTTACACACTCACAGTTCACACACACAGTTTCAGTTCCAGTATTCCGGTATCACCCACATGAACACACACACACACACACACACACTTTCACACGAATGAACAGAAATGCTCCTTTTGCTAATGAAGCCCACTAAGTCTGTCTGGCGCTGTGTAGTAGTGTAACTGTACCTGTGCATCACACACACCGCCTGCCACTGGGGTGACTGCCAACTCATGCACCCGCCACACGCGCACTCAAACACACACATATGCTCCTCTCGTGGTGTATTTTCCACCTTTTTGATGCCCCCTTGTGGCCAGGAGAAACAGCGCGCCGTCAGTGAGCGGCCCAGTGCACTCTCCACCCTGAGGATTGTGGGAAGCTGAGAGTAAGAGAAGAAGAAGGAGGAGGACAAGAAGAAGAAGAAGAAGTAGAAGAAGGCCTCGTGCAGTGTGCCGTGACTGGCGCTAAGGGAGCTCCGCTCCACCGCTTCACACCCCCAGAGCCGGCCCACCTGTGTCAGGGACGAGCCTTTGGCTGAAACACAAAGATGAGGCGCATGTTTAAACTGCGCAAAAACACCAAATACAAAAACACTCATGTTCATGTTACATTTCCAAGCCCTATACACACCTGATGTATTAGTGAGTTGTTAGGAAGCCCTGGCGTCCCAGGCATGGGCCGTGAGTGTTTGCCGTGAATGTTGTTGATGGCTGGAGACTTGGCCATTTTGGGCCTCCCTGGCCCTTGTGCCCCTCCCCCTCCCACGGCAGGTGCTGTAAAAGAGCAGAAAAAAAGGAGCTTTGTGCTTTTCACCTGTACTGCCGTCCTCAAATATCCCAAACTATGTTAGGAGCTGGGGACAGAGCGCATTGTTAGCAATGATATAGTGCCCCTGGCGTACAGAAAGTTAAGGGCCTTGCTCAAGGGCCCCAAGAGTGGCAAGTTTGGCGACACTAGCGTTCCAGACTTTCCAAACAGTAAATACTGAACTACATATTTTACTAGACATGCAAAAATATATGTGTGTGTAACAGTAACTTCATCCTAAAATACAGGAGCCAATCACAGGGAAATGTATAAAATGTGGCTCCGCTCCTACGTTACCTGTGCAGGTAGCTGTGCCAGTGAGGCTGCTGGTGGCCTGTGAGCTCTTCCTCCTCTTCGTGTCTGTTCTGCAGTCCGGGTGGTTCACAAACGGCCCTAACGAGAGCGTCGAGTCGCTGCTGTTCATCATCACGCTCATGCGCTTGATGGGCTCGGCCGCGTCCTGGCGCGCGCTCATCGAGCTGGCGCGACCTGACGGGCAGTTCATTCCTGCACCGTGGGAGTAAGAGGAAGAGGGGGGCTGCGAAAAAGCCGCAGACGACGCCGTAGAGGTTAGCGAGGAGTGAAAACTGCTCCCTGAGGTGCCCGAGTTGACCGTGCAGTTCTTTTTGAAAGAGGAAGAGGAGGACGACAGGGAGGACTCGACGCCGTATTTTAGTAGAGAGCTGTTCTTGCGCTTCTTTGTCGAGCCGAGGCTGATCGCGCTGCTGCTCACGCTCACAGCACCGGTGTCGCTGCTGCTGCTGTTGTTTGCACTGGAGCTAGCTAGTGCGGCCAGGGGGGGCTCCTTTACCCAGAAGTGCTTGGGTCCGGAGCGGGATTTGACAGATTTGTTCGAGCCGGGAGTGGAGGGCAGCGAGGACGAGTGTGCTGAAGGCATCTGGGGTGAGGATGAGGACACTTGTCTGGAGGAGCTTATGCCGCTGTAAGTGAGCTGCTCTCCGGCCCTCTGTGACGTGACGCGGGCATTTAGTGTGGTCCCGTACGGCAGTGTGGGCTTGCTGTCATGTGATTGGCTGTAAGGCGGCGGAGGGGAGGGGCTCAGAAAGCCTGAGGAAGAGGACAGCGAGTTTGTGCTGGACCGGTGAGATGACGTAACTGCAGACGAGGAGGAATTTTCCAGTGCAAGTGGAACTTTTCTGTGAGATTTAAACCAAAAAAGCAACATCTGCATTTAAAACATCTGCAGTACAAACACTGGCATTTCACATCACTAAAACAAGAAACAAATTATAGTACCGTTATTATAGATTTGTCTCACATTATTGTCTCAACATTAAAGCGCTACTCACTTCCACATCAACGAGTTGACGTGTTTGTCCGTCATGGCCACCAGTGCATACCGGACCCGATCCCAGCGCCGGTCGAAGGAGTAACAGCTTCTCCCGAACAGTCGGCTTCCAAAATTGCAGAACTAATTAACGAGACAAATCCGTGTCACAGTGAACATCATTACATCTTCTAATGAGAGCTGTTATGATTATACACATCCTTTGGGCCTACAAGTGCATTACGAGGGGTCACTTGATATTCTTCACTATGCCTCACTCGGTGCTCTTTATTAACAACACCTCATACATAATATATTATTATGCTCCCCTATGCATCAGGCATTAAACTCTGCAATAATAAGGGATTAAAGAGTCTTGACTGTGACTAAAGGACTGAAAGATGTTGAGGCCAAAAAACCTGGAGGACTGAGAGAAGTACTTACAGCAGCTGGTCGTGGATGGTAACCTGAATAGTGGCAGTCCAGTTTGTCCATGATCTCTTCTCTGTCTCCCTCGTTCTCGCCCTCGTCACTGGAGGGACAAGCCGCACCGTCGGGAGTGGGAGCAGAGTGGGGATGCAAGGTCAGGTCAGGGGTCATGGCGGTGTCCCCTAAACTGCTCAGCCCGCTGCTGTGTTAAAAAAAAAAGACTTTAGGTTTGGACATATCTCTGTGTGTGTGCGCGTGTGTGTGTGTGTGATTACTACAAAGATCTCTGGAAGGACTGTAAGCGATAAGTAAGCGAGTGAGATGTATTGAGAAAAAGAGGTTGAGCGAAGTTGATGGAGGAGCGCTGAAAGAGCTGGCTCACCGTGGAAGCACAGGATTGTGGGGTTTGGCTTTGCTGAGGGGGAAGAGCTTGGCTGTGTCAGTGGCGGCGACCGAGGGGTTGCCGTGGTGAAGGGGTGGGTGGGGCTCCCTGAGAGGGGGTGGGGTTGGCTCCGTCCTATGCTGTTGCAGCTCCTTTTCCCGTGTTCGATTCTTGTGCTCTGCCAGCAACACGTCAAAGCGCTTCCGCCTCCCGGGAACCGCCCTTCTCTGGCTTAAGGAATGTGTCTGCATAACGGGAAAAAAACGAACAAACAATTAACTCTGCCAATAATGTACAACTGTTGTAGAAAAATCATAATAATGACCAATAGAAATTAGAGATCGGGCGAATTCATCGACAAAACCGAATGCTTTTAATTGCTGGAACAATCTGTTCCGATAGTTTTTCCGGGTTCCGGTCAGCTGTCATTATAATAGCGGCCTCTAGAGGCGAATCACTGACAGCACGTGCTGTTCGCTTTCACATGTTCGACTCCGCGGTGCACGTTTATTTATTTATTTATCAACTGTATAATTATATTCAGTAAATTATATTTATATTTATTCACTTCAACACATTTTCATGTTTTAGTACTGGTTTTCTTTTGGTTATAAATTTCAGTACTATTTGTTTTTTTTATTTTTTATCCAGTCTGCATTTTTAAAACCGGTTGGTTAATTATTTGCCGGCAAGCGTGATCCAACCTAGCTATCGGTCGACCTCTAATCAAAATGATTAAGATATAACTTCCAAAATCAAGCTAGACAATTAAATTTTTTCATGAAAGAAAAGATACTGAGATTTAATAAAAAAACAACAACAACAACAACCTGTTAGTAACAGTTACATTTGTATATTTGAAACTAACCGGACCAATATGTGTGGGTGTGGGTGGGTGTGTGTGTGTGTGTGTTTACCTTGCATGTTAAGGATCTTGTGCATGGCTTACGTGCTCCGATGTCCATAACTCCACAATGGACATCAGGATTGAACTCGCGTTCTAGCCGACACAAAACGCAACACAATATAAACCAATTAACTCAAAGCACAGGGCGAGAAAAGCAAAGGAACGGTGCAAGAACATTATTATAGTATGGAAGAAACTGGTTTATTGTATCGCCATCCTTCAATGCCAACATCTAGATCATTTATCCTCAAAACAACATCTGGTGCGCCCCGCAAAACTCACCTAACACTTTCCTGGTGGGTCGTTTGCTACTTGCGTTGGTGCTGCTGTCCTGCTTCTTGCTGAGCGGCGAGAGGTGGCTCTTTCCGTTTGGGATGTGGCCTGGGGACGGCTGGTGAGCCTTTGGTACAGACTGGCTATTAAGGCCTTGTTTCGAGGGCGAGGAGCTCACAGTAACGCAGGAAGAAGAGGATGAGGAAGGAGTGGGCACGTGGCCAGGTTTGGAGGAGCCGTAGTCCATTTTCACATGGATCTTCTCCACTTTGACAGCTGGGGTCAGACTGGGTGGAGGACAAAAACAAAAAGGGCTGTTTATCTTCTCTGTGTACTTAGGCGTGTGGGACTGAAACGGATTAGCGAGAGATATCACGGCTGGACAGGAACAGAATTCCCATAACAATGCTTGTAACAAAAAGTCATGAATCCAGCAATTTCTTTCTTTCTTTCTTTTTTTTTTTACAGACATTAAGCAATTTATTAATTAAGAAATTATCGCTCAAAATCGCCTAATATTGTGATTCCAAAATGTCCAGAACAAATTGCCTGTGGTTTTAATTGTTATAATATCAAACTGTGCATATACAGTAGTGCACTATAAAGTGAACAGGACACTATTTGGAACTGAAACAGCTGCTGTGATTTATTATTGTGAGTCTTATTCTTGCATTAATAAGCAGCACCGTCTGTGGATTTGTTCAACACTGTGTCTACTGATTCTTATTAAATGTTTGAAGAAATTTGTTGTTTAGATTTAACGGAAGGAAAAAAAAAAAAAAAAAGAAACAATATGTTGCAAGTGTCATTTCATTAATTGAGATGCACCGGTGTACCCAGACTGATTCCTGAATCACAGGATTTAATATTTTCCCTCCCCAGACACACACAGGGCTTGATAATGAGCTGATGAGCTACAGCAGGTGCTTAAAAGCTGAGAAAATACTACATGGTGGTGGAGCGCTCCCGCCGGAGAGGTCGTTTAGAGCGGATAGTTTATATCTAACGACTACGGAGAACCCAGAAAACGAGTCTCGGAGCTGCCGTAAAACCGTCTACGGTATAATACTTCAAGCTAAATGCCTAATAAAAAAAAAAAAAGGGCTACAAACTAATCAGCTTTCTCCGGCAGCGAATAAACAACCAGCCGAGAATGCGCTTTGCATTTCGCAGAGAAATTGCGCGGAGAAAGTTCTTCCTCTGCTGCATTTGAAGCGAGTGTGGTTTGGCCTACTCACATGTCGTCGTGCAGCACCTTTGGGGGGAAGTGAGGCTTCCGGTGAGGCAGCTTCTCTTTGGCTGTGTGGGTGCTGTTGCTCCCTCCAGCGGCGGAGGAGGAGGAACCCACGGGCATGGCGCTAGCAGGGCCCACTCCGCCTGCTCCTCCCGTCCTGGCCCGGGAGGGGAGACCCGGGAGCATGGCAGAGGACTGGTAGGAGGACGCTGGCTTGTTAATGGAGCTGTGACGTCTCTCTAGGAGGGAGAAAGTGTGAAATGTTAGAACTAAAGTGCTCACATTCAAGATTTAAGACCAAAGAGCTCTTTCGGTTGGTCAGAGGGATTTATATTAGTCAGCATTTTTATTTGCATTCACTTGTCGCGAATCGTTTCTATATTAAAAGCGTCACCATGTGTTACATATTTTATCAACATGTGCAAATAGATGTTTGTTAAGCGTGTTGTAAAATCAGAAATAGAGCTGCGACTATGACTTTTATACCACTGAAAAGAAAAAAAAAAACACGTTTGTACGCGTCATTCATTTAAAAAAAAAAAGAAAAGAAAAAAAAGAGAGAAATAACGAGACGCTAATGAGACAATGATATCTGCTATAATGAAAATGACCAGGAAGAACACACTTCTGGGTGCCAGCAGTAACGGTGCAGCTTCACAGTGCTGAGTGTATCAAAGAATAATCCCATAGTGTTATCTCGAGCTATACATCATCATAAATGTGCATTTCCAGCGATATCAACACCAAACTCTTGGTTTCCTGGTTCGGATGTTGTGCCAGCTTATAGTCGCGTCTTTAAAACACGCACTGAAATTCACACTCCAAGCCAAAAAAATAAACCAAAACAAAAACACAGAAATACCCTGGATGATCTGAACAGAAGTGTGAAAGCGCCACAGAGCTTTAGAGAAGCACCGGCGTTATTCAGGCGCTCGTTAAAGCCACGGCGCTGTGTTTCAGCTTTTTACAAAGCCTTCAGAAGAGACGCTTGTGTTGCAGACGTAGATGGAGGCTGGCTGTGTAAAATCACTTGGTACAATAGGAAACCACAAGCGCCGCTACGCTGAAGCTGGCTGGAGCCACACAGAGCGCATTATTATCGGGCTGAATAAAACCGAAACGGAAAGCAAGACAGCAAAACTAGGAAGGGAACTAAAACGTGCTTTAAGTCCAGCACTGTGCTTTTCTGAGTGAACAGAAACACAGGAAGAGATTCGTAAACTGTGGAAGAATAGGATACATGAACACACTCGTGGAGTTGCGTGTTTGGAACGAGTTCAGACAGGACACACCAAAAATATCAGGCAGAGACAAAAACAAACAAATTAGCAAATAGGCAAACAAACATAAAACTACCATTAGACCCATTAGACAGTGAATAAAATGCATTTTGAAAATTGACATTTAAATGAATACAATTTAAATAAAAAAATCTATATAAAAGAAATTCAAATAATAATTAGAAACAAAACAACAAAATATTAAATATTCAAGCATAGATAAATGAATAAATTCATCCATTGATAAATAAGCAAATAAATAAACAATTCATTATAAACAAATCAAAACAATCAAATAAGATAAAAGGACACGCCTCCTTTTCAAACTTCGTTATTATGGAATCTTACGAGCAGATTAACATTTGCACGCATTTGTGCACTGGATGCATTTAAAGAATTCGATTAAATTCGATTAACCTGCAGTTTCTGTTGGGGGGGGAAAAACCCGTCATTTTAGGAAGCGCATTGAGAGAGGATATATTCCGGATATTCCGAATAGTATTTGGTATGGAACGGAAGGAGCAATGCGGGAAGGAGGTGTTGAAGTAAGCAGGGAGGAGCAGCGGCTGGAGCAGTAGTTGTCGTGCAGCAGAAGCGGCGTGTGGTGTTAATACTCGGCTCAACTCAAACACTCTGCAACCTCCAGCCGCTTTGGGCTTCCTGCCAAACACTCCTCGCTGCTGGAGGAAAACAGTGCGCTCACACGCTCTCTCTCTTTTACACACACACACACACACACACCCCTGCTGTTCCCCAGCTATATTATCTGCTCGGCCTGCACGCAAGCTGCACTGAGAATGAGGAGACCAGGAAGAGAAGCTATGATTCATTTCGGCTAATGGAATATGACAGTGCTTTGTATAGGCCTCTCGGTCTCACACACCTACACTCTCACTCTCACACACACACACACACACAAGCTGCGACGGGTGTAACGCTGGCCTCTCGAACAAGTCTTGTTGTGAAACTGGCACAGCTCCAATACAAAGAGCTCAGAAAACAAGATCGAGTCCTGATTACTCTGTAATATCCCATGACGCCGCTCGGATCTCCAAGCGCAGTACAACGGGACGCTGAAAAAAGCAACGCGTTTCACACACATCCGTAAAACGCGGTGCCAAATGACCACGCACCAGCCAGAGATGTCTCGCCATCAACATCACCAAATCCCGTTCCAAGCACATTAACACGACACCATTCACCTTCACCCGAGCTGACTTTAACAAATGAATCACTTAATCCTGATACGTAATGAGCTGCCTGAGAGAGGAAGAAGTGGACACGGCGATGCGGTGTGTCAGGATCATGATCGGGGACGTCACCATTATTACATCATCGCATAATCCTGGTTGTTTGAGTTGATAGCGTTGATTGAACACTGCACGATTCTGTTCTAATGCATGTTTCCAGTCTCTTATATGATTCATTATTAGTATATTGTCTAAGATATGATCCAGACCTCATACTGCAGGACGGTCAGCAGCATGTCAGCATATCAAGTCTGTCAATTTCCTCCTGTGTGTCCAAATTTTATATTTACTATATTTTATATTTCTTTTGTATTTTTGGCATTTAATTAAAAATTAACGATAATGATTTATATATTGTCGTTTTAAATTAACATATGCATATATATATGTATAAATATAACAGTACAGAATAGATTACGAGTGTGCATATGTGTAATAATGGTGCAGAGAGTGGGGTTCTTTTTCTTTCCCCATTAGTTTTTTTCTACTTTTATAATATGTGAAATATCAACAAAAAGTCTTTCCTTTAAAAAAGATTTTTATTGCGTTCCAAAAGAAAAACGTTTGATCATCAGGAGGTCTCAAGTCCGGATCCTGGAGACGAGCCCATATTTCACGTACAGAACAAGTCCTCGAGTCCACGTAGAGCGTGATTGATCTCGGTCTGTGCGCAAATAATAAACGCCACAGCCGCAGATTAAAAAAAATAATATAAATAAAAAAATTTAAAAGCCGCCCCAGAGGACCCACATGCTAGAATTCATTCTCCCCAGAAACCAACTGTGGGGTACAGCGAGCTAACAGCGTTTAAATAATGAAGCCAAAACAACCAAACTACCTTTTTTTATCACTATAGTTTTTACACTAGTAGTGTATTTAACATCAGTACAGAGATGCACCCTGGTGAGCTTAAACAATCTAAAGCACACCCTTTCGAAAGAAATGGAAAAGCGTGTTAGAGGCCGCGTTCTGCCTGAATTCTGCACAGCAGTCATGGATCAGCAGTTCCATACAGGAGAACCGGCGCTCGGGACGCGTTTATGATTCTGAACTCCGAACACTAGAGTTTCCTGAACTGTGCAAGTAATCTGTGAAATGCCATTAATCATTCGGCAAGAGGAGGAAAAAAAAAAAACACCAGAGTGCTTTCGCGTGAAACCGAGAAATGTACAGCAGCAGACCGAAGAATGAGACAGAAGAATACGATTGGCTGCTGGGCTCATCGCCAGGTGGCTGCAGGTTCACATTCCAAAAATAGAAATAAATAAAATCAGCATATAAACCCGAATAATTCTGCCATGGTAGGGACGGGTTTCGTTTACATTTGATCATAACGCAACCTATCGGTACCGTTATCGAAACTGCTTCGCAAAGGAGCGGAAAACATTCTGAAACTTGCCATGGGAACGTCATCTGGGGAACTTCGGCAATATTCCAAGTTGGAAACGTACGAGGGATTTATGGAAATTTTTAGGATTTGATTAGATAAGCTGACATGCATGCAAACTAATAAAAAAAAAAAAAAAAGCACAATCAAGTTATAAACATATGTAATATTTATGTCATTAGGGTGAATATTCTCCAAGTTTCTGTGACGACATTCCGACGTTCCTGTTAATTTCAATTCGAAATATCTAGCGAAATTTCCTAGAAATTCGCAATTCTAATACTGCTCTCTATAACCGGGTGCAAAAAGACATGATGTGAACAGATGGTGAACATTTCATGTTATTTTATTACTGCTGAACTTTAGTAGTGCAGATACAAATAGCACTAAGAAAAAAGGCAAATAAAACACAGTTTTTAACAAAAAAGCCCTTAAAAACAAAAAAAAAGAGAGAGAGAGAGAGAGAGAGAGAGAGAGAGAGAGAGAGAGAGAGAGAGAGAATTCTGCCGTCTCTAGCAATTAGACTAACTTATCTATTGCCTACTAAACCGGTTCTACTTTACCATAATGAAGGGCAATAAATCTTTCACTATAAATGTAGTTGTGTTGAAGCGTGTCTCATTCTTCACTGACTGCGAAATCTTGGTATCGACCCAATTACGTACCGGTCCCAAAAAAAAAGATACCGGTTCTCTGTGCCCATCCCTACTCCACTGGTATTGACTGGTGTGAAGTAACGCTAGAATCGAGGTGTTCTAACAAGATTTCCTCAAGGTCTCTTTTCCCGCTCGAGTATTTTTAATAAGCGTAAATGTACAGTATTAAATGCTCCACTGGAAGCTAGAGGAGAGGAAAGCGTAAACTGTAAATCAATGGAAAATTTTTGTCTCATAATACTGTCTCTAAACGTTGATGTCAATTATACAGCACATCAGATTATAGAGCACAATCACAAAACTGAGCATTTTAACGAAGCAGCTGTCACTTTCGCACACTTCAGAAGTTTACAAAGCAGATTTCCCTTCAACGAGCGATAAATCACGCAGCAGTCACCAAGTATATCGTGTCTTGAACTTTCAATCTCAGTTAATAAATCTGCTTAGCTCGAATTTCCCGATAGAGACATGTTTTGGCAACTGGCTCAAGCCGGTCATTCCAAGTTCCTCTATCCCCTATCTGACCCAATCACTCCAAGCAAACTGTAAGATAATGTCGTGGGTCTGACCCCCAGAGTCTCCGGTCCATCGGATACAGCGCTACAAGAAGCTGACCAGAGGGAATCCTTAAAAGCTTCCAAAAAAATCCAACAACGAACTGCTCTTGATTAGGAGAAACTTCTGGATTGTGAAACATCCTAACAAAGAGAAAATCCAGCAAGCTAGCAAAGAAACATCAATACTTGCAACCAGGATGGCATCATTAGATAGATCATCTGCAAACTGAACCGCTTTACCTGTAGAGAAACTGCTTCCAGTGAAAGCATCTATACATCAAGCTTGCTTTCTCTCGTTTCCACCACCCAAGAATGAGATCCCACGGGACGAAACTCCTCCACCATGCGTAACGTCTCCTCTCATCAGGAGAAAACCACAGTCCCACACTGAGTTCCCTCATCTGCATCTCAGCCAATCACCGTTCCTTTAATCCGACGTTCTAAGAACCTTCGGAACTCTTAGCCAATCTTGTTATCCAGTCCATAAAAAAAAAAAACACAGGCGATAACAGAGACCAGACACGAGACACAAATCTACAACGACGAACGTCTCGTGAAATGGTGGCTCAGAGTACGTGTTTCACAAGATCGCAAGCGAACTGCCGAATTTGAACCCTTGAGGAAGGACCTTCTGAAAACACTATAAATATAAACATTTTGTTTGGTAAGCTGACCGGCATGCAAACACAGCAATTTTGTAAATTCCCAGTTTATTCCCATTCTTTTCGGTTAATTTCCATGGAAAGTTTCCAGCTTCAAAAATTCCTGGAATTTTGCCCCCATGTTCTGAAGCACTGGTTTACAAGGCGACGAGGGGCAGTGTGTAGGTCTGTGGATTTCAGATTCTAATTCAAACAACACTTAGGGATTATTTTGTATGATTAAAGTTGATTCTTGTGTGATAACAGCACAACCGAAGTGTCTTATTCCTCATCAGTTTGTTCAATGTGAGCTTGCCTAAGCATTTTCCTTCACCTTTTTCCCCCCACAAAGCGTTGGTTCTGTATTATTAGCAACGGACTGGTATTGAGTCCGTTATCGGTTCATGCCGAGAGCAGCTGGACAAATCCGCTCTCGAATTTCCGTCTGTCATCGCAGATTTTTATTTTTATTGAATTTTTTTCCGTGATCAGGTATAGAGCACCTTTTCTCCTTTTCTTAGATAAAACACGATGGATTTGGATAAAAAAAAAAAAAAGGCAGGAAGAGCATAGCGGAAAAGCAGCGCATCAAATATTAACCAGACGACTGTAAACACAAAGTGGAAATCAAAGGCTGGTGATCTCTCCCTCGCTGGCTTTCTCTCACTCTGTTTTCACACACAGAGGTGGGAGTGTTTATTTCCTTCACAGAGATAAGACTGTGCAAGAGATAGGAAGAGAGAGAGAGAGAAGAAAGGATGAAGATCCAGGTCTTACCGTAGTGTGCTTGGAAGGCCTGGGGTTTGACGACCTGACTGCAGTGGCTGCACATGACCAGGAAAAAGTCGTCCTGCGCAGGACATTGCCCAAAAATTGGCATATCTGCATAAAGAAAACAAAAATACATATATATAAATAAATAAACGTGCACAATGGAATTCACGAACGATTTCTTACAGACACAACTGTTTGAAAACCCCTCGAATGCCGCTGTCAGGCCGATCGGTATACAAAACAGAAAGCGCTCATAAGGGCACTGGGAACGGCGCCAGTGTTTGGGTGTGCTTGCGTGCCGCGTTATCTTTGTAAATATTTTCCGACGAAGACCCGAGAAATTTTCTTTTCATGTAGCCGGAGCAACGGCCAGGCCTCGAACCGGAAAACTGCTGAACAAGGCCTCACACAAGACATACGCGAGGAGTTACGTAGCAGCTCTGGTGACGTCTCCGAGTAAAAGCGACAGGCCTGTTTGGCGAGCGCGCAGGCAGACGGTTGCTCTGGGCTGAACTTGTGCTGTTTTTATTGAGCTGAAACAAAAAAACAACAAAAGACAAGCTACTGAGCCAGCCATTCGGAAGCTTGCCTCGGGGAAGTGAGATATATTGAGAGAGAAAGACAGAAAGACACACAGGGAGGGAAAGAGGGAGGGAGAAAGGGACTCAATGCCAGCCTGAAAACCATACGCTCCATAAGCCTGGGAGTCTATAGTAATTATCTGCTCTGGTTAGATACACACTTGTTCTTTGTCAAAGCAACACAGACATAAAAGCAGAAGTTAAAACGTTCCGAACTGAACTGACGCCACACATTTACACCTACCGGCGATTCCGATCCGGAATCGCTTATACACACAGATGCAATAATTCCAAACCCCCAGAAAAAAAATGAAAAACATGAGATTTGTTTAAGAGCAAGGTATTCAAATAGGCCACACACACACACACACACACACACACACACACACACACACACACACACACACACACACAGAGCTGCGGCTAGAGAACGTGATTACATGTATTAATAATAACCATTCTAAATCCACACGTGACAAACTTTTGAATCGTCACAAAAAAAGAATAATGACCATAAAAAAAGGAAAAAGCCCATGACCAAATTAAATGCAAAGGAAATTTGTCTTTTTTTCATTGAGCTTGTCTTTCACAATTGTTTTTGTCTATTTATTTAATTTATTTCATATGAAATATTGATTAATATTTTTTTTTTACAAATTCGCTGCCCAAATAATCACTTCTACTCTATTTAATTAACCGATATAATTTTTTTCTTCACAATTATTATAAAAGGACTTCAAGCATTTCCATTGAATGCATGCTAAACCTTTTTTTCTTATTTGTATTGTTCTTATTATATTAACAGGGTCCCTGATTGGAAATTCAGACCATCCTTTCGCATGTGTTCCTCTAAAATGATTCACAAGTCCCAAACCAATTAATACAAGTGTGAAGTATGTGCTACAGTCAAGCTTCTCTCTTCGGGTTTCTTAACAGCAAGCGGGTGCTTTAGAGGCGCTTTTTCGTGGCACCGAGCTCCGTGTGGGAGCTGCGCACCGGCGCTGGATGATTCAAGGCCCCCCATTATACTTAACACACTTCAAGTGGCACTTACTCTAAATCAAGTGCTCTAACAGTCCCTTCATGCACTAATAAACACTAGGGGGAGTAATGAAGAGGTTTTAGCCACAGAGTTAGTAGCTTAAAAGGTCATAATAGAGTCCTGCTGCATCCATTCCTGCTCTAATAGACTCCGTACACATGACTAATCCGGGCTAAATAATTCTGCAATGTCTAGGGAAGAAGAAGAAAAAAAAGTAAACTATGGCCTCTTGATCAGATGTCAAGGGCACTTGGACAACTTCAGTCTAATTACACGCGTTAGGAAGGTTAGGAACGCACGGGTCGGGCGGCGTTTGAGCGAGACGGCACGCCTTCACGCTGAGAAGGACCAGATGGCTCTTAATAAAAAATTAAATTAAGAGACGCCGCAAATCCGCTGGACATTGATTTAGAAACCTGAACAGCAGACTGGACGAGGGCAAGAACGCAAATCGAAAAGAAGAGAGTTTACAGGGAGAGATAGAAGCGAGAGAGAGCTGAATGTTCACCAGCCTTTTCAGCACGAGTGATAAGTGCGCCACAAAAACAGTCTTGAGAGTCCCTGTGCGCAAAGCTTGTCAACACATTGAGAGCAAGTCTGCTGTGTGTGTGTGTGTGTGTGTGTGTGTGTGTGTGTGTGTGTGTGTGTGTGCACCTCACCATGTGGCCCAGCCTTTAGTCACGCTCCGGCGTTGACTGTACAGTTGTGCATCTGTGCTTAAAATTATGTTTCACAGCACGACTCAGTACCCATGTGTCAGGTATCCTCATATACAATATACGGTTAAAAGAGCTGGTGAGAGAGAAGAGCCAGGGAAGAGAAGAGCTGATGAAAGAGAAGAGCTGGGGAAAGAAGAGCTGGTGGAGGAAAAGAGAAAAGCTGGTAAAAGATAAGAGCTTGTGGAGGAGAAGAGCTGGTGAGAGAAAAGAGCTGGTGAGAGAGAAAAGAGCTGGTGAGAGAGAAAAGAGCTGGTGAGAGAGAAAGAGAGAGAAAAGAGCTGGTGAGAGAGAAAAGAGCTGGTGAGAGAGAAAAGAGCTGGTGAGAGAGAAAAGAGCTGGTAAGAGAGAAAAGAGCTGGTGAGAGAGAAAAGAGCTGGTGGGAGAAAAGAGCTGGTGAGAGAGAAAAAAGCTGGTGAGAGAGAAAAGCTGGTGAGAGAGAAGAGCTGGTGAGAGAGAAAAGAGCTGGTGGAGGAGAAGAGCTGGTGAGAGAGAAAAGAGCTGGTGAGAGAAAAAAGCTGGTGGAGGAGAAGAGCTGGTGAGGGAAAAGAGCTGGTGGAGGTGAAGAGCTGGCGAAAGAGAAGGGCTAGTAAGAAAGAAGAGCTGGAGCGAGGACGGCGCTAGCGAGAGGACATTCTCTTATCAGTAAACATTTCCAGTCGACTTCTCTCTCGATTGTAGTCTTTTACCTTCTAAAAAGATAAAACTCTTGAAATAAAAGCCGATCTGTCAGTATTTCCCTCTTTCATAGTTCCTTTTCAACAATCCTCGCAGCGTGTTTGGGCAGATCCGAGTGAGTAGACGTTAAAATGAAAGTGAAACTGCATAAAAACACAACGTAACCTGTAACACTCGTAACTCCAAATCGGCGGTATGAAAGGCGACGTTTGGTTCCGATTTGAAACTGCAGCAGACGGAAATCCGTTCCGAATCGATACCAGGCTGAAGCCTTTCGTTTCCTCTCTGGTCAAGTACGAGCTGATAAACCGACACGTTCCCGTTCTGCAAGTTCTCCTCAGTCGGATCGTAAACCGTGAAATGTTTCCACGGATCGCTGCACACTGGCTCCATTGTGTCTCGGTGCAAATGCTCTGTTATATCAACGCTTCTCACAAGTACAGCGTGTAACCACTCCAGGCACAAAGAAAGAGACGGTCTGATAGAGTGAGGGGGGGGATAAATGGGGGCTCCTTGGAATACTCAAGAAGAGGTAGCAAAAGTATTTACCCCCCCTTGATCTCCCCCCACATTTTGTAAAGATTTTGTTTCAGTTTCAGATGTAAGATCTCTCAGATGCGTCTCTAGCAATTTCAAACAACCAAATCCGAAAATTTTCTTGTCGGTTTTGAATCTGGCCTTGGGTTATTTGGGTATTTGAACCGTACACTGTTCACTCTTTTATTATTGTTCTATTTATGGGCATGACACGAAGCCAGAATGTCAGCGGTGAGTGGAACATTTGATAAAAGGAGCAAATGACACAATGAAGCAACATGTGAAACACGGGCCAGAAAGACACCTTAGACTGTGTGTGTGTGTGTGTGTGTGTGTGTGTGTGTGTGTGTGTGTGTGTGTGGGTGGCCCATGATTTTGTAGTCTATGAACTCTATTTTTGCTCTTATCTGGTCATATACCACATCACGTTAAATTGTCATTCTACAGAAAATACAGCTTGGGTAAGAAGTAGCAGAGGTTCGGAAAGTCAGGAAATCTCTCAAATCTGATTGTGTGTATTTGCTCCCGAACACAAATACAACAAACAACCCCTGTATATTAAAAAGTTCCCGCGCGTAGACATGAGGATGTAGACAAGCCCCTGCTGGGAGCCACTGTCTCTCTTACGCTTTCTCTCTTTCTCCATCTTACTTCCACTCACTTTGGTCCTTCTGGACGTCCTCTAGCTCACGAAGTCGACTGTAAAATACACTTGATCTCGATGCTGTGTTTCAGACAGGCATAATGAAGCGTAACGCGATTTCTCTATTTAACAATCGCTCGTTCTTAGGCAGAGGTGAAAAGCCGGCGGATGACGACGAGACAGGAATATGACCGTGACTCATCGTTAATACGTGCAAAACAAAGATTTGTTGATCTCGTATCGGCACCGAGCTGCTGAGAAGAATGCCGCGTCGGCGATTTTGGAAAAGACGTTACACCTTATGTAGGGGGTTTTTAGAATCTTCAGAAGCTGATTTTCCGAGAATCTGTGCTTCTACTGAAATCAACAACGAATTGTGTGTCGTGTCACAGTGTTGGTTTTAAGCCTGAAACTTACAATGCTGCAGTTTTTTTTTTTTTTTCAGGTGAGCCAAAAGGTGCAGGTTTAATCTGGAAAGGCAAATGATCAAAACTCATACAAAGGCTCTTTAAGGTGTATATATACACACTGTGTGTCAATCAGTAGAACTAACGGCCATGTTTAATAGTAAAAATAAGAGCATTTCAGCACATCTAATGCAAAAATCATTCAAATTTAGGACTAAATACCTGTGTAGTATTTAATAAAACCACTAATCATTAAGACTAAGCGAAACAAATCAGGATGAGAAGCAGATGATGATTGTGATCATTGATCATTTCTAGTGCTAACTGTACAAGCCTGTGGGGGCAGTGTTATGATCTGGGGATGTTTTAGTTGGTCAGGATTCAACAATGTCATGTGCCCAAAAATATAATGTCACCTGAACATGATAAATTACCGGGTTTTTAGATCAACTCATTTTTTCTTCCGTGATGCCACAGACATATTACAAGATGTCCTGTGAATGATTGGTTCAGGGACGTTAAAACTCTCCCTTCCAAAACAAGATCCTTGTGAGAAATGAACGCAACTCCGGTCGAAAATAAACACATGGTATTTGAGCCGCGATCAAAGCAAAATGACTAAACGTTGGAGCGCGAGACACGTTTTTCGGGTCACGTTTTCTGCTAACACGTGGGGAAAAAAATAAAAACTAGAGAGAGAGAGAGAAAGAGAGAGATAGCACCCACCGTCTCTGCACAGTCGCATGGCTTCTCTGTTCCTCCCGCACTCTTTATAACTTTCTTCTGGTTCCATGCCTACGTAGAGAGATCAAAAAGAGACAAAGATTCAACTGGTAAGACTGAACAATCGAGAAACTAATTACAGTTTATTCAGTAATCGTGAAATACTGCTGAATAAACAGACACGCAACTAGCTTCAATATTTAAAGAGGAACATATTTACTCTGATAAACAAACAACCAGAAAGGCATTTAAATACGTTCACGTCCACGATCCCTGGATATCGCGCTGTTTGACTACTTACTAATATACAACATCATAATTAAATGAACGTGTTTGAAAAATTCCTATAATGTTGTATATATAAGTAAGTAGTCAAACAGCGCAATATCCAGGGATCGTGGATGTAAATTATTAAGTTGTTTGAGTAACTTGTCAGTTTGTACAACAGGTAAACATTTCTTCAGTCACTTGATTAAGTAAACAGCACGTAAACGGTGAAAAAGTCTGATAATCAGAGAGCAAGTAACCTGTATGATTCACAGGAAGACAATTCATCAGTTTGTCTACAAGATAAAACGTGTCATAATATAGAAATGAGAAACAGTTCACACTTTTTTTTACAAAAATTCTTCCTTAGCATTAAGAACAGTTTTACACACACTTGGCATCTGGGCACTTCGGTGGTCTTCACTAGGTGTTCTTCACGTCTAACCTTGTGGTCAAGTTCATCTCAGAGCAGGTCAATAGGATTTCGGTGCAGTGACTGGGCAGGGCAATGAGGGTTAACACAACAGCTGACTGTTTGCTCTCTAAAATAAGGCTTAAACGTATCGTCTTGTTGTATGATGGTTCCAATTCCACACAGTCCTGATGGAAGTGCATGGTGTTGAAATATAGAATGCTCCAAATCCCTGCTCCAAACCATTAAGCTTGCACCTCCAGGCAGTCTGATAACATCATCTCTCCTGTTCTCAGTCTTACAGAAGTTCTTCTGCTAGAGCCAAAAATGTCACATTCTGTCAACAGAACTTTCTTCTAGTCGTTTACTGTCCACTTCTTGTGTGCTTATGATTTTTGCCTGTGCAAACATTTAAACATGCGTTTGTCTTAAAAACTATAAAAGACTAGGTGTTTCCACACTTTTGACAGAAACCTGTATATAAATATAAACTGCAGAATATAAACAGTGGGGAATAAGAATGTAAACTGTGGCATATAAACAGATAAACAGAGGAATATAAACCATTAAACTGACATATAAACAGAAACTGAGGGGTATAAACAGATAAACTGAAGGGTAGGGGCGGTAAACAGGTAAACTGGGGTATAAACAGATAAACTGAAGGGTATAGGGGGGTATAAACAGATAAACTGAAGGGTATAGGGGGGTATGAACAGGTAAACTGAAGGTTGGGGGGGGTATAAACAGATAAACTGAAGGGTACGGT
>MU593954.1:1833091-1860181 GCA_024362625.1 Silurus asotus | reverse complement strand
TGGGAGGGGGGCGGGGGGGGGGGGGTAATAAAGAGGGGTAAAGTGACTTTATAAGTGACTGGATATTAGGTGATATAATCAGGTAACACTTGCTTTACCGGCTGCTTTTTCTTTTCTCTCTTTCTCTCTCTCGCTTTTCTCGCTCTTCTTTTTTAGAACTCGTTGCTATGGGATACGGCTCGAGCACTCACCGTCGGTCGCGTGCAGCTTCACGGCGTCCGCCCAGCAGTTCCACGCCTGGCCCAGCATGACTTCCGGACTCGGGAGAGACGCCGCGCGCTCGCCGATGGCCGCCATTGCTGACGCGCCTTCAGTCCGCAGCTGCTGGTGTCTGGGCGGCGCTCTGGCGCGCTGCTCCGCCCGCGGCTCGCCCTCCTCGGCCCTCTCCGACATGCTTCACCGCTAGAACGGAGCGCGAGCAAAAACACACACACACACACACACACACACACAGAGCCCAGTCAGCGATCCGGTTGAACACACCGAGGCACGACTCCGCGCTGATCCCCCTCCCCGGTGTGAGGTCGTACCGCGACGGATATGATCAGATCAATCACACGTTTAATACGGAGTCGGGCTTATAGAGGGATTCAAACTTCGCTCCGGATCACGTGAATCGACAAAACACACACACACACACACACACACACACACACACACACTGGACGAAAAGATTAGTTTTCGTGTCTGTCTTTGTTCACTACAAAACAGAGCTGCTGTGGAAAATCCCATTCAAGCTTCAGTGAGGATCTTTTGACTGTTCACAAGTGAAACAAGTCCGACACTGCATGCACCCCCACCCTGAAACAACATGTTTATATAATAAAGGAAACCATACAAGAAGGAAGTGTGAACGAGACGCGCAACAAAACACATCTCCAAGTGTATCTGAGATCTTCCAAACACACCAGGGGTTCTCTCTCTCTCTGTGTACAGGAGCACCTTTACACGGGGACTCTTAGAACATACATAGAACTACTAGTGGGGATGATGCTCAGGTGTGCACAAACTTTTGGCCATATCAAGTGTGTGTGTGTGTGTGTGGGGGGGGGGGGGGGGGGGGGGTGGTGATTACAATCTGATTTCATCATGATTACAATCTCCAGGTTGACTTTCAGCACTTCAGTTCCAAAAGGGCAGGAAACTCACGATGGGATAGAATCTGGAGAATTTTCATTTCTCCAAATTGAATAGATCTTCATTCATTTCACAATCCGCCTGTGATCCAATCTAAAAAAAAACTCAGCGTTTTGTAACACACTAACAGATGGTATCACGAGGCTGCACGCGCAGTCACAGGGAGCACCGACCTCCAGAAGTCGGTGTGCAAAAACAAAAAAAACAATAACACATCGTCCCGTGTACATCAGGGGCTGTGAAAAAGTGCTATTTTGACCACGTCTGCTATTCTGACCACGTGTGAACCCTTTTTGAGAAGGTGCTTGACACGCTTGGGAAAGAAGACACGTTCCAGTAGTGGCAGGAGCGCTGTATTGCTGTGGCTATTTTAAAAGTGATCATGTTTAACCCTAGATGAATAAAGAAGTATTTTCTTGTAAACGGAGCGGTCTGAGTTTTTACCTCTTGTAAAAGGTCATACGCGACTCCGAACGTGCGCTTACATAACACGTACGCCTGGATGAATCCGGCACAAAAAAATAGATTTATTGGATGCAGGTTACTGATCTGCCCCTGAATAAATCTCTATCTGTAGCCTCGGTGCGCGTTCCAGCCTACACTCCAGCCTCGCTTCCACCTGCTAGTGAAGAAACGAGATTGCATTTCATTTGCATTGGTAGAAAAGACCGAGATGGACAACAGCTTCCTCACGGCGGTTTATACAAATCAAAATCACGCTCGTGAAATATAATATACTGGAAGTGAGAGAGTTTTGTTTTAACTCTCCGGTTGGATTCCGATGCTGATTCGAGAGCAGACTTTGTGTGGAACGGCGCATGAAACTACAGCAAAAATTATGACGGCGTCCGACAGTCGGCTTGACGTCTTCGAGACGCTTTCACGCCTATGGATTCGTTCTGACGTGTTAAACTCGATTCCGAAACGGTTTTTTTTTTTGCTATTTGGTTTCGTGTCACGGCGAGTATACAGTGAACATACTGGACCTCGCCGGCGTTTTTACGACAGACTGGCGCTCTGGATTCTTTAGCGTTTGATGTCCAGCTTGAAGAATTTCTCCTAAAAGGAAAATCCTGACAGTTCCGCATATCGAGGGAGAGAACGAATGAAGGACGGAAGGAACGAAGACGTTTGTTTACAATATGCTGAAATAAGTAGAACAGTTAAACAGAACATATCTTTAGAAAACAAAATGTAGAAAACACACGCGTTCACGTACACGTCTGTATTAAGACGTAAAAAAACGAATGTAAACGATTTAACTGAATGTTTATTTATTTTATTTACAATTTTATTTAATTTGATTCATTAATTCAATTAGGTTTATTCTATTTTTAGATATAAAATTTTCACAAAATATTAAAAAGATATTTTGAATATTATTTAACCAAGCAGGCATCTAATTAATCTTTTTTTAAATTTTTTAATAATTATAAACTGCGTTAATTGAAAAAATTATAAATTGTGTGTCGTTACACACTTAAAATCGAGCATTTTCTTTTTGTAAAACAAATGGCATTTCTGCATCTCGAACACATTGTCCCTGTTTCAGGAGCTTACATCCACTGACTCGGCTCTAAGTCAAATCTCTCTCAGCGCAGGTTCTCTCAGGTTCGCTGGAAAGCAAACCTCGCTCAGACTCTCACGGATCAGCAGTCTAAAGTACACAGCCAGGGATCCACACAGACAGACTGCAGATATAAAAGAGCCGTATGTTAAATATATACACTGTAATGGAGGTTAACTGATCCCATTGTGTGTGTTCGTCCACGTGATCTGTTGTGACCCGATTCCTTTAATCATTTCCTCACTTTTCTAACAAATGAAGCGAAATCTCTTTTCAAAACTATCGGGACGGTTTTTACATCCGGATAAAAAAAAAAACCCTCGGCCACGTAAACACGGCACGTGGCGAATCGAGAAAGCGAGCGCTCCACGGCTGCACGGTAATACACGTGTTCGGAATCCGTCTGATGAATGTTTTTTAATTGGTCTGAAACCACAGAGATGGGATTTGTTCCACAAACAAGGAAGGCAAAAGTGATATTTAAACTCAGATCACACAAACGTGTGTGTAATTAGACAGTACAGTGTATCAGATATCAAGTCTCCTTATACTGCAGTGTCTTGAATCTGATTGGTCAGAAGGTCTTAAAGAACCGTTTATCTATATGGAGGTGGGAGCTTAATGGTTAAGGTATTGGAATTTGGATCTGTGGGTCACGAGTTCAAATCCCAGGCACTCCAGGGCCCCTGAGCATGGCCCCTGACCCCACAGCTGTTCGGTTGCATGAATGAGATGAATGTAAGTGGATGAGAGCGTCTATAAAAATAGTTACATCACAGGTATGTTCAGGGTTTGTCTCTATAATAAAGAGTTATAACAGTTTATTAGAGGAAGAGTCTATAACTATTGACGTAGAGTATCGTTCTGTAAGGAGGTGTGTATTTATTATTATGTGGAATCTTTGGTTTTTTAACGATCGACGTTTCGGATCAATGGAAAGTGATTTGATTTGTGGGTTTTTTTCTAACACAAGAAAAGAAGGAGAGTATATGTGAATGTTTTACATCACCGACTGTAACCGTAAATGGAAGAAACAAAGTCGACATTGCACATTAATAAATGACAATGTATTTGTAGTCAAATGTTCACTTTCAGGACGTGAATTTTCAATTGGTTTCATGTCACGCTTCGGTGTCACGTATAAAAAAGTGCATCTCGTGCACAGAACGTTCTCGTACCTATTGAAAAGTGAAAAGCAGAACTCCGCAACTCCGGATCAGCAGATCCTCATCGGCTTCGGTGATCCTGCTCGGGCCAGGCGCGCTGAACACAGGACCTGCAGGCACACGGGCAGAGAGGGAAAGCTGATCATATTGTTTTCATCGCCTGCGCACAATAATCGCCATTTAGGGAGACGGCCGCGTGTCTGCCAACAGGAGATGCGGCTCGGCCGAAGGCCAAGCGAATCTGGTTGTGGCTTTCTGGTACATGAGCTACTTATGGAGCGACCCGCTGCTATGGAGTAATCCGATCCAATAAGCACTATCCCTGGTTAACCACCTGAGAGCTCTGCAGTTGGCATCCCGTTAATCCCTTTTTCAGACGGAAAAAAAAAACAGCTTTGAAAACTCTACTTAGCTTTTCAGCACGTTTACGTGATAACGCAGGTGAAGTCCATCCTGACGACGCCTGCGATATTTTATTGACAGGCTGTGTGTGTGTGTGTGTGTGTGTTTGTGTGTAGAAGGAAGAACGTGCATAAATGTCACTCCTGTGAAATGGAAAGACAGCACGCCTGATATTATCGCATAATGCAGTGGAAATGGTGTTTATGCAAATGGTCATGAAGTAACAACGAGACTGCTGTCAGAATCCTGCCGAAGACGAGGTTAGGAAGCTTTCTTTCTGTCTTACAGGCAACCTTAAGAGACATAACACATAACCCAACCCACGCCCCGGATCAGCGATCCCAAACAATTTCCTCATTAACGGATGTTAATCATCTCAACGTAGTGACGAATACTGAATCAGAATAGATTTTCAGATCTACTTAGAGCATCCTGGATCATAAAACGCATACAATATGAGGTCATAAACATGGGGGACAATCAGTTATAAACTAGTAACTAATCACACCTTCGTGTAATAAAATCATATTTTCACATATAAAGAGGCATAATTCCAAATCTATCCCTGTTTTTACAGTAGTGCACTTAATCTAGTGTACTAATGATTCATATTTATTGTATATAGGGCACATGTGCAGGGTGAATGATGGAAAATTGGTATACAGCCTTAATAAAAGGGTTCAAGAATTAGATTTCGTGTTTCAAACTGAGACATGAGGCCAAGAAGAACAATGACTGATTATAGTGTAATTATGATATAATTATAAACTATTCAAATGTATTTATATTTTGCTTAAAAGTGAATAAAATAGAACAGGATTTTATTTAATACAGAAAGAAAGGATCCTGGTATGTGACAGAGTTTTGTCAGGTTTTAGTTATTGTGTATTTATTTGAGGTATAAATGTGTGTAATGAAGTTTGGTCTGTGTGTGTGTGCTGTCACTGCTCCATCCATCCCGAGGCCTGAAGATCTGAGCAGCAGAACAAGTGCACTTCAGAGTGAAAGCAAAAAGAAAAAGAAATATGGCGAAACCAAAAGCAAACCAGGAAACTGTCAAACTGAAACTCACTACATGTCGTAAGAAAAAAAAACAACAACAACGTGGAAAGAAATTTATAATCAAATATAAAGTTAGATTTTGAGAAAGAAATGACGTCACCAAAATGAAATGTTGCTGCCATTTGAGGAGGAGGAGGGGGAGGGGGGGTGTTAGCTTCTCTGCTAACGGTAGCTTTAGCATGTTAGCATCAAACCCCAGTCTCGATCTCGGTGTGTGTGTGTGTGTGTTTGCGCGCGCGGTCAGGCTCTTCCGCGCTAGCCCGCTGTAGCTCGCAGCAGCGTTAGCACTCTCCTCGCTTAGTCTACCGAAAGCCGCGTCCCCGCCGTTAGGCAGCTAGCGCAGGCTGACAGCTTTGTTCGCTTACCTGCGGCCCGGAGCGCAGAGACCCGCGGGCGTCTCCGTGAGCGAGCAGACGCGTGAGGCGGTAGAAAGGAGCTGCGGAACGCGGCTGGGTGAGGAAGGCGGAGCGGCGCTGCGGGAACTCAGGGACTGTGGAGGTCTTCACCAGGTGCTTCCATGTCTGTTTACCAGGCAGCATTCTGGGACCAAGCGCGTCAGCGAGCCAGCGCGCATGCGCACCACACCGCGGTCCGCCTGTCAACCGGAAACGGGCGTCTTCACATCCCGCACCCGTATTCTGACCGAAGGCTGATGCCGTGCTCTGATTGGTCAGCAGTTCGAACTGTCAAGCAGCACAACTGATTCGCCCATCAACTGACCAATCACGAGACAGGAGCCAGGAAAGGAGGCAAAGAAAAACAAACAAACAAACAAATAAATATTTAGAGTGAAAATAACAAATAGTGGTGAACTAATCACTACAATAAGAGAAAGTATAAAAAACCTGATCAATTAATAAATAACAAACTAATAACTAATTAATATATTAGTTATTAGACACATACTCCATAGACTCCACCCCTAAAGGAGACAGATGTATGCATTAATGTATAAATAAAAAATAAACATAAAGCATAATATATAATACAAAATATTGTATAAAATCTGTATGTAACTAGAGCATCAAATTAAGCTCCTCTTTATGTACACAGTAAATACTGATTTGTTTTGTAAAATCAGTGATACACCTATTTGACAATTTGGACATTTGAGGGATAATTAGTTGATAATTAGCAGTGTACAAATGTTTTTGAATGTAGAATCTTATGCCTCAGGAGAAATAAATAAAGAAAGAAAGAAAGAAAGAAAGAAGCATTTATTGTCAATTTATTCATATATAGCTGATGTAGTACACAGTGAAGTGAGACAACCTTTCTCCAGAACCCGGATGCTTCATAAAACACAGAGCTACATCACACCTAACATAGAGCTACATCACACCTAACATAGAGCTACATAACACCTAACATAGAGCTACATCACACCTAACATAGAGCTACATCACACCTAACATAGAGCTACATAACACCTAATATAGAGCTACATCACACCTAACATAGAGCTACATCACACCTAACATAGAGCTACATAACACCTAACACAAAGCTACATCACACCTAACACAGAGCTACATCACACCTAACACAGAACTACATCACACCTAATATAGAGCTACATCACACCTAACATAGAGCTACATCACACCTAACATAGAGCTACATCACACCTAACATAGAGTTACATCACACCTAACATAGAGCTACATCACACAATATAGAGTTAAATAACAGAACATAGAGCTACATCACAAAACATAGAGCTACATCACACAAGATAGAGCTACATAGAACACAGAGCTACATGACACAACATAGAGCTACAGAACAGAGCAGAACATAAATCTAAGGACTAAAGTAGGTTGTCCTAGCCACATTAACGTGTGGATGTGCAGCGTGTGCAACCTAGTAAGAAATGTGTTATGAATGGATGGATGAGTGGGTGGAAAGAAAGAAAGAAAGAAAGAAAGAAAGAAAGAAAGAAAGAAAGAAAGAAAGAAAGAAAGAAGCTATGAATGAATAAATGAATGAATGAAGGAAATTAATGAAATGAAGAAGAGTGTTATGAATGAAATAATTAATAAAAGGAAAAAATAAAGGAAGAAAAAAAGAAAAAGAAAGAAAGAAAGAAAGAAAGAAAGAAAGAAAGAAAGAAAGAAAAGGATGGGAATTTAAAGTAGCTTTACTTCTATTGGTGGTAAGTGAAATTATGAAAATGTCCACAAGGGGCACTGTTTCATTCACTGCTTCTTATTTTGTTCTTTACCGGAAGTAGCAATAAAGTTTTATCAAACATTCTCACTGCACACTGCGGAACAAATGGGCTCCATAACAGACGGTAAGATCCGGGTCATGTATTAGAGATAAAGTTATTACATTGCTGTTTATTTTCAATGAGTAAAAACAGATTAAATTTAATCCGGTTTTTACAAACGAGCTGTAAAATATGCTGTAGTAGCTGTGAAGCTAACAGATTAGCCGGGCTGATGTAGCTACACTTCTAGGGCTCGTTTATCACCAAGGAAACAATAATATAAGTATACAATGAGTTTTTTAAGGTCTGGGGATGATCATAAAGTGTTTGAGTTTATCTTCTGTGAGGAAGCAGTAGATCCAGTAAACAATAAGAAGTATATATAATAATAAAATAATAAGAATAAGAATACAATAATAAAAGCTTGTGCATTTAAAGATGCTTGCAGTTCAAAAGTTTGTACCCCCCCTTATAGATTCTAGATGGGAATAGGGAAAAGGTCTCGAGTAAACAAACCTCTATAAAACCAATCATCATTCTGTCCTAAGGGGGTGTACAAACATTTGTGCATAACCCTCATTTCAGCTCGTGTACTCTCCTGTGACTTTTTATCGCAGACGAGGTGATTCGCAAGCGGCTGCTGATCGACGGCGACGGGGCCGGAGATGACCGCCGCATCAACGTCCTCCTGAAAAGCTTCACCAAATGGTGCCACACCAACGTGACACCAGAAGAAGGGTGATTTCATGACGTCAGCTCCTCAGATCGAAGCTTTTATCAGCCGGGGGTCAGTTAAACCGATACAGACGTTAACATTCAGTCCTTTTTCTGCAGGTTTGCTCAGTACCAGAGGATGCTGGGAAGCTTGTCCCAGTGTGAGTTCTCGATGGGAAAGACGCTTCTGGTGTACGACATGAACCTGAAGGAGATGGAGAACTACGAAGAGATCTACGCAGACATCGGTAAGAGTGCTTTCAGAGTTCGGCGGGGTGACGGGGGACCTTGAAAAGCATCTCTCTGTTGGGGAGGGTTTAGAAGACGTCACTGGAAATGTGACGTGTAAGGGATTTCAGTTCTAGGGAAATGAGATACAACACAAAAATTTGGGGAAAAAATTAAATGAATGAAGAGAGAAAAAATTAAACGTAACAGTATAAAAAACAGAATCGGTCGAATTGTCCTAATTTGATTCTCCTCGGAACAGAGCGAAGCATATCAGCCGCACATGAGAAAATCAGCGAGTGCAAAAAAGAGATCCAGCGAGCAAAGAGGATACGAAAGAACCGCCAAGGTGCGATTAGAACAAAAATTAATCATAATTATAGTTATAGTAATACATACATAATAATACGTACATTGTACATAAGAGTAATTCTTTATTTCTTTTACTTTTGTATTTTAGAGTATGACGCTTTGGCAAAAGTCATTCAGCAGCATCCAGACAGACACAAAACGATGGAGTGAGTGAAATGATTTTATTATTATTTTTTAATGTGTTTATACACTATGAACAAAATCTATTGTGACACCTGACTTTTTCCAGCCATATCTGGTTCTTCCCCAAACTGTTACCACAAAATCAGAGACAGGCCATCGTATAGGACGTCTTGTACTTGAACAACGTGAAAACCCAAAGGCGGCTCCATGAAGATATGCTTTGCATGGGTTGTGTGAAAGATCTCCTGCTATAGAGCTCTAAACTCAACACCTTTGGGATGAATACATTCCCAGGCCACTTCACATCACCTACATCAGAACCTGAGTTTACTAAAACACGTGTCTGAATTAATCTCCACAAATTCCTCACTCCACAATCTAGTGGAACGTCTTCCCAGAAGAGTGGAGCCAATAGAATTTGATGTTCAAATAGCACCAATTTTATGGTCGGATGTCCGCAATCTTTTGTACATGGAGATATAAATGATATGTTAATAATCTCGTCAGGTTTTGTTGGTGTCCGATGTAACGCCGAGATCATTTCTCCACACAGGCAGCTGAAAGCCCTCGACAAAGAACTTCAACAGCTCTCACAAATCAAGGAGAACGTAGAAGATAAGGTACGTCTTTTATCTCCTTTTTATATTAAATCGTTTTATTCATCCCTCTGTTTTACACACGAGCACTGATTTTTCTTTCACCTTCTTCCTTTTCTCCTCTCCATCAGTTGGAGCTGCGCAAGAAACAGTTCCATGTGCTTCTCAGCACCATCCAGGAGCTTCAGCAGACGCTAGAGAGTGAGTCAGAAGTCCACTTTCTTATTAAAACAGCAGGATCAGACGCTGAAATGCAGAGAGCACAAAATATTTATCTAATTCTAATTTCATCACACACACACACACACACACACACACATGCACATGCACACAACTGGGCAGTGAAAGACTCTTTATTTATTTTTATTTATTTATAAAAACCTGGCCTGTGACATGAAATAAAACAATTGAAAAAATAAGAATTGTATGCATTAAAAAAAAAATAATAATAGAAAGAAATTAATAATCGAATTTACAACAAATCTGTTTTGGAAAACAAAATATACAAAGTATAATAAAGAAATTAAGAGGCGAATAAAATAATGCTAAGAATACAAACAAAAGGAAAACAGAAAAAAAAAAAAAAAAAAGGATTTTACATTAGAATTGGATTTTACATACAGAACACTGACTGCATCCCAGACCTCCTCACCTCACCTACATCACTACCTGACAGTCCAAAATCAACATCTGGAACATCTTCCCAGAAAAGATATGTTCAAAATGTTGACAGTGTTCAGAAAGCACGTACAAATCTTATATTCAGGTGTCCACAAACTTTTGCGCATAATGTACGTGAAATCAGTGTAATATCTTACTGCAAGCTATGCAGGTAAACGTACCAGGATAAAAACACGCTTGCCAGGTTCAAATAACACACGTGCGCGACGCAAGGACTGAACCCGAGCACTTTTTTTTGCTGACGCAAACAATTATATTTGTAACATTTTTCTTCCCTTTAAATGGCAGTACAGTACTGTTTTAAGATTTCTGTCAGGTGTGTTATAATTTCCTTCTTCCTGCTTTTCAGCTAAATCGTTTGTTTGTTTTTTTTGGCAGATGACGAAAAGATGGAGAACGACGAAACGTCCCAAGAAAGCCCCATGGAGAATGGAGATTAGTTTTGTCCTGGAATTTTTATTTCCTCTAAATATTGTCTTTTTCCCCCCATTTCACATTAGTATCTTTGAATACAATTGTAATTAAAGTGATGTTTTCAACAATTCTTTTTTTTATGCGTGACTGCTGTATGTATGTTCCAAATGATGACCGTTGAAATGATGAACACTCACCATGAATTAGCAGAGTGTATTGTAACGGTCCATGTATTCGTTCGGTATATCGAATGCAATTCTCTTTGCGTGCGGAACATAGTTAAAATACCGAGTTCCCTCAGGAACGTATTAAGTGGCGGACCGAAAGTTTGTTTAGTCTCCACCTCGCACTTTGAGCATTTATTATTGTTATTATTATTAACCATGAAAACATACACAATCGCAGGGAATAAAAACGATACTAAAGTTAGCGCAGTGTCGCTAGCTAAAATAAAGCTAGAGAAAATCCTGACATATCAAGAATGAATTAATAAAGGAATGAAGACATTTGTGAAAATATGCTGAATTAATTAGAACAGTTAAGTTGATCATATCTTTAGAACATGAAATAAATGTAACACACTTTTTATTAAATCAGTTTATTAGTTTTTTTTTAATTTATTAAAATTAATATAATACAAAAGGAAATAAAATTTATTTGATTTATTCTTTTGAATTATTTATAAAATATACAATTTGATTTTATATTATTTAACCAAGCATGCATTTTATTTAAAATAGTTTTAAAAAATTTTAACAAATATCAACCACAAATGCTTATAATAATAAACTGTGTTAATTAAAAATAACAAGCAGTTTTATGTTTTGCATTTCTTCCCCCTAACGTACCGAAATTAAACCAAACGGAGACGTAAAACCCGAGATACGAACCCAATCCTGAATCTTGTGTACCGTCACACCCCTAGTGTGTGTTGATGCTCAAACCCAGGAGATGGTGCTGCTGTGACACAGTGAAAGACATCATCCTCAGGACGAAGGCACAGAACCTCTGTTAGACCTGTACTCTAGGTTATAAAAACATTCTATGAAGAAAACTGTCTTGGAAATAACTGATCATTCATCGTCGTCATGACAGAATAACGATGAGAAAAGCTGTCTTTTCCAATTGTACGTCTCTAATATCACTGTTTAATGATTTAAATGTTAATTATATTAATTAATCTAGCCATATATGGTGATTTAGGGGTCCAAGCACTGGCCTTTTTAATCAAATAGCAACGTTATCAAAATATCTTGTTTTGGTAAGCACATAAATGCATTTCTGAGATACGGCTTGGCTTCCTGCAGCATTCCAGAGGTGAGATTTAAAACAAAAGCAGGTCACTAAACAATGCTTTCTATACCCTTTCAAGATTTCTCTGTTCAAGTTGCAGGTTTGTTTAGTCTAAAGCAATCAATCCACAGACATGCAGTGTGGGAGTTAAGACCTTTCCCATCGATCGACTTGAAAACAACCATGCTCTGAGTCTATTTAAGCCTATACATCTCACCCACTCCCACCCCCCGTCAAGTGGGAGTCAAACGTGTAGCTTGTCACATTCTCCAAGAAGCAGGAATTTCACTGCAGGTTCCTGATGTCATTTCACCTGCATACCCCCATGTGACACTGATTACTGCATCTGTCACACCATGTTACGTTTGCATCCATTCGTTTGGTGGGGACCTTCAGCAAATCTGACAGGCAAGGCCACACCTGGTTTCAAACACAAAGGCTGGAAACTCAGTTTCCACCATAACACAAACACCATCAAAAAGCCAAGATGCTTGATGTTTGCATTTTTTTGGAGCTACAAACCAAAGAGCCCAAACATGTTAAGGGAGTTGGCAAAATTGCCCCCAAATTCTTTCAATTTCACAAAACAGTACATGTAAAGGAAAAATGTGTCTAATGATCATAAATATATACATTTTTACTCATTGTGCTTGTCCACATTTTCACCACAAAGCCCTGAATTGAACAAGCGAAACATTCAGACCATCACTCCAGCTCTTAATGATTTCCAAACTTATATTAGTACAGTACTATAGCCAAAAAAGGTTCCTCTTGGGTTCTTTGATTAGTTTTTACCCTCTAAAATAGGGTCCAAACTAAAGCCTTCATCAAGCTGTTAGGGTCAATTGCACTTTGGATTTGGACTAATGATCAGAAGGATACAATTCTGAATACCAGAAACACTGTGCTCCATCGTGGCCGTCTATTAACATCAGAACGCATTCAAAGACCCAGTGATGTTTTCTTAAAAGTAAGTCACACTATGTCTGAAAACATTTTTGGAAAGTTCAAGGTTTTAACAAAGATTTTGAGACAGGTGACATTATGAAGACATAATCAGGGTCACTGTCAGGGATAGACCAGACGTCAGAACCCGGGAGTAACATAGATTGTGTTTATTTGGTCTAAACATGCAAACACATCGAGAGCTTGAGAAAAGACTGTAGCAAATTGTAAACTTAACCTTCTAAAGGGGACAAGTAAATGGAGGACAGGTGTAGGTGATTTGTAGGAGGGAGAGGCTGAGATTTACTGCCCAAGGAAAATAACTCAACATACAGCCATTATTGTCAAAACTATGTATTATATATACTAAAAGGTACTAAATATATGTCCTTGTGGTACCATACCAGCTACAAGGAAAAGTAAAATTTGGTACTTCTGAAATGTAGTATCTCTGAGAGATACCAGGCTATAATGACAAAATATCTTGAACGCTGTGAGGAACATTAGAACCCACAATGAACTACTTCATTCAACTCAGCCATATCCCATGAATAATCAAACACACACCCAGCAGTTGGCCATGCTGCTTCTAATTAGTTCTCTGTCTTAAAGCAAATTCCCCTTCATTCCACCAGGAAACAGAAGTGATTCTTAGGGTCATGCAGAGACATAGACATGATGACCTGCTGAGTCAGAACCAGGCTAGATGTACAGACACTGAGAACTTTGTCTCAAGCGTCTAAAAACAATGTCCCAAACAGGCAGCTCATGCCACTTTCTCAATAGACTTGGAATGTCACAAGGTGTGGAAACTGAAGTACTGCATTGTTTTGTCCAGCGTGTTATTTTCTGCTTGTGACATTCCAAAAAAAAACAAAAAGCTTCAGCAGTTAAAATTGCTGATTAAAGGCAGTCCATCCAAATGAATTTAGGGTGTAGTTAGTTTTTTTTTTATTGACTTTTTAGTATTTATGTAAACTCTTGTCAAGAAATAGGTTCTTCCAAGGGTTCCTTGGGTGTATTCAAACGGCTCAGGGTTTCAGAAAACCAAGTTGAAGCATTCACTAGTTTATCTCTTTGGGAAGGTTGCACCTAAAACCTGAAAACAATGACAAGAACCAATTTTATGACTTTAGCTCTCGCCCAGAAAGATTCTTCAAAGGTCTTATATAGCTTGTATAGCTGAGTTTTTTCTGTTGAACAGATTTGTTGATGGACCATCCAAAAGCCCCTTAAGCCTTAAACATTACACGTTCTACAGTAAATCCATTTGTTTAATCTTTGACTTCAAATCCACGTAGAAGTTAAAGCTGATTATGGTTGGTCTTGCACTAAAGTCTCTTTCATAAAGTCTTCACTTTCCTGGTGTCTTCACATCTCCCACGTTTTTTTCTTTTTTGCACAATAAAGCGGACAGCTCTTTTCACTCTCGCTGCACAAAAAGTCAAGATGCTCTGTTCTCCGCACTACGAGCGAGAAAGAACGGGCGGGTGGCGTGCCGTGCTGTGCCACATCTACTCCCTTGTCGCTATGGTAACAGCGCCGCAGTGCAATTGAAAACGAGTCAGGAGAGAACGCTGCTCTCAATACGAGTTCGTCGATTTTTTGACCCCAGCATGACACTCGGTGCGGTGCGGTCGGGACACGACGTCCCGATCGTCAACTCCACCTGGCCTATTTGCTTTGACAGCTGGGTAACAAGTGTCCTTAAATAAGAGCACTTATCAAATATCTGTTTACTGACCCACATTTGGTTTGCTTTAACAGCTGGTAACAAGTGTCCTCAAAAAGAGAGAGCACTTCTATAGGATCTGCTTATGTATTAATTAGCGTTTTTAATTTTTATAAGGTGAAATGTATGAATGTCACAGCAAAAACAAAACAAATAGTTGTTTTCCTCAAAATGGTTGAAAATTCTCATGCTCATAAAATCGTATGTGATGTCAAATTTGGTATCATTTCCACAAAACACACAAAAAAACCCCCAGCTGATTCTGTTCTCAGTTTTAAAATTAGCATGATTAGCATCCAAATAGTTAGCAGTACACGTTTCCAGGAGCCAGCAAGTGGCCATTGCTTTTCTGACTTTTAGATTTTAGATTAAAATTCTAGCAAATTCTCTCACACTTTCACTTCTGTATGATTTTGTTATGATGGATTTTTATTCCTCGCAACTAATTTCTGCACACAGTAAATGTTAGCATAAATAGCATTGATGTGGAGATCTGTTTTACAAGATTTAACACAATATAAAACGACAAAATTCTAATCTACCTGGTGATCAGTTTAAAATAAAAAATTTGCCTGGTGTAAGGATAAAAATAGTTACTGGTTGTACCTTGTTTCATTACTTAATGACTTATTGTTTAAAATAAATCCCTGAATCAAACTGAAACCACTTTAGTATTAGAATGTATGTAACTTGCTAGCATAACAAGACTAGCAGAACTAGCATTATGTGACATTATTCTAGGCATTTGGAGGATGACACTTTATCCAGAGTAACTTAAAATTATCTTATTTAGACATTTAAGCAGTAAAGTAAAGACAATGCACAAGGGCCCACAATTTGCTGCATGGTGGTGCTGGGATTTGATTCATGACCTTCCAAATGGAAGTCCATCGTCTTTCCACTGAGCTACCACTTCCCAAATGGTGTAATTCCTCCACTATGAGATCTTTTGATCAGTAACTCAAAGCCTTAACCACTGAGCGACCAATTCCTGCTAGTTAGTCAAATATCTACTTAGCCTCATATCTTTATTACAAACAGCCATGAGTTCTAAAAGATGCCAGATATCTGACTGCTTTTTTTTCTGAGTTAGAGAACGTGGAGGTGTTCTCCAGCTCGATTATGGAAACAAACAAGAAAAGAAACATGGACACAATGTGAAAACGCTACGGAGGCACAACAATCTATAAACCGCCGAGGGTGCTGAACTCCGACCTTCAATATGGAGGTGGAAATCTGAACAGAGAATAAATTCTCTACTAAACAAAAAGTATGGTAAAAGTTTAAAAAGTCGGGGAAGGCGTGCACCAGGTTTACACACAGTAGTGTTGTGGAGATTTTACCAGTAAACTCTATTAACGTTATGCTAAAGAACAGAATTTCTATTCATAACATTTTCTTGAAATTGACTGGTGAGATGGTGTTGACTTATAGCTTCACATACCATCGTTTTTATGGTAACCACTTACATCAGGGCTCTGATCTTATTATTAATATGGGGATTATTTTTATATATGAATTTTTGTATATGTTTTTTTTATTTGTCCTTTTGAAAGGAGTCTCCAGTGTCAAAAGTAATGTCACAAGTTCGTTTTCCAACATGGAGTATTGCGGGTTTCTTGGTGCCAATTATTATAATCTTTTTGTCATATTGGCTTTTTTTTTCTTCCCTTGTTTCTTTTAAACAGATTTTCCACAAACATTGGATCATTTTAATCAATCATTAAAATACATTATCCTCCCCCCATCATAGTGTATGTTATTACTATGATTTCATTCCTTGTCTCTTTTGAATGTTGAACATGTAAATATTATTTTATATGAAACGTGTATATTTCTAGAAAGTTTCTACTGTATAAGAAAACTCTGACTCAGGCTTTGTACACGTCTTTATTAGCATTACTCAAAATGCACATGCAGTACCATTTAAATGTTGGATTAAAATACCAAAAAAAAAAACAGAAAATAAAAAAAATACAGGCAAAAAGCTTTTGAAAAGAAATCCACATTAGAGCAAGCAGTATTGGTGAATATATTTCTTCTTTTTTTTTAATATACAAATGCCATGCTTTTTAATTATTTTGTTAGCAGGCACAGAAATCTAGTTTATTTCTTACTTTTTTAAATTATTCTTTTAATAAACAATATGCCATCAGGACAGAGAACAGTGCATGTGATATAGAAAAATCAGGAAACAGGAAATAGAGGTCAACAGCAAGAGAAGTGGCGCTAGACTCGATGAAACGTGTTTGCATGCACTTCGGTTTAAGACGGGTTCGTCCACGCAATTATATACAATCTCATGTCTTTATATCAACCGCTACAGCTGATAAAATGTCCCTCAAACCCAGTGATGATGTCCAAAGTTTAAAACCAATAAAACAGAAGCAGTATCGAAAGATTTGTAACTGTAAATGTACATGTACAGTATCTCACAAAAGTGAGTACGTCCCTCACATTTCAGAACCATTTTATCTTCTCAAAGGAACAACACTATAGAAATGAAACTTGGATATATTTTGGAGAATATTCTAATATCAAACCTCTACACAAATTGGGGTCCTTCAGTATTAAATATAACCTTCAGATTGATGAAATCAACATAACCCATAACGTCTATGTAAAGATTTTTTTAAATTGACTAAATATATCTCCATGTACCACCTTTACAATACCCTTAGTACCCTTTAGTCTTAAAATGGTTCCAGCCCCTATGATTAGATATTGTAATTGGAGTTTAAAATATCATGTGGTCAGTAGGATGTGGGTCCACTTAAGGTGTAAGTCCCCACCTGGCTGTAATCTGATTGGCCAAATACTCCGTTCTCTCCGAAGCTTGCTCCTGTTTGGCCGAATGTGCACTGGTTGTAGTTTGGCTGGTTGTAGGGTTGCTGGTTAAAGGCGGCAGCATGTTTCTCAGGAGCCGGTGTCGGGTAACGTGCAGCTCCACCTTTATGCCAGCCGGTCTCTTTGAACACAAACCAGATGTTCCCGGCCCAGAGGATAAAGTTCAGGTAGCCGAACACCTAGAAATGAAATGTAATGAAATGAAATGAAACACGACACACAGATTCATTAAGCAACTGAAATTTGTGTGACGTGTATAAATAATTCACTATTAGAAATTTGACCGTTCAGCCAACGTGTGAAAAGTGTCATGCGTGAGCTTGCGGCTTTTCACCATCGATCATTCCTGTGCCACTCATTAAGACTTGAAATTTTGTCTATATAATATGAAGGCTTTCGGACAACGTTTCACTGTGTATAAAATTCAAAAGCACTTTAAGAAATAATTATTCAAATAAAATAAATACTATATAATTTATAATATAATATACTTATATACTTATACTATACTCATCAGTCATGTGATGTGACACAGCTGGAAATCAGTTAAAGAAATTCTCAAGAATTCAAGACAAAATATAAGAAAGTTACAACTTCAGAAGTGTTCACATGAATGGATTAGGTTTATAATGTTGCAATAAAAAATACAATAAAATTTGAAATAGATTTGTGGCAGTGGGGTCATGGTTAAGCATCAAGTTTGTGAATAGAGGGCGGAGCCAAAGGAAATGAGGTTTAACTAAATAAATGCTCTCTGTTAAAGCAAAATTTGGCTTCCATTCCTTCTCAAACGAGCCTTTGAATCCCTCTACACATTTGTATACACTTAATTGCAATACTGGTTGGTTTTCCAAAATTGTAATGTTTTTAGTTTTAAAATATTTACAATAATAATAATAACAATTCAAGATTCTGCATGATTTCCTGGTTTCTATTTAAAATTTATGCAAATGTGTGATAACAACAGCTTTGGTAAAAATGGTCAGATCTTTATCGTGTCTAATTTCTTCTGTTGAAGCACTTGGATGATTTGATCTTGAGGATCAACGGGTTTATTCTCACAATCTCTGGCGACGTTCGCAGCCTTATTAAAGCAAAAGAGTGACTTAAAACAACGAAAGAATCTCAGAAATGCATCAGTATTTCACTTGTTATTATCATTATTTTCATTTGTAATGGAAATTGTTGTATTACGTTGGAAATGAGTGCAAAATAACAGAATTTTTACTGGTCAGACTTCTGGACTGCACTGTATGTATATTATATTTCTATCATGAACAGAGGAACTGCATCTGAGCAAACTGCAATATGACAGATTTCCACTCAAACGGAAATAAAGTGATACCACAGAGGTGTTGAGGCCGGACCAGACAGGCCCGTAGACTGAGCCGCACTTGTTGGTCTGCACTTTGCACGCAGACATGAGCAGAAGCACTTCACCAGGGTCGGTCGCCACCTTCACATCTGACAGAGCTTTGGCCCAGGCAGATGATCCTACCAGCCACATGAAGGAGAACACCACGGTCACTATGAAATCCTGTGGATTTAAGTGAAATGACTTTTACATTCATGACATTTGTAATATAATGTCCAAATACCTGAGGCTCCAGCAATACTTGAATGTTTGTTTTGCCTTTTCCATCGGTTCTCAGTAAACTTTTATTCCCCAAACTCATTTAAGGCCATTTCGTGGCTTACAATGGCTTTATGTCTTGCCCTGGTTGCTGCCTCATTCTCCTCATTTTCACATTTGTCCAATTCCATTTCATTTCACTTGCATAAGTGTATTATGAGAACACGTAATTTGATTGGGGGTGAAAGCAGCCTGCTGAAGCCCAGTCCAATGATTCCACATCACTGCAGGAAATCCATGTACAAATAGAAATCTAGATGTAAATGAGATTTCCTCAGTGTGCAAGTGCACATCTTGTTCATTTCGCCGCGGGTCTCTATGGTTTAAGTACGCACATACATCACGCTTATGAGGAACGTGTTTAAACCAGTGCCGGTTGAAATAATCAACTAATTAGCTGTTAATCTTCGAATGCTTTACCATTAATAATAATAATAATAATAATGATAGCAGGGTTGATCAAATGTTAAATTCTTGATTCTGATTGGTCAGAAGGTGTTGATGAGAAGAAGAACAAGCTCAATACTTGATTGTTTCTATAGTAAAAATGCTTTTACTTGAACATATATGGCTAAGGATTACATTTTGTTAAACATTTTTATCTTATTAACTTCAAGAAAGAAAGAGATGCTGGTGAGGGAATGACTGAATGTTTATTGCTGCTATAACAAGTGATCTTATTTCATGCATGTGAACTGATATAGCCCTGTTGTTGATTATTTTCCTATACCAGTATAACCTTGTGTGTTTTACTACTTAAACAACATGAGGCATACTGATGAAGAGTTTTCCCCCCACTTACGATAAAAGGGCCGCGGTTGTTCTCTCTGTACTTGTTCTGATAGAAGATGTAGACCACGGTGGCGAACAGCGAGTAGAGGAAGGCGAAGACGCCGATAGTCACGAAGAACTCGGCAGAGGACGAGAAGTCTCCATTCAGGTGGAGCTGCTCCTGCTGTCGTCCTTCACATGTTGGTACTTTTAAGGTCACCTGATTCAGCCTGTGTGTGTGTGTGTGTGAGAGAGAGAGAGAGAGAGAGAGAGAGAGAGAGAGAGAGAGAAATAAAAGTAAGGAATTCCCAGGTTGCCATGTAATAGAGCTGAGAAAAAATTGCTGAAGTTTCAGTCTCAGTTCACTTTAAATAATTTTCTATATTACACACTGTACTCCAGTTACTCCAGTGTGTAATATGTGTATTGCATTAACTTGATTTATTCTATTTTATTTTTTATATTTTTTTATATTATAAAATATTATTTTATATATTATTTAATCAAGCAGGCATTTTATTAAAAATCCCCCCAGAACCATGACTTGATACTGATCTGTGAATTTTGTGTCCCGTTACACCCCTAATAAACACACACTGTACTCCAGTCTACTCTACAAACACACACACTGTACTTCAACCCGGTCTACACACACACTGTACTTCAGTCTTATCTACGCAAAACACTGTACTCCAATTCAATCCACACTACACACACACACACACACACACACATATATACACACACACACACACACACACACACACACTGTATTCCAGTCTCGTCTACACAACATACTGTATTCCAATCTGGTCTACACACACGACACTGTCTCATCTACACAACACAAAACCCATACACATGTACTGTAGTTCATTTTGGTGTATACATAAGCACTGTACTCTAGCCCAGTCTACACTACACACACTACATCTATTCTATTCTATTCTATTCTATTCTATTCTATTCTATTCACAGTCCATGTGTTGTGTCCGGAGGAGGAGACGGAGAAGAATATTGAGCTGGATGGTCAGAATAGCTGCAGGACTGGATGAAGGTTCTACACTTATTTGCTGCACTATATGCTTCCTGTGAATTATTTGTTTTCTAAAAAACCTCTTTGGTTTTTAAAACACACATCTTTTTCTCCTCCTCCCTTTTTCCCAGCACTGCTTATCTAGCATTTTGTTCTGAATTCAAATATAGTTAAGAACACAAAGCCCCAAAACACATCCTGGGTCATTTTCAGCTGTAATATGAGACCCTGAAATATCTGTAATGTAGAGGCTAAATCACTGCACCATTGTAATAACAAATGAAAATAATAAAATTGGCATGTTTAGTACTTCAACTGTGAAATATCCACCTATGTGAGAACGCTGAGCCGTCTCACACACGTGCTACGATCCGTCTATTCCACATGCACTAGCGGCTAAATCTGACCAATCAAAAAACCTATTCAATCGGATAGAAACGAAAAAGTGAGGGACGATTCATGACAGTGCCTGGTATAGTTGTGTAGCCTGTACCTGAGGGAACATGGCTGGTGTGATAAGACCACAAGAAGCAGAACAGGATTTGGGTGTGTAATGCGTAATGTCTCTTCCTCACAATGAAATTTGATTCAGCGTGTGATACAGTACCACCTGAAAGAGCTTCAGATTTTTTGCGCTTATTAAAACAAAGAGAGAGATCTGAGAGGAAGTTCAAAGACCTACTGTACATGAGCCTCAGAAAATTTGATCTGGGACCGGGTTCGTCTGTGTGTGCATATTTCAGTTCAAGGGCTGTTGTGAGAAAATTACTTTTCTCAGTGGAATAAAGGAGCAAAACCTAAACTTTTATTTTATTAGACTTTGAAACTACTCCCATTCTAGCTGTAGCCTCTTTTCAATAACTATCCGTCCGTCCGTCCGACCGTCCGTTTATCTATCTATCTATCTATCTATCTATCTATCTATCTATCTATCTATCTATCTATCTATCTATCTATCTAGTCCCAATTTGCTCCAATAATTCCCTCCACTCTTCTACGAAGATGTTCTACTAGATGTTGGAGTGTGCTTGTGGACATTTGTGTTCATCAGCCACAAGGTCAACTGATCCAAGGTCCTGATGTAGGTGAGGTGAGGAGACCTGGGGTGCAGTCAGCGTGCACATTCATCCCAAAGGTGTTCAGTAGGGATGAGATCAGAACTCTATAGCAGGCCACTTTCAAGATCTTCCTCTCCAAACCATGTAAACCAGATCTTCATCGAGCTCGCTTTGTGCACAGAGGCATTTCTATGCTGGAACAGGTTTTGGTTTACAAGTTCAAAAGAGTGCAAAAGTTTATCATAACACATCCAAACGCATCTTATACAATTGTGTGCCTCCAGCTTTGTGGTAACAGTTTGGAGAAGAACCACATATGGCAGGAAAGAACAGGTGTCCCCATACTTTCGTCCATATAGTGTATTTACAAACTTACCTACCTTTGAACCCAAAAAAACATTGTGCTGCTGTAGGTGATAATGAACATTTTCAGCGTTTATGGTGGTCCATATTTAGATTTTTGACATCATCTACATTTGTGTGCACAATGTTTCAATAAACAGATATTATATCAGGGCGTGTTGTCCACAATTCCGATTGGACAGAAGGTGTTGGCTCATTTTCTACATCATTGTTTCCACAGTAACAGCTGGTTCATGGACAGCAGATGCTCCATGACAAAATGCGTGTGAAGATTGTGAGGTTTTATAGTTATATGATGAGTTTTGTCTGTAAAGAGAGTTTTAATTAGCATTTATGGAAGGAGTTTTCAGTATCGCCACCTTTCAATCACCTTTGTTGTTTTTGTTTTTTTAATACGAGATAGTGAAAGATAGAATTTGGAGAGGTTAGAAAGATTTACAGCTGCTAGAATGTAAGTGATAACAGGAACTAAGCCTTTATTAACAGTTCTCAAAGACTAATTGTTGACAAATGGCTGATCTGAGAGAACTAACACACAGCTTCAGTGGGTTAAAGTAACTGATATCTACCAAAACATGCTATGCTGTTGTTGTTTATTATATTCTATGTTTTAAAGATTCTCAAAATAGGGCCAAAATTGGCCTGTGGTGACCTTTGGTTTAACTTAACATATATGAGAATTAAAAAAATCACCACTGTTACATATCTTCATTTCTAATTATCAATCAACATAATATTTTTTGTTGAATATAAATTTACTTTGACTTTTTTTTATGATGTCTTTTGCCACACCCACTTATGAAGGTCAGTGCTCCCTGTGACTGTGCGTGCATCCTTGTGCTGCCATCTGTTGGTGCTTTACAAAATTGGTCTAGAAACTTTTTGATACCACCTCGTATGCTTGCCGCCCGCATTGTGACGTCATATGGTCATTCCTTAGAAATTATGAATGTATGCATGCATGTTCGAAGCACTTATAAACAGTTATGGAGGTTTGTTTCAGTCAGTGTTGTGGACTGCGTTTCCCAAATAACACTTTCCTAATCCAATAAATATAAGATTTCCTGTGAATGAAGTGGCATAAAAATGTGAACAAGATTCAACTCATGATCAGCTTGGTGAGTCAGGATGATTTCTCAACCACAAAGCATCCGTTCATCCTACAGTGTTCAGTCTGTACAAGTGGTTTTGACATATGCGAGGGCGTTCGTCACGCATCTCTGGCAACTGCCGGTAAATTGATGTAGAAAGGCGAAGTCGAACAACTCTGAGAAGTAACTATTTAGCAGGTGCCATGAAGAATTTTTATCTTTTTTTAATTCGAGCTTTAATGCAAGTGATGTCTGAGTTTTTTATGCCAAACCACCGAATCACCTCGACTCAATTAACTAGCACAGATGCTCAATAGAGTGTGAAGCTTTAGCACCAGGATATCAGCAGTGACTAAAGACTGACAGCATTCTTACACACACACACACACACACACATCCTCTGGGATGACATATGGGTGCTACAGAGGGCCATTTGTGGAAAAAAGTGTAAACCTGTAAGATTCCTTTCAAACTAGCACCAAATTAATAAGAAAATGTGATGCTATACTGTATAGACAAAAGTTTGTGGACACCTAACCATAAGATTTCGACGTCCTTCTTGAACATCCCATTCCTCATTTAGTCCCCGTTTGCTATTATATTGACCTCTACTCTTCTGGGAAGGTGTTCCACTAGATTTATTTGGTGTGCTTGTGGAGAATTGTGGAAGTTCATTCAGCCATAAGAATGGTTGTAAAGTAAGATACTGATGTGGGGGGAGATGAGGAGGCCCAAAGCCTGTGAGAGCTCTATAGCAGGAGCTCTTTAACTCCAAACCATGTAAAGCAAATCTTCATGGCGCTGGCTTTATGCCCAGGGGTGTTGGAACTGGTGTGGGAATCCTAGTCCAAAGACATATGATACAATTGTATGCTTTTAAATGTGTGGTAATATTTTGGGAAAGAGTCACAAATATTTAATATATTTGCATCAAATTGCATAATTGAATGCAAATAATAATTTAACAACAAAAAATAACAGCATTCAGAAGGTAGGCGGAGCTTAATGGCTCAAATATTACTATGGTAAAAAAAAAGAAGTAATTTTTGTTGATATAAATTACAATACAAATCCTGATTCAAAATGCTGGGTTGTGTGTTCACGTCAATGCGCACGTGTGTTGTGGACTAGCCTTTACCTGAACGGATAGGCGAATCGAACGGTGATGCTGAGATTGCTGTCCGTTCTGTTGACGCAGTCCACGCTAACCATCAGCTGTCCAGTGTAGCCTCCACATGTTGCGAAAGCGAAGATGGCAAAAAGCTGCAAAACGACATCAAAAAACAATCCAACTTTTATTCCTTGTGTTCTGTAAATGTTTACATACAAATGTGAAATAATTTTTAAAGTAAAGATTTGGAAAATTAGCAAAAGACTATATAGCTGATCTATATAGCTATCAATAAATTAATCAGCAATAAAAAAAAGTTAGACTTTTAGAGTTAGGGCACAAATGTAAATTCAAGACTTAAATCCAAGACCATTTTAATTGTTAATATCCACAACGCCTACATGTATCTGAGATAACGTATGCTCCTCTGGCTAGCCGGTGTCAACAATGTGGCCTGCATTCGAATATTATAACCTTACCATGTGAAGCAAAGGTACTGATAGCGTATTCTTTTCCAATAATAACATTTCCTGGATTCCTTGTTTATAGTTAAACCTCAAGAAATATATGCAAAACATGATTTTGTTATTACTGTGTAAAAGCTAAAAGTCATTTCTCCTCAAAGTGGCTAACAAAAAAAACTTTTATTATTACTATTTACTATTTTTTTTTTTATTAATATTATAATTTTTTACTATTTACTATTTATTTATTATTACTATGAATTTTATTACTATATACTATTACTATTTCTAGACTATCACCCTGGTGTGTTTATTCAAAAGTGTCTAGGAATTAGTCGTTACCATAGAAACAAAATAATCCAATTCTATGCATTAAAATGCGTAAAACTTGTTGGCATCCACTTCCAGACAACAGGTTTGCTCATACATAAGCTTGAAATGACGCACTATAGCAACAAAACGTATTTCTTTTACTAATTATTTTTATTTTGACATTCTGTTGGGCATTAAATGACTTTTCAGGGAAGAATCCAGCAATTTTTAGCTCTCATCTGGAATCCAGATGTGTTAAGTGAATATCCATCTGTTTAAATGTTTGATTAAACAGATGGATATACAATGATCATTATACAATGATCATTATACAATGATCAATAAACAACTTATTGATCATTGTAATCTAAAATAGAGCTAAGATGGTGGATAAAAAGTAAATTTTTGGTATCCTCACAGTAGATTGTAAAAATGTGTTTGTTTGGAGTCGTTTGAAAGGTAATGAACACGTTATAAATATGTATACAACTTATAATGTGTGTCAATTACTGCGATATAACGCTATTCTGAGAGGGGGGTGGGGGGGGGGGGCTTTAGTGTTGCCACCAGTTTGCACTAAATATCAATCTGGACTTCTACAAAGAATGATTATGATTAGCTAAGGAATCCCAATCCTGGGTCAGTCTTTCCATTTTCATCAATGGATTCTCTGAGGTGGAATGAAAGAATAATTTCAGTTGAGCTATCGGATTCCTGTAAACGGCCGACTAATGCGCCTGTAATCTCCATTTCTCAAGCTGTTTGCTAATCAATTTGAGGCACAGAAAGCAGACAGAGTCTATATAGTATATGTGGAAAAAAGTTCACCTTGAGTCAATAGCTCGCCTCTAACTAGGCTCATTCTTGTTTGCTCTCACTTTCTTTGTATTCCACTCTGCTTCTTTCATTTAGCCAGGGCTCGGGAGAGATGATCTGCTTTAATAAGTGCAGAAGACATGCTCGCTCTGAGGTAAAGTGACTGGCTTGATACACTTTACCCAGAGAACGGTCTCCCACAGAGAGCTAATTCTTTTCCCCAGGTATGTCTCATATCTAGTTGGCAGTTATGCAATGAAGCAGTGAAAAACTAGAGACATGTGAATATTGGAAACCTTTTAGAGGCTTCTGTTCATTGCAGGTTTATTAGGGATATCGTATGAAACTCTGCCTCAGCTGAAAGGTAATAAAAGAAATTCAGATTTGTCTGGTCTGGTCTGGTCTTGTCTGCGTGTGTGTGTGTGTGTGTGTGTGTGTGTGTGTGTGTGTGTGTGTGTGTGTGTGTGTGTGTGTGCGCGTGTGTGTGCATCATATGACTGTCTTAGCATCAAATATGCATGCAAGGCTGTTGTCGTGACAACAATAGAACCTGATCTCATGGAAAATGCATAAAAATTCGAACAAACTACAGAAATTTTACCAGGTTTGGTTCAATTTCACGAAAAATCCCGTTTTCCCTGTCAAAAATCAAATGCTTGATTTTAATAATCCACCGTATCACAACAGCCAAACCTACCCATTAATCAGCAAGCTATTCTTTGAACGTTGTATTGATTTCACGACGCATTCATTCAAATTTAAACAAATGAGGATGATGGTTGTATTTGGATCATTTTTTGTTTTGTTTTGTTTCTTCTTTATTTTTAATGCAGTAACAACAGTGTAATAGTAAAGTCACAACGTTTTTTTACATTCTAGAATGTCTACATAGTACAAATGAACAAACAAACAAAGAAACAGACAACAATTCGAATAAAAAAAAA
>MU593954.1:1827847-1833069 GCA_024362625.1 Silurus asotus | reverse complement strand
GGGGTGGGGGGTGGGGGGGTGTCTATTGCATATTCCAGAATTTAAGCCGTAGGGAGAAAGTAATCTTTTCCATTACATAGATGTTGTTTAGAATATTCATCCAATCTTGTATTGTTGGGGGTCCAGGAAGCAGGCAGCGCCTTGCAAATATTAGAATGCCAAAGAAAATATTCATCAGGTCGTCTTGCCTAAAAATCAACTTTCCCTAGAAATAGTGTAGAAAAGTGCAAAAGAAGGACTGTTTTAGGAATTCTTTCCAATACCTTATGAATCTTTGTCCAAAAAGGTTTTATCACTGGAGTATATGCCAATGATCAGTTTCCTGAAACCCGCAACTTCGCCAACATTTGGTGTCACCCCAACGACATGAGCTTTCGGTTTTGGTGTAATAAAGAATCTAACAAGGAACTTTCATGCAAATCCCTGCCATATATGAGAGTTTCCATGTAAATTGACATACGTCAGTCCATTCCTCATGTGATATTAGGAAATGACCCTCTTTTTCCCATCTTTCTTGAGTGAGATTTCCTTGTTCTAAGGCCTTTATGAAATGTGTATATGACCCCCTTATTCAGATCATCTTGGTAAGCACCAATAAATATCCTTGCTACTGGGTGGTCAAGATCTGTTTTATTCCTAATGTTTGGTTCGAAGTAACCACATATTTGTAGGTATCTATAGAAGTCAGATTTCTCAAGGGAGGAATCCTTCTTCAAACTTTTTAAAGTCTTTTAGGTTTCCCTTTTCTGTAAGAGAGTAAAAAGTTTTATTCCTTTTGAGACCCAAGATTTAAATCTGTAGTCCATTTTGTTTGTAGTTTATAGCTCAGTTATGGTTATGGCTTCTCTCACCCTGTTTTCCCAAATTAAGCTTTAATCAATGGGCTTTGCACCAAATTTATATATTGTTTATAAAGTAAAAAAAATACAAGTGTTTATGTATTAATCTTGCTTGAATTGGAGGTAATTCGTTACTGAGAGTTTAATATCTTTCCACCAAGATTACTTCCCTATGCCATTCCTCCCTTATGAGCTGTAATGTTTTAAATTTGACCCTGGGTTTTTTCCCTGCCAAAGAAATCTGAAAATTATTTTATTTAATTTGAACCATCTTTCTGAATTAATCTCAACAGGGAGTGCCTGAATTAGATAGAGATATCATGGAAAAATGTCCATCCTTACAGATTCAATTCAATAACTAATACATAAGAAAGAGTTACAGTTCCGTCTGTAAAATTCGCTGAAAAAATGTAAATTCGATTTTATTTTTTGCTAAGAGTGGATCAAAGTTTATCTCTGCTGATGTTCAGGTTTCAGGTAAATTTATTCCTAAATATTTCAATGAGTTTGGATCCCAAGTTAGGTACAATTCCTCTCTAATATGTTTTGGGTTTATATAATTAAAAGCCAATATTTGTGTTTTCTGTATACTAAACTTATATCCTGCATATCTTCCAATTTATTCTAATAGGTTGATTAAATCAGGGAATGGGTGAGTGGGTTCCCTTAAATAAATCAAAAGATCATCAGCATATAATTCTACTTTCTTGATCCTCGTTCTAATATTATGGTTTCTGAAAGATAACCATTTATTTTTATGATTATTGCGTATAAGCTGAGGGAGAATCTTTTCCAATCTTCTGACAAGTGTGACTGTGTATATTTTCTAATCAATGTTCAACACTGAAATTGGTCAATATGAACTGCAAGTCTTTTCCTTCTTTTGGAATAACTGAGATCACTGCCCCGCTCAATGACCGAGGCATTATCTTCTCCATTACAGATGTATTGCAAGCCCGGAGGAGGGTCGGTATTAATTCTGAGCGAAAGGTCTTGTACTACTCTGATGGAAAGCCATTAGGGTCAGGAGATTTATTTGTTTAGGCTTGGAGACAGCAATGTTAAACTCTGATTCTGTTATTGCAGCGGTTAATGATTGATTGTGTTCCTCTAAAAAAAGTTGGAGAATGAAGGAGTCTAGAGAATGAAGGAGTTTATGAATTTGCTGCACGTTCTCTAGACGTGGTTGTGTTTACAGGAATTTGTAGTATCTTTTAAACATTTTCTGTATTTTGTCTTGTTTATAGTATAGAATTTTAGAATATAAATCCTGTATTTTATAGACTGTGTTATCTGCTTGTTGCTTTTGTAATCTCCTAGAAGTTTTGTTGATTCAAAACCTGCGTCATAGTCTTCTTCTTCTTCTTCTTGCAGCTTCTCCCATTAAGGGTCCCCACAGCGGATCATCCGTGTCCATACCCCCTGTCCTCTACATCTGCCTCTTTCACACCAACTACCTGCATGTCTTCCCTCACCATATCCATAAACCTCCTCCTTGGCCTTCCTCTTTTCCTCCTACCTGGTGGCTCCATCCTCAGCATTCTTCTATCAATATACCCCATGTACCTCCTCTGTACATGTCCATCTCAATCTCACCTCACTCACCTTGCCACCAAAACATCCCACATGCGCTGTCCCTCTAATAAACTCATTTCTAATCCTGTCCATCCTCGTCACTCCCAACGAAAACCTCAACATCTTCAGCTCCGCACCCTCCAGCTCCACCTCACTGTCTCTAATCCATACAACATCTCAGGTCTCACCACAGTCCTATAAACTTTCCCTTTCACTCTCACAGATACTCTTTTATCAAAAATCACTCCTGCTATCACTCTTCTCCACCCACTCCACCCTGCCTGCACTCTTTTCTTCACTTCTCTAACACACACTCCATTACTTTACACTGTTGACCCCAGGTACCTGAACTCCTCCACCTTCTCCACCTCTTCTCCCTGCAACCACACCACTCCACTGCTCTCTCTCTCTCATTCACACACATGTACTCTGTCTTACTCCTACTGACTTTCATTCCCCTTCTCTCCAGCACCTATCTCCACCTCTCCAGGCTCTTCTCAACCTGCTCACTACTCTCACCACAAAAGAGCCTACGTCATAGTATTTCTGTTTTATGAAAACCATCTCACTTTCAGTCTCCTGCGAGTATCATTTATTTATTTATAAAATACGCTTGTGTTTATCCTCCACAGTAAACTGCCCGGGATATTGTGAATATGTACGGTACAAGAGAGTGGTGCGTGATCAGACAGGTGAATAGATCCAATATCACAACTCTGTACTTTATACTCTATATAAAATAAAAAAATAATCTATCCTTGAGTATACATCATGAGAATGTGAATAAAATGTGTAATCATGACCTGATGGATAAAAATCCCTCCAAAGATCTAGTATGAATTTTTCTATGTAATGATGTGGTTATTGGGCGAATATTCCAGTCTCCACCACATATAACGATTCCTGTAGCTTTTATGATAAAGTCGAGACATCTATTAGTGTCATCTATTTTCCACGAGACTGTTATATATCTTTCTGCCTTGTCCGAGATCTCAGAAACATTTCACCTTTTGTGATTTTAAGATCTACATCTCTTCTACATCCAGGCTTATAGGCGGAAAGTCCTGATCAACATAAAAGCGAGTCTCGTTGCAAAACACTTATTTTTTCTGTGATACCTTCCAAGCTTGACTATTATGGATCGCGGCCTTGTTAGCAAATCGTTGTGCTTCGGTGCTAATGCACGGTGTGCTCGCTCAATCCCGAGTTCTCTATCACGGGGCATGTCCAATTCGCTTTTTAAAAGTTTCTCCAGAAAGCCAATCATATCTGCACGTTCCTTATCTTCGGGTATTCCATAAATCCTTAAATTGTCTCTGCGCGCACAGCCCTCCTGATCGATTAGCTTAGTTTCTAGATTAGTCTGGTGTTGTATTGGCGCCTGATTAGCGTTGCTTGAAGCGCGGTCTCCGTTTCATCAATCCTCGTCTCTGCCTTCTCCAATCTGAACCGCCAGAGTTTGTTGAGAATCGCAGGCTAACTTCGGAGCCATCTTCCTCAGGTGGAGATGATCCCGACAAGCTACTTCTGCTCCTTTGCCTCCCTTCAGAGTCATTTTCTCTCACGTTCATTGTTGTTTTACTTCTAGAAGTGACCCCTTTCTCCATTATTATGCAAAACTTCAAACCTTTACACAGACAATACTCTGTCACACAAAAACATTGATAGCAAAAGACATGTAGCCCTGCTCATTCATCCAATTATCCAATAACTAAACAATCGTTTACATCTTTTTAGCACCTGTACATTACTGTACAGTGAAATTCTTTCTTCACATATCCCAAAGATGCTAGAAACCTGGGGTCATGCCATGACACCCCTGGAAGCAGAGAGTGTTAAGGGCCCAAGAGTAGCAGCTTGGCGATACTTGGCCTCAAAACCCAAACCTTTTGATCGGTGATCCAGAGCCTTAACCACTGAGCTACCACCTCTCTAATTTTCCCCACAAAATCAAGCATGGTACAACACCTCTGGTGCAGAAATTGTTGTGTCTTTTTTGAGGGCCCAATATTGGCATCTTGGCGATGCCAGAGCTTAAACCCCTGACCTTCCAATCTGTAACCCGGAGCCTTAAAATCTCAGCTACCAACTGTCAGGAAGCTGGGGTCAGAGCGTAGGGTCAGCCATGATACGCTGCCCCTGAAACAGACAGGGTTAAGGGCCTTGCTCAAGGGCCCAACAGTGACAATTGGGGGTTGAATCCCCGACCTTATAAACAGTAACCTTGAGAACTACTGGACCACCACTCTCAGAAGTAATTTTAATGCTGCAACTGCATGACAGCCTAATTAGATAATTGCATTAATGACTCGGGCTACAGGTGTTCCTAATAAAGTAGCTTAACTATAGTAATGACATAAAAAAAGGAACTTCACCCCTGAAATCTCACAACTTACATATAAAACATTTCATACTCCAAATTATTTGAACTCTAAATGTTTCTTATTATCCCCTCCTTTTTGTCCTAATCCTTTGTTTTTCATCGACATAAACAACACTGCAGTTCAAATGAGGTGCAACACTTAGTCTTGTATCAGACACGGTTCAAAAAGCTCTTTTAGCACTTAACTCAAAACGATCCTAATTGATAGAGGATTGTATGAGAATCCCAAAAGAGTACCCCGACACACTTCAAGCCTGGTGTACATCTCGGATATCAGCAGTGATGTATTCTCTGCCATTCGTCCAAACTGCAAGAGGCTTTAATTATTAACGAGGAATGAATTTGCCGTGCCTCAGAATGGTCCAAGTCCTGCTTTACAGATCTCAGGTTCACGAATTCACAGAGTACAAAATCAAACAATAGCT
>MU593954.1:1765347-1825347 GCA_024362625.1 Silurus asotus | reverse complement strand
ATGTGAAGAAAGATGTGTTAGAGGGACATTTGTCTTAATTAGGAGTGCAGAGGTTTAAAACAAGCCAAGATAAGGCATGTCGGATTAGACATGCATCCCCTGGGTAGGTGTCTTCCAGTAAGAGTGTGTGTGTGTGTACTGCACTACACTACACTACACTACACTATACTACACTACACTATACTGAACTACACCACACTATAATACACTACTCTGTACTGCACTACACTACACTGTACTACACTATCATACACTACACTATACTGAACTACACCACACTATAATACACTACTCTGTACTGCACTACACTACACTGCACTACACTATCATACACTACACTATACTGTACTACACTACACCACACTATAATACACTACTCTGTACTGCACTACACTGCACTACACTATCATACACTACACTACTCTGTACTGCACTACACTACACTGTACTACACTATAATACACTACACTATACTGTACTACACTACACCACACTACACTATAATACAGTAGTGTGGACGTATTGTACTGTAATGTATTGTAGTGCAGTGTGATGTCTGCCTTTGACTTAACAGCTAAGCAGTTAAGAACCTTGCTCGAGGACCCATCATTGGCATCTTGGTGGTTTGGGGATTTGAACTCAAAACCTTCTGATCCAGAGTCCAATGCCTTAAACACTGAGCTTCAACCTCACCACTAATAACAAACTACTATGTTACTGTGCTGATATGATTAAAATTGGAAACAAACAGAGAACATACTATGCATTTACCAGCCACATTTATTTATACATTAATACATCCCATGATGACCATGATTACATAAACTAATAGCCATTATATAATAATTGTGACAGACCTCATTCCTAGGGTCCCGAATATAATATTATCAAATAGACTGAGAGAACGTCCCATTAAAAAGTAATGAACTGAAGTTCTGATTGGATCTAATTAACATAACGAGTTATCTTAAGCACTAAATTATTTATTCCCCCTGTTATTGTCATCAACTACGGTAATTAGGAAGTCCCACTTCCCATTAGAATCCGTGCATATCGTTAGTGTGTTAAACTGTGATTTTTTTTTAAATAAATGGACTTCTAGTTACAGTTCAGAAGCAAATCTCATTTCAGACAGAAGTAATGGACGATAACAGATGGAAAAATTGCAAGAGTTTGTGAGCTGAGAAAGACTTCTTCTCACTGTAGGCAATTTTGTTCAACAGACATGGAAGATCAGAGATTAACTCCAGCTTATAAATATATGCGAATGAATGATTTTTTGCCTGACTGATCTAAACATTTTTCTTCCCACAGATCGCCAGAAGTCTTTCTGTGACTAACTACAGCTAATGGACCAAGCTTATGCATCTAACTTCACTACATTTTGCATATGAACAGTCGAAAGAAGAAGAAGGAGACACAATATGATGGAAGGATATATTGCTGTGTTTTGCTATAATTGCTAGTATTTTAATGATAACAATAGCAATTACTCTATTTTGTTCTCCAAAGATCCTAGTACAGTTTTGCTATATTTTGTTTCCTCAAACATTAGAACCTCAGTGAACTTCTAAATTAAGCACCACCAGAAGCTTTAACATGGGGTCAAACATGGCAGGAAGAAAGTGTGGCTGGTTGATAGTCTAACAAGGATAATCTGTAGTTAACAATGACCAGGAAGCGAGGAATACATTTAATTAAATGATATGACTTATGGTAAAACAAACAGCATGGTAAGAATCAAACAGGTGAACACATAAGGTAACAGACCAATGACAAGAAAAGGGCTGGAGATAGGATTGAAACCAAAGAGCACATGGTAACATGGTAAATAAACCATATGGATGGCAAAGAAAAGCACACGCAGAACTGAAACCATGTCAAGTGCTGAAATAGGGATTTTTTTTTGGTGAGAATTTGTGAGCAGAGTTTGTTTTCTTGCTGCTGCTTAAATAATTCTGTCTCACAGCCTTATTTGTTCCAGACAAAGCTTATTAATGAAAGAATATCCATGGTGGGCTATGTGGCTATAGCACAGCCCACCAGTCACCCAGTACAACCGTACTGATGCAATGTTAGGAAAGCAAGTACAACATCCAGCAGTGAGCTCTTCACACTGGACTATTCAGGACAGGTGTGTGTGTGTGTGTGTGTGTGTGTGTGTGTGTGTGTGTGGTTGTGTGCATGGATGGGAAGTAAGACTGAGAAGAGTGAGAGGAAAGAATCGGAATAACAGGTGGACAGTGTGTGTGTGTGTGTGGGAGGAAGAGCCAAGGAGAGTGCCGTTACAGCTGCCCAAGTGTGTGTAGCACCTGCTGGAAAGATAATGTGCAGTAGTCATCACTTTCTATCATGTCAGCCTGGTCAGGTTTTCACCGTGGAAGTTAGCAGCGAGTCTGGAAATGCTTTGCAGTCCCGAGGGCTTTAGCAGGCAGGTATCACCTGGTACTGCATTCTAGTGTCAATCTAATATAGCAAAAAGTATTTACACAGTATGTGAACGTTTCCGTAAAGATTATTGAAATAAGAGTGCATTTTTTCTTTAATAGAAACCTAAAACCAGTCAAAGACTAGTAAAGGCAAGTCTTTAGTCAGAGAAGTTCTAGAAGGGTTCAGAAGTAGAAACACAGGCCATACAGATGTAAGAACATGTCAATCAAGATTCATAAATACATATAATATATTGATAATATATCATAGCTGTGTGTGAAAGGTTTTCTTCTTTAGCCAAGAAGACAAAACCCCACACACAGTATATGCAACAGATCTTACAGAGTGACCATGAAAATGTGGTAAACAGCACCATCTGATGGTACAAACTTGAAAACACCATTCTTGATGAAAGTTTCCTTCAAGTTTCCCTACTGGAAATAATGTGATTCCTTATGGGTCTGATTTCTCTTAGGTTCCCTATAGATAGTAAAGTGTGTGTGTGTGTGTGTGTGTGTGTGTGTGTGTGTGTGTGTGTGTGTGTGTGTGTGTGTGTGTGCTCATGTGTGGATGTGCGTGTGTTTTACTACAGTTAATCAGCCTCTTTGGTTTTTGTGAATGTGAAAGAGAACAGAGTGCACCTGCAGACCATTGAGCTTTTTAATCCAGCAGAATGAGCTGCTGCTTAACACACACACACACACACACACACACACACACACACACACACACACACACACAGAGTGCAAAACACTTCCACTTTTCTGCCTGTGTAGCACTTGACAAGTGCCTCTGGATTACAGGCTTGTAAACTCTCTCTCTCTCTCTCTCTCTCGCAAAACACTTCCACTTTTTCTCTCTCTCTCTCTCTCTCTCTCTCACACACACACACACACACACACACACACACACACACAGATCTGTGCTGCCTCCGGAGCTTGCCTCTATTCAAGTCTATGGAGAGTAAAAATATACACATTGTCTATTTAGGTGAAAACAGCAGCCACGATCCTTAATTTCTTTCTGAACCATCATGCTGGGCTAATAACTATGATTATATATGGCAGCTAGGCATGCAAAACAAAGTTTGCGGAGGCACACACACACACACACACACACACACACACACACACACACACACACACACACACACACACACACGATAAAGCAGTTTATAAATGCATTTGAGTGCATCTTTAAGCAGTGAAGGCTCAAATAAACTGAATAAACAAAAGTATTGGGACACCTGGTTCGAAGTTAGAAATAATGGTATATCACGTTTTTGTATTAGAGGTCGACCGAGCTGGGTTGGATCATACCCGCCGATAACCGAATAATCAACCAATAGTTTTTAAAATGATACTGGATCAAAAAACAAAAACAAAATATATAACACTCCATGTAAAATGAATAAATGTTAAATGAATTATTAAATATGAATATAATAATTACATTAATAAATACTGTGGAAAGTAAGCACTAAAACCACTTAAAGTAACACTTCAACCAAATAAAAACAGTTACACCCAAATTGAATTTTAAAAAGACACCTAAAAAAACAGGATGTGGTAAGTGATTTACCTCTAGAGGTCGCTCTTGTACTGTATAATGCAACCCGGAAAAACTATCGGTGCAGATTTTTGCCAATAACTAATTACTTGCTGATTAATCTGCAAAACCGATGAACTGTCAACCTCTAATTTGGATGCAGTAGGCTTACATTTTTTCCTTTATATGAACTAGGAGACACAATCCTGTTCCAGCGTGATCATCTCCCTCTGCACAAAGCCAGCATTATGGAGATCTGCTTTTTTGCATGGGTTGGAGTGGAAGATCTCTTGCTTTAGAGCTTTGACCTCAACCCTTTGTGAACACCTTTGGGATGAAGTGGAACTGCCTTTACTAATACCCTCGTTGATGAATGGGTTCAAATATAGAGGAAAACTTTCCCGAAAAAAGTAGAGGTCAACAGCGTAATGGGGACTCAATGTGGAGTGGGATGTTCATAAAGCATATATAAATCTTACAGTCAGGTGTCTACAAATTTAGTCCATATTGTGTATCTCAAATCACATCATATCCCAAGTCACAGACATTAATAGAACAAAATAAGGTTTTGATGCTCACTGGAGGTTTTTTTATTTATAGCAATACAGCCATAAATGCAATGGAAATCCAGTACTAGGAAAAAAAAATACCTTTAGAAGGAAAGAATTAAGCCTTGAAAGGTGGAGAGAGATGTACAATGAGGTGGGAAAAAAGCCATGTGAAAAGCCATGGTGTAACTAAACAGGATTAGTAGTGTCTTTGAGCTGAGGAAACTTCAAACACGGAGCGTGACAATTCACGTCTCCGAGAGGAGATGCATCACAGTGCTCAGATCCCTCAGCATTCAACTGCAATAATTACCGAAAATTGACACCGGCATGTATGCTGCATGAGCATGAAGATATAAATATAGGTTGCAGATGTACATTCTTCCCTTTTAGAAGTAATAAAGCATGAAGCGAATAGCATTTGACCTTTTAACCTCAGGGGAAATCCACTTTATAAACATGTCCATTTGGTGACAAAACACTTAGAGAAAATGTTCCAGTGTGGAATTAAAAAGCCTCGTTTTGGACTAGAGGTCAACCAAATTGCATTTGCTGATAATCGAATATGTTGTTGTTTACAAATAAAATTTTCATTTTTTGTATAAAAAAAAAACACATCAAATAAACATATTTCTATTACATTCCATTTTTCTATAAATATAGAATTCCATATCTTTCCAAAACAATCTTGAGTAAATGCAATGAAAAAAAAGATGCAAAATTGTTTCCTTTTCTTGACCACAAAATTCACAGATATATGAAATATTCATCTTAAAATCTTTTAATGCTGAGCAGGAAACATTCTATGAAATATTTTGTAAGACACTTGCTTCATTTTGTTATTAACACGAAACTTGGCAGTTTCTATGTTTTAACCCAAGAGATATTACCAAATAATAAAAACAAAAAAACAAAAACCTGAACTGCGGGTAAAGATAAAGAACTGAAATATATATATTGTGTAAGTATCGTCACACTCTTGGGAATTGCGTCAATAACAACGGCAAATTCTCTTGGTTCAATTGGTACCTGGAATTTTTTGAAGAAATTCAGTATATGACAAGTATCCATGAGAATGAAATTACTATTTTCTATAATGAAATTACTATAGTATAAAGATTTGTTTCTAAATAATACATCTTTGTTATTCCATATGAAATAGTTGTGGGGTGAAAAATTGTGCTTGTACACCAATTTCCATGCTAGCAGGTCTTGTCTGTGAAAACCGGCCAATTTACCAGGAATTTTGTCAACAGAAAAATTACATTCCAAAAATATATTTTTTATCAAATATATAATTAGGAAATGCAACTCAATTCTTCATAAACTCTATTAAACAGTGAATTTCGAATTGTCTTCACTTGTTTTTTAAAATTTTTAATTAACTCTTTTTTAAAAACATTTGTATCATCTGGTATTCTTTGAAATTCACATAATTCATTGAATTGAGTTGGTAAAAAAAAACAAAAAAAAAAGTAAAAAAGTGAAACATCCATCCAAATGAACCTACATTTGGTAACTTAGATGTAAAAACTACTGTTTGAACTAAAGAACAAAGAAAAATCACATTCCAGATTTAGTCCTACTTTGCAATTATTATGATCTCCACTCTTCTGGGAAGACTTGACATTAGATTTCGGTTGAGGTCAGTGCTCAATGCAGGTCACTCGACTTTTCCCACACTTTATATAGTTTAATTAGCTCATTCAATGTAAATGTTCTCTACAAGTGAATCCTAAGGCCCTGAGGTTATTCATATACACTTCTAGTTTGTATATTAAAATTGAAGCGTTAATAATTGTCATGTTTAAAAAGGATTAAAAGAGTTGATGCCTGACACGACGCTCCAACATTTTTTCCAGATTGAGAAATTTCCCTGACAGCCTGAATGGAAAAGGATTTGACACATCTCTGAATGTGACCTGGTTTTCACACAGGGAGGATCTGCCCATTGTCGTAGTCGCACAAAAGCACACAAAAGCATAAATGTCATTGAACATAGAAACCATAAAAATGAAAAAAAAAAAAGAAGAGACAATATGAAATATGGCTGGCAAATGGCTTCGGCTCGCCTCTTTATACAGCGTAAACGATCAGGATAAAAATTCGTACGCTGAAGAAATTAAGATCGGATTGTTGCGTGGTGAAGGGATGAGAATTGTAGAATTACACAAAATATGGATAGTAATAATATGATTTTTTTGGAAGTACTATGTGGTTAATCAGGTACGATGAATAGACATTTTTAAATAATTTCAATATTGTTTATATGTAAGTACAATATGTACTTAACATAACAGTAATAATAACTTTTAATACCAAACACTGAAAGAGGGGATGCAAACTTTTCCACTCGACTTCCCTCATGTTGCATGTGTGTATATATATGTGTGTGTGTGTGTGTATGTGTGTGTGTGTGTGTGTGTGTGTGTGTGTGTGTGTGTGTGTGTGTGTGTATTTATGTGTGTGTGTGCGTGTATAACAGAGGTGTGTGTGTGTGTGTGTGTGTGTGTGTGTGTGTGTATGTATGTGTGTGTGTGTGTGTATTTATATATGTGTGTGTGCATGGATCAGTCAGAGGTCACCTGAGCGTTTGAAAGGCCATCCAGCATCCGAACGCTCAATTCCATGACAACAAGCTTAGCAAAGTGGTTGCTAGGCAACTAATCCTCCGAGCGGTGATGATAGTGTTGCCTAATTATCTACTGTTTATTTCTCAGGCACCACTTTTACTGTGTGTCATTGTGCTCCTGTTTGAAGATGCAAAATGTGTTCCTCAGACTTCTGGGATGCAAAGAACATAAAACATATGGAAATCAGAGTATGCAGTACATCAGTCTGAGTGCTCGATTTAGCTGGTGGGAAAAACTGTACACTGTGCCTATTAATTAAGCGAGTTTTAAGTATTTTCACACACAGTTCCAGGAGGACCACTGTTTTTAACTTCGAATTTTGCATAATTAAATAATTTAAATTAGACCAGATCTGTAAAGTGTAGAAAAAAGTGATGTAATGGTTGAATTTTTATTTTGTAACCAGCCGACATTTTCTATCCTTCTATCCTTTTGTGTTGGAATTAGTTTTTTTCTCCAAACAGTCAGCTGAAATACTTTGCTATGCCATTTGTAAAACTTACCATAGATATTATGTACTATTTAGAGATTTCCTTCTGTCCATGGAATCCAGTTCATCCCAGAGCAGTTTAAAAGGATTTAGGTGCCTGGGCAGGGCAAAAAAACAACACAACAACAACAACAACAACAACAACAACAACAACACAAATCTTTGGGATGATACAGATCTAAAGTGTAATGTTTTTAAAAACACAATAGAGGGAGCTCTTCCACTGTATAATCTCAACTCAGTCTTACAAATTTAAAATAAAATATATTTAGGTAAAAATAGGACAACAGAGGCCAGAAGTGTCCTACCTTTTCCTATAAAGAGTCAGAACTTCAAGGGTCCAAATTCAACATTGCATTATATCAACTATTACAATAACATTATATACATAAAATAAGAATCATTACTGTGTAATTAGTAATAAACCCTGTAACATTTTGTAATAATTTCTGTAACACAGATATGCACTTTTCAAGGTTTTGTTCAGTGCAACAAGAAACAATCCAATCTATTGTACAAAAGAGTCCAATGTCTAGTCTTGTCACCTCTGATAAAACATGAATCTGGTCTTTGTTTCTCAAAAGTTTTTCAAAATGGTATTTGTTTCCCCTTTTTCTTCTTCCTCTCATGTATGGCATGGAGAGCCAAATCGTAGGTCACTACTGCCTTAAACAATACTGTGTGAAATGAATGAGTATTATTTTGACACTGACTTCTCAGACTTGTCAGTGGTGCAAACTGAAATTCTGTGTATTGTGTTTCATGCTAAACTGATCACCAGTCTGGTTCATGCTAATTAGGCGATTTCTTTTTTTCCACAGTCACATCACAGGCAAATTCATAAAACTGAGGGAAATCAGTCGAACGGTGTATTCCCAGAGAGCTCATATTTTATTAAACCAGGTTACTGAACTGGGTATGCTAACGCAAAGGAAATATATGTAGTGTGGAATACAAACTTCTCTTGCTAAGTTTTAGGCAGATTTCTTGCTAAAAGTCACCACAGGAATCAAAACAGCTTTTAATTTCTGTCTTATACGACAGGCTAATATGATTAGGCTAACATGTGAGCTCCTTATAAAATAAGCAAGTCAAAATGATCTAGCTTCTATCTAGCTTCTAGCATAAATAAATACCTATTTTTGTGTCATTCAATCTACCCACATTACCTTTGCGATCGACCGGTAGATTGCGATCGACCGGTAGATTGCGATCGACCGGTAGATTGCGATCGACGTATTGGGCAAGCTACATACAAGCTAGCTAAAACTCTCCCGAAATAACTGAAATGTATTTACATTATTTACTATATGCACTGTTGACAGTATTAAAGTGTTCATCCACAGGATCTACAGAACTTTTTTGTAGCTGTGAAATAAGTACTGTTTCCTTTCAGAAAAGATTTGAATGAAAAATTGGGTATTGCATTTGCATTAAAAAACAAAACAAAAAGAGATGCTAATATAAAATGCTTCCAATCTGCACACTGGAACTCAGTTAGCCACCATTAAGTTCTAACTAGCTCTACAATGAGTAGTTATATAGAAGTAGTCTTAGTTGTAAGCAATATACTTAATTTACATCTGCATGATTTTACCAGAGCGATTTACGAATAAGCAGTTGAGGGTTGAGGGCCTCGCTCAAGGGCCCAGCAGTGGCAGTTTGGTTGTGCTGGGATTTTGACGTATGAACTTGACTGATCCACAGAGTTTAATGCAACTGAACAACCAAAACATTACAAATGTATTACCTCAACCTTTTTTTTTTCTTGTCCTCCATGTTGGATCATCATCTTGTTTTCCAAGCTGCTACCTGAATAAATTAGAGATTAAAACCATCAACACCAGCAAAAACAAATGGCTTCACTTTGTACATTTAATCTAAATACTTTATTTATTTATTTTGGGAATACTACTGTGAGAAAAGGTCTAGAGAAAGGCCTAAGGTCTTATGGGTAATAAAAATTAATAAAATAAAAACCTAAATCAATAGATTTTGAATTATTTAAATTTTCATTTTTCACTAACAATAACCAGACAAGTGTTCTGCTCAAAAGTTTGCCAAAACTCAATCCAAATTATGCATTAAAAGAATCCTTTTACCGCTTGAGTGAAAATAAAAACAAAGCAGATGTCCAACACGGCCTGACTGACTGGATTTGGGTTAAGAGGAAAATTGTGCAACTGCATTTTTGCCCACAGCTAAACGAGCCACCTCGTGCAAAGTTGTGTCGAAATCCAAAGAAACAATCTTCTCAAGACTTTACCTCATGCATGGTCTTTGAGAAATGGGCAGATCATTTGACCTGAGAAGAATGAGAGGTTTAAAACATCCATGCAGGTTCAGTTCCACACAAAGCACACCTGATTCCTATCAGTTAATCCTTAGGACCTTTGTAACTTGGCTGGAAAAGAAAGTGGAAGGGCACAATTTGTCCGTTGTCAGATAACGTTGACCAGAAGCCTTTAATCTCCGCTGTGGTTAAACAGAACCCCCGACTCGGTGTAACGCCCTCTAACCCTGCTCAAGGTCGGATGCAATCCATGTCCTGTCATGTTCCATTCCCAGAGAGAAATTCCCAGAGGCCTTGCTGTGGGAGCATTTCATTCCAGCTATGACAGATATGTGGTCCACGTGCTGGCTGAAAAGGCCGTGCCACTATTTATAGCTGATCAGGACATACCCAGTGACTCGTGTTTGGAGTATAAAACTCTTTTCATTCTGCAAAACAATGGCTTTACTTTATTTCAAAGGTTCTTGTATCATGTCTTTCCATCACATAGGAAGGGATTGCATAGATCCTTAATAATCTTTTATAAACCATCAATGGTGCGTATCCTGATATTTTTTTAGGGAATTTTTCACAATTATTTCTATACGTTTGTGTATTTTTTTTTAAGTACTCACAAAAGTTTTTTATAAACTCCACAGTTCATGCATATCTATAAATGTGCATAAAGCTTCCTAAATGCCATATATACTGTATATGCACACAGTGGTGTGAAAAAGTTTGTCCCCCTCCTGATTTTTTTAAATTTTTTTGCATGTTTGTCACACTTGTTTCCGATTATCACACTAATTAATAAAAATTGTAAAAGCTAACACAAGTAAACACAACATGCAGGTTTTAAATGAAGGTTTTTATAATTGAGGGAAAACAAAATGCAAAACTACATGGCCCTGTGTGTCCCTTAAAGCCAGTTCCATGAAAATATGATTTACATTAGCTGGAGTAAAAGATCTTGAATGGCCTGCTATAGAGCTCTGAACCCAACCCTACCTCACAGCTTTGGGATACATTGGGAAAACTACCTGCACCCCCAGGCCAGGTGGATGCACCAGAAATGTTGTTTACGAGTAATAAAGTCGCAGTTGTGAACGAAAAAGTCAGATTTAAGAGAAATAAACTCTGAATTGAGAGAAAAAAAGCCAGAATTATGCAAACTATTTTTTTTGTGGCAGACTTAAAGGAAATACCATACAATGCATTTACTTATTTTTTTTGTTGAGTAATCTAAAAAATCTGAATTCACATTTTGATGCAATTAAATTATAATAGGTTTAGTTTTCAGATGTTCTTGTATTCAATTTCAGCAATCAAATGTAAATTTTTCTAAGAAGGAATCATTATACTAAAAATACTTCTTATCTGATTACTCGATGATCCATAGAATATTCGATTACTGAAATAATCGATAGCAGCAGCTCTAATATAAACCCATAACTACAATAATATTTATGGCCTCCAGAGCGACTTTTATCTCATTCATACAACTAAGCAGCTGTTGTGTTAAAGGCCATGGCTGGGCATAGAACTCACAACCTTCGAATCCAATGCCTAAACCACTAAACTCCCGCATTCCACAAGTGGTATAAACCCTCTAATAACACATGTTAATAACACAAACTTTATCCTTTGACACTGAGGGTTTGTATTATGTAGGTGTCAAGCAAAGAAAAGTACAAATAAATAAACGGAAGCTCGAACGATTGGAAAGTAAAGGCATGTATTTTTTTTTTTTCCTCATACTAAATATTACATTTGTAAAAACATACAACATGAAAATAGGGTTAAAAGCTAAAAACTGCTATAATTTCCAACAAAAAAAATGATATTTACAGCATAATACACATTACATTAGTGTAATTAGTATTGTTGTATTTTACCAAACAGCATTATTGTGACAAAAAAAAAAAAAAAAAGAGGTAGGGTCAATATCTGCTTCATTTCCGACGTTCAGAATCGACGAGGAAAGTGCGCCGTTCCCACCAAACACACCGGAACACACTTGATGCACACTCGGGCTGGATGGAGGACACAATGAAAAGCACCGTGCAGTCACCCGTAGGGGAAATTGATAGTGCAAAAGCAAAAAAAAAACAAAGAGAGAGAGAAAAGAAAAAACAAAACAAAACCAAGACCCCCGAGTGAGTGTTAAAGCAGTGTGAGCAACATATTGCCAAAATTCACTCTGCTTTAGGACTTGGTGAAACACACAAACACACACGTTATTCTCAGTTCTACTGATTTAGTGTGAGGAAGAAAGGCCAGCAACACTTTCTATAAAAGGCCACGTTTACGATTAACGACATGACACACCTTTATAATGCATCTTCGTTCCTAAATCGTTATGCACCCCGTATAAAGACATTATTGATGAAAATGCACTGTGTTCCTTATGCACTCATTTATAACAGGCTGATTTCTATGTATCGGTTTAAACATGAATTTCTGAATCGATTCATTATCAAGTCTCTCCATTCCTGATCAATTAATTATTAGTTTACTATTATAATAAGTATAAAATCGTATTTGTTACTTACACGTATTAAATAAATCATACATTTGGAGAATTTGTGTTGCTAATAAATGCTGGGACATTCACCACATTTGGCGGACGTCATTATCCAGAGCGACGTTTATCTCATTCATACAACTGAGCACCTATGAGGTTGAGGGGCCATGCTTAGGGGCCCAGGAGTGGCAGCTTGGTGCAGATCCAACACCCAATGCTTAACCTTAACTAAGCTACCACATCCTATCAATAATAAAAAAATAAAAAAAAAAGCAAAAAATAATTGCATTTTTGTAGCGAATTTGAGAAATGGACAAATTTGTGCATTTTCATCCATAAACGCATTCTAACGCATTATAAGCGTATTTGTAGTTACACGTCATTAAACGCGTGGCTTTATAGAAACCGCCACTTTCCACGCAGCATCTAATCTAATCCAAACTATTTTATCTATTCGGGTGCCACAGAAAAACCCAGAGAGCCTCCTGCATATATGGTTTCGTAATAGTGCACATACTGCTCATGATCGCTGACCAACGCCGACAGAGAGAGAAATCGAAAAAAACGATGCGAACGTGTTCCCGTATCCCCTGCGTTCATACGAATATTTCGTACCGCACCACTATTATAGGTGCATAGGCTTTATTGACTTATTTGTTTTAAAATCTGCATAAAAAGAAAAGATTCAATCGCCCGATATATATATTTTTTTTTTACATTTTCTTTTATCGTCGAAAAAAAAAAAACAATATTCAACAAAATCGTGCGAAAAATCTGAGAGAAAAAGAAAGCCCTGCTGGTAAATACACTAAAGGTGTGTGTGTTCTACAAGCACCAATAGAACGATTTGGAAATAATGAGAATATCTAAAAAAGAGGAAATATGTTAATTAGACAGCGATGGAAAGAGATTATGAAATGTTCGGTTTTAAATGGCTGTACGATGAACTGGATGTAGTTTCACTTCACGAGCACCCAAATAAAATTTAGTGCTAATGTTCACCAAATGTGGTTCTTTCCACATTAGACGGTTGTCAGTATGAACGAGCGTTTTGGTATATTTATAGGAAAAACCTAAAAACCATAAAAACACGATTTGAAAGTTCAAAATTAAAACTCCAGAGACTCTTTTGCGCCGACTGTACGGAATTGTGGGAATTGAGAACACGGTTCGGAGAATATGACACGTGGGAAAAGAATGGGGTTTGACAGGATCGATTGGTCCGTTGGTGGGCAGAGGGTGGCGCCGTGATTAGTGCAAGCCATTTCTGATGTGTTCCTGGTGGATGTCCAGCGTGCCGCTGTGGTCCTGGTTGTGCTGCCCCAGGCTCAGGTCCTCCTCCCAGAGCTGGGCGTTCTTCCGGATCTCGTCCAGAGAGTACTCCTTTAGTATGGTCCCGTTCTCAAACACGGTCACGAGCATGTCCTGCATCATCATCATCATCACACACACACACACACACAAAGTGAAAAGAAATGTTTATTATGTGATGGTGAAATCATGTACCGCATTGACAGAAAATAAAGAAATTATTCGCATAAAACGCATCAGAAAAATTCCATATTTGGTATATGAAGATCAGCCCTGTACCAAAAACGTTTAGTGCCAATACGTGTACTGTTACACACACACACACACACACACACACTACACACACACACGCGTATATAAACATTGCCCGTGTGCACAAAGAGAGCTCCACTTTACATGGGTTGGAGTGGAAGATCTTAAATAGCCTGCTATAGAGTGCTGACCTCCACCCTACTGCACAGCTTTGGAATGGATTGGAATGCTGCCCGCACTCCAGGCGAGGTTCGGGTATGCGCAAACCTTTATCCCTATCATGTTTATAAACTGGATATACTCTGATTTGTAGCCATCTTCTACTCACCTCCTCAGGTTTGCCTGCACCTCGTTCAACTGTCTCTATAAACCCATCCGAGTTTCTCCTCAGCGACAGACGCCCACGTTTTGATCCCTTAGATGGGTCTGTTACTGGCTGCTTATACACGTCCATCTACACACACACACACACACACACAAATTTACACCCAAGACTTATGTAGGACATTACTCATATAGAGAAGCATTTAAATTGGAGGGTGGAAACTGACCCCCTTCCCACTATTCTCCACGTAGCTGCATTTAAAGGCGCAGTTCAGTGTGTCTCTGTTGATCTTCTGCAGCAGGGCGCTTCCACAGCCGAAGAAGACGTTCTCGGCGCTCCAGCCCTCGTCGCTAAGCTTCTTCAGGATCTGGGAACGGTAACACAGGACACTTTGGTGTTAGGCCAAAGTCAGACTAAAAGGTTAAAGGTCATAAAACGCAACATCCAACCAGAATCCAGAATGAAAAGGCAGCCACGGCAACACGAGTTTTTCATATTCAACTGGAATTTCCAATTCACATATACTGTACATACAAATCTGTATTTCTTACAATCTTGATTTGACAGAAAATAGGTTTCTGATATTATGTGAATTAGTAAAATATTGGAGTGTTTCTTGGCGTTTGAGGACCCAAGGAGAAAAACATCGTTTTGTTTGTGTAAAAATATTAAACATGAGATACGAGGTAGAATATAAAATCTGGCACTAGAACACCACTGTCGCAGAATGATGGTTGCTACTTTACCGTCTCGACTGAGCAGAGATCGATCCCGTCGCCTTGGATGATCCGCACGTATGATGGAAGCACTTTATAGCCCATAGAGTTCAGAGAACAGCTAAAACACTCCTCTAAAATCTTTATAACCTGCAGAAAGAGAAAGAGAGAGAGCGTTAGAGAGAGCATGAGAGAGAGAGAGAGAGAGAGAGAGAGAGATATGGGGCTTACCTTTTTGTTACCCATATCACACACCTAAAAAAAACTACTTTCCTTTCCTTTCTTTCTTTCCCATATTCCTCTCCTTCCATTCTTCTTTCCTCCCATCCTTCTTTCTGTCCCTACTATCTACAGTTCATATTTCTATTCCTCAGTCCTTTGTTCTTTCCTTCAGTCCTCTTTTCTTCCTTCCTTCAGACGTGTTTTCTTATTTCCTTCTTCTTTCCCAAGATCAGTCTTTTCTCCCTTCCCCCCTTTAAAAAGTGTTCATATCTTTCATACCGTCTCTATTTCTGACCTTCACTTGTACTTCACTCTGACTTTGAATCATTACAGGATCCCCCTGCAGTCAGGACATGACCCACCTCCAGCAGTGTCTCTGTGGGGTCTCCTGAATCAGGCCGGATGACGAGGCTGGAGTCTTCGCTGCGTTCCATTACTCTCTCCTTCAGCTTATCTCCCCAGATGTGCTTACAGGCCTTGAAGATGTCGTAGCTGTCGCTGACCACCGCCACGGGGCCTGAGGGGAACTGGTCCAGCAGGTACTCATACGCCTCCTTCTCCCTGCTCCGGCCCCAGGAGATGATAGTACTGGAAAACACACACACACACACACACACACACACAATTATTAAATGATTGAGACAGATTATTAAATGATGCTTTGAATAAATGTTACATAAACAATTGGGAAAAAATGTAATTTTTTACAGATTTTTTTTTTTTTTTTTACAGATAAATACAGATTTATTTATTTATTTTAAATAAATTTTTTAAATGTTTTTTTTTTTATAATAATTAAAACACCTGGAGTCTGATTTGAGCACTCTGTGGTTGTTGATAAACAAATATAAATGATGTTTAAATATAAATTAAACATTACATAGAACTCCTAATTAGCCTCCAGCTTCACTGCGAGATTAGCTTGTCTGAGAGATGTCTCAGTGTGTCTCACCTGTGCTCAGCAGCCGGGATAGAAAACCCAGCCATGGGGCAGCTGTAGTAATGCTGAGCCATGAGAACTCCTGCCACCGTGTCCGTACTGGCAAAGTTCACCAGGTGTGCGGCTCCGCCCAGCGCTGCCGACTGTGTGTGTGAAAGAACAGAATGAACCACGTGTGTGTAACCGAATACTAATTCAATGAGCATGCAAAATATTACGCCGATAATAAATTCCCTTATTCCAACGATATTAAAGTACAATATTACAAATCAATGCAGTTCTGCCTATTTAAAGACGTTTTCCCATGAGTATTGCTCATCATTTAAAAAGAGCAGCTGTTGTTTGCCAGAAGAAGCACACGAGCCTGTTGCTCAGGATTACAATTTGTATTTGATGCTAAATAAAGATCGGAGTCTTGCCCTCTAAAAAAACCAAAAAAAATAAATACAACAACAACAACTCGTGTCCATACAAAATCCACTTCAGCAGTTCCCTTGATTTATTCAATGTGATACTTCACAGTCTGAGATTTCCTCCTCTATCTATCTATCTATCTATCTATCTATCTATCTATCTATCTATAAATTATGGATTGTCTGTTTAACATCGTTCTGCAACATCATAACCTCTGCCAAATGACAGGCTGATGCCTGGGTTGCAAACTGGCTCTTCCTTTCTCCTCTTGCTCACATCTGTCTCAATCTGACCCGAGCTTTAAAAACCAGCTCTCGTTCAGAATGGGCAGATCAGTGTACATCTGAACTCCCAGGCCGCCCGCGCACACACCCGGCGCTGTGCTTATCACCTCAGCCAGATGTCTGCTGACCTTTCAGACGCAGACACTTTCCCTGCTTATACCCTCCAGTGACCTCCCTTTAATACTCAACCCAGTTGTGTACAGGTATGACTGCCATCTGTGTTCCTGTTCAGCAAATACTGAGCTCTGAGCTGTCAAAAATACACCTCGAATGTATAAACGATCGTATCGGAGACACCTTTATATCTACACTCAAAGTGCACTCTGCTCAGAAGTGTTTCATAGATCTGGCTATATATTAACTCGACTTCTTACCCATGCCATTCTATAGTCTGATGATTAATAGATTCTGGCTATAAAGTAACACATCTAAGCAAGTGTGTTCATAAATCCACTCCACCATGCACTGCGCCGGACCATAAAACTCGCTCATTTGTTAATTGCGAATGCTGCAAAAATCTGGATTTGCCCCCGAAGCATATCAGACCGACTCGGTTGAACGAGGTGGTTATTAGTGCGTGCGAGCGAATAAGTACCTCCTGAGAAGAGACGCCTCTGTAGCCGAAGTCGTGCAGTTTGAACTCCAGCCCCTCCAAACTTCCCGACGTGGCCTTCAGATGCTTGGCGAGGATCTTTTTGAACTCCCGGGAGATGGTTGCCACGGTGATGGGGTACCACATTTGGACCAGCATGGTCTGAGGGGACAAAGAGCGCACATGGTGCATGAGTCAGAATGGAGAGAAAGAGAGAAAAAGAGAGAGAGAGAGAGAGAGAGAGAGAGAGAGAGAGAGAAAGATGGAGTGTATGGGATGGGGACTGTATATGTATGAAAGAGAGATCAAGAGACCAAACAACTGATCAAACAACCAGAAGAACCAGCAACTGATCAAGAGACATTTAAATTCAGACCAAAAGACGGAAAAATCGACTCGATAACAAATTCATTGGTTACCGACTGAATGACAGACATACAAACTTTCATACATAAGAAAACATGAGACTAATCATCTGACAGACCTTCAACTTACATACTGAATAAAGGTCAGAGTAATCAATTAATCTGACCGTCAGACTTAAATACAGTCCAAAAATCAGACCTTCAAGCTTCAGATACAGACCAAAAGTCAGACCTTCAAACTTACATACAGTCCAAAAGTCAGACCTTCAAACTTCAGGTACAGACCAAAAGTCAGACCTTCAAACTTACATACAGACCAAAAGTCAGACCTTCAAACTTACATACAGTCCAAAAGTCAGACCTTCAAACTCCAGGTACAGACCAAAAGTCAGACCTTCAAACTTACATACAGTCCAAAAGTCAGACCTTCAAACTCCAGGTACAGACCAAAAGTCAGACCTTCAAACTTACATACAGTCCAAAAGTCAGACCTTCAAACTCCAGGTACAGACCAAAAGTCAGACCTTCAAACTTACATACAGTCCAAAAGTCAGACCTTCAAACTCCAGGTACAGACCAAAAGTCAGACCTTCAAACTTACATACAGTCCAAAAGTCAGACCTTCAAACTTACATACAGTCCAAAAGTCAGACCTTCAAACTCCAGGTACAGACCAAAAGTCAGACCTTCAAACTTTCATACAGTCCAAAAGTCAGACCTTCAAACTCCAGGTACAGACCAAAAGTCAGACCTTCAAACTTACATACAGTCCAAAAGTCAGACCTTCACACTCCAGGTACAGACCAAAAGTCAGACCTTTAAACTTACATACAGACCAAAAGTCAGACCTTCAAACTCCAGGTACAGACCAAAAGTCAGACCTTTAAACTTACATACAGACCAAAAGTCAGACCTTCAAACTCCCGGTACAGACCAAAAGTCAGACCTTCAAACTTACATACAGACCAAAAGTCAGACCTTCAAACTTACATACAGACCAAAGGTCAGACTAATCATCTGACAGACCTTCAACTTACGTACTAAATAAAGGTCAGAGTAATCATCCATCAGACCTTTAAACTTACTTCCAGACCAAAAGTCTGTAATCATCTGACAAGACAGAAGTTTGGGTCAAAAAACACCTAAAACAACTACAAACGGAGGACTGAAGTCTATGTGACTTGGTTTTTACTACTTGGAAAACTATAGGAAAGCTATTCTTTGATCTGTGGAGGCGGGTCTAAGGTCAGAGAACCTCGTTGTTGAGGTTCACCAGGTCATGAGTTTAACCTTGCTGACCCTGAAAACCATTATAATCAAAGCTCTGTGTGCTGTTTCAGAGCCGCCGCAGTGACCGAGTATGTGCTGGAAATGAAAAAGAGCCAGAGTCACTGACTTGGGCAGAGGCACAGCAGGGCTGCGTTTATAACACACCCAGAGCGTTAACTGTTTAGTGGGAGGATCTCTACAGCTCAAAACACACTCCAGACTTAATTATTTGTGTGCATCTCCTTTTATACAGACTACTGATGACCAACTCGGTTTCCTTTTTGGTTTCAACAATATAAAAAATCTAATGTTAATCCGAACATTTCATTAGTTGATAATAACATTACAACAGTGTCAATTACTCAAATACAAAAAAATGTTATTCTCGTACCTCTATGTAATTGGTGAGCCAGTAGAAGTCTGGGTCTGTGTTCTCGACAGTGAACAGGACGTTTCCCCTGGGAATGATCTTCCCCTCGGGAACGGCTTTGATGCGGATCGGAAGGCGGCCGTCGTATCTCTGGAGCGCACACACACAAGGAGAAACGGGGTTTAGCGCAACGGACCTCTGAGAACCGAAAACTTCGAAAATGTAATTAAATCCTACCTCCAGCAGTTTCCTCCAGCCCTCCTCGTCGAACACCGCCTGCTTGAAGTGCATCTGGTAAAAGACTTTAGCTTCCCGGATCTTCTCCTCTGTGACCACGCATCCTGGGGAACAGGTTATGATGCACTCGGTTACAGATCCTCGATTTACATCGTGTGCATCAGAAAATCCCGTTGAAGACCGTAAACATGCCCAAACACGCGTTTTAAATTCTTGAACCTGATTGGGATTAAATAATCTACTTTTAGAACCTTTGAATCTCTTGGGACAATGTGCTTTGTCCTCCAAATATATTCATGGAATGAGTCTTGACTTGTAGCAATCAGGACATTTTTTGAGTTCAGTGTCTTTCTGGTGCCATTTCATTTCCAAAAAAAAAATGTATGCACCACAGACAGATAAAAACCAGGCAACTGCTGTAGAGTAAGTGAAGAAGGAGCGCTAATGCTCCTCTTTCCCCTGGAATTCATTACCACCCTGTCACTGATTCGTTTCGCATGACGGCCCGATCGGCCCGTGTGACCCGCCGTGCTCCTGAATTGCAGAAAAAAAAAATCGCTTGAACTTCGTCCCTTTTCACAAATCCACTTCGAGCGACCGATTACAAAACGCTGCTGTGAAGTGCGTGAATTACGCAAACACGACTAATGATGAAACGGGACGTTGTGCGATTTTGTTTTCATACTGGCCGAGAGATTCGGTTACATTTAAGATGCGTGTTAACCGGGGACACGTACGGGCCTGTTCTTCCTCAAACGCAAATCGTGTTTTATGCCAAAAAAAAAAAAAAAGGCCGTTTGACCTGGTGCTTCAGTCAAGGTTCCTGTCTGGAGATGATCCAGAGGCAGAGCCACGTGAATTACGTGAGTTTGCTGTACTTTACAAAAGCAATGACAACAAGGGTAATGGAGTTTAACCTGTGATGTCTGTAATAATTCACATTATTTCAGCTTGTATTTATCAGGATAAACGTATGGATCAGCCAACAGTGTACACACAAAGCATTTATACCAAGTAGTCATAAAAAAAAAAACTCAAGAAGAAATTATTTTGCTTAATTATTTTTTCCTTGAATTTTCCCTTGATATATTTAACATGCTTCATTTTCTGGAATTTTTTTTTCTCAATGTTGCTTTAATAAAAGTTCATAAAAATCAAATTCATAAACAAAAACGTCTGATCCATTTCACTATAAATCTCAATCTTTATTTCATACTCTAATAAAAAATAAAATAACTTTTATAATTACTATTTAACGACTAATAATTGCTTCCGTTCTGATTTTCAGTGTTTGTTTATTATTTATTATTTGCACTTTATTCTACTTTAATACTAATAAATAAACAAAAAAAATACTATATATAACAAATTTGTATTTCCTGTATTAATAATGCATCCAAAAGTATTGGGACACCCGACTTTTCCAGCCGTACTGTATGTGGTTCTTCTCCACAAAACCTGCTCCTGTGCACAAAGCCAGCTCCATGAAGATCTGCTTTACACGGGTTGGAGTGGAAGATCTTGATTGGCCTGCTACAGAGCTCTGATCTCAACCCTATGGAACATGATGAATGTTAACACTGAATGCACCCCAGACCTTCTCACATCACCTCATCTCCATCAATACTAACTTCACTAACACCCTTGTGGTTGAATGAATCTCCACAAAATCTAGTGGAACATCATCCCATAATACTAAAGCTTTTTTAAAATAAATGGGAGTGGGATTTCCAAAAAAAAAAGCACATATGAATCTCATGGTTAGGTCATGGCCTGTTTGCTGAGTCGTGAGAACGTAAAGAACATAAAGAACATAAACAGTGTGCTGAAGATAGGGAAGTGGAAGTTTAATTGATAAGATGTTTAAGACTTTCAATCGGAAGGTCGCGAGTTGAAATCCGAGCGCCGCTTCTGGGGCTTTGAGCAAAGCATTCAATCCTCCCCGCGACTGCTCGGTTGCGTAAGAGCGTCGTCCGGAGGTGCGTAAATGTTAACGTAAATATAAACACCTTTGAGATATTTCTTCAGAAGGTACTGCAGGCCGAAAAACACCACTTCGTTGAACTGGGCTCCTATCTTGCGCCGGCACTCGAAGTAAGAATAGACTTTGCTGAGGTCTGGAGGATACTGCTTGTAGTGTGTGATCTGTGAAACAGGAAACAAAAAGTACAGTTTCAACCATCTAATAACAGCCAAATCCGATCGTGATTTATTCCTCCCCCCACATCAATTTCATTTGAGACCTGAGACAACGACTGAGACTAAATGTGATCTTATCAGTCCCCAAATAATAGAATAACCATAATTAGAATAATAATCATTCATAATACAAATTCCAGGCAACTCCTAGTTGCACCAATTCACGTGAGCACCAATCAAAAGCAACGAGCTTCGACGAGCTCGAGCGAGTGGATGAAGAATTTACTAGAAAACGGAGAGAAAAAAGAGTCAGACCCATGAATTGTTATTCTTCTTATTATCGTTAATTCCAGTAAAAGTCGGTTCTCGAAATAAAAACAGTCTGTGCCTTCATATCACAAAAAAAGAGAAAAGAAAGCAAAGCTTGTGGCGAGGTCAAAGTCTTTCGAAAGAGTTATATAATGATGGGAAAAGGGGAAGGGAGGGGGGGGAGTGTTTACGGTGCGATATCACAATCTGACGTCATAGAAACATCTAGATTTGATTGGATTTTGGAAGAAAATAAAGATACGGCATAAACCGGACACCGGCTTTACGTACGGAGCGTTACAACACACTAAGTGACAGAGCGGTGGATGTACTTTTTATCCGTTTACGGGTACGTGTTACGCTATAGAACGTCCGTGAGACAAACCGCTTCATCGTCCGTGGGACTGAACGCTTCATCCGTCATCGACCTCCTGTTCCTTCGCCTTTAATATGGTCTTGTGGAGGAAACGGCACAAAGTGATGACACTGGAGACTCCTTCCAAATACGTGAACACGATTCTTAACTGTTTATTATCAGGATTACAGTGTAGATCAGACGTTACTGTACTATCAGAATAGCGAGACCCGTGTGTGTGTGTGTGTACTGAACGCTTCATCCGTCATCGACCTCCTGTTCCTTCGCCTTTAATATGGTCTTGTGGAGGAAACGGCACAAAGTGATGACACTGGAGACTCCTTCCAAATACGTGAACACGATTCTTAACTGTTTATTATCAGGATTACAGTGTAGATCAGACGTTACTGTACTATCAGAATAGCGAGACCCGTGTGTGTGTGTGTGTGTGTGTGTGTGTGTGAGAGTAAATATGAGTGGCTGTGAGGGAGTATGTGTGTGTATATAAGTATGTGGATATGAGAGTGGGTGTGTAAAGGAGTGTGTGTGTATATGGGCGTGTGTGTATATGCGAGTGGGTGTATATGGGTGTGTGTGTGTGTAGCTGACATTCTAGCCTCTGCTGCTTTCGGATGTGGAAGGAAACATCCTTTGCCATTTGAAAGTGATTAAAGATGGGGGTCGCCTCACATCCTCCGATTACAGCCGACCTTCCTGACATGGTTCCAGCACGAGCAGGACGGAGACGCACCAATGTGGAGTGTGTGTGTGGATTTTATTTTGCTTTCTTTCTTGTTTTTAACCTAATACGCACCGGACAGGGAGGAATTAACAATTTTGACATGTCATACGACCTAAAATCAGATCACAAATTTTTTTGTGCATATATTCTACAGGTTCAGTGACAAAAATATGTAGTTCTTTCCAATAATTTGTTAAATTTTTCTCACAAAATGTGCAAAATTCCTGTTTAATTACTTCATTAACTCCATTATAAATCAAATTATATTTAATTCACACAAATTAAAAAAAATCTGTAAGGATATAAAAAAATATTTTCCAGATATCTATTATAATAAATGCATCGCTCTATTATTTTATGTCATTATTTTTTATAACTAATATGCCTGAAACTTAATTCCAGCAGATCTATAAAGGGTCGCGTGTCAAACCGCACGCTCCGCACTTACACCCTACACCGCGCGTGAACAGTACGTTCCCTGAGGTAACCACGTTAACGCACTATCTCGGCGTAAAACCTAGCGCTCAACCGCGCGATTTGGAACGCAGCCAAAATGGCGGCCGGAGACTGGCAAATGCAATTTCGGTTTCGTTTCTTCGTTTGTTTTTCGCACTCTCCGGAAAGAAAAAGCTGCTCACGCGCACTAGGGTCAGTATAAAGACTCAGAATTAAAACACGACTATTTATTAGTACGAGTAAAAATTAGCTGTAAAAAAATATTAATAACTTCACAAGCATTCACATGTAGAAATTCCCAGTGCGCGTATATACGCGTAAATACACCACTAGTCTGCACATAGAACTGAAAACTGCATTAGCATAGCATAACAAACTGCACTGTCATGGGGAGAAAAAGCACTTATTAGAGGAACACGTGTAAATATTTACTTTTTTATCATTTATATTTTAAATCAGACTGGGTGTTATTTATTTATTTATTTGCGTACCGTAAAACCCTGCATAAACTCGCACCGTGTTTATGCGCCAGGAGAAGCTAAAGGCTAAAGCGGGCCATTTAAAAAAAGAAAGCAGCTCGCAGCCTGGCAGCCGAGAAAGCAGTAATACTAGAAAGAAAATGTGGGTTTCCTCCAGTCTGACACGCGTCATCACATGTTTATATCAGTATCTATTTAATAAAAAGAAATGTCCTTGGATCAAAGATACGACCATGAAAAATGACAAGCAAGGGCAGACAGGGGTAAAAACAGATAGCTTAGCTGTCTAGCTAACAACAAACATTACGGAGAAAGCAGCCGAATATAAAAACAAAACATTCTATCAAAAATATATTATGCAAATTGAACCTATTTACAAACTAGACATATAAAAATAAGGCACATTTACAGCCATGTTTACCTTGTATGAATCCGTCGCGAGTAAAAAATTATACTCTGGAGCTGCCATGTCTGTATATTTAGTATCACAAAATACTAATAGATTGAATAGAAAACTAAAATAAAATAACACTTGGAAGAAAATAAAATCGCTGATGCACACGTTTCCTCGCTGTGTGTGTGTGCGTGTGGAGAATACGCACGTTGAAAGATATGAGGACTCGCTGGAGGCGGAGCCACACGTAAACCTTGCGCAAGGGGGCGTGACTACAGGCCACACGTACCTCCATGCACTCTGAGTGGATATAATGGAAAGGGGCGTGGTCGGTATGGATGAAACCACGCCTGCCTTGAGCGTAGGCTTGTGCAATAAACAGAAGTGGGCGTGGCTTGTGGGAGTCGAACAGCAGGTTTTCGGTGGGAGTGACGCACAGAGGCGCTGCATGGATTGTGTACAGTTTCATTTTCTGTGAAAACAAGAGCGAAACTGTGAACTCTGATATTGGGAGCGAAGGCCTTCTGGCCACCGCTTTGAGAAGATTTAGTATTTGTTGATTTTGAGTAAATATGTTTACCTGATCTATTTTGTCCTGGCGAGTTAATATCAAAAGTGACACACTGAAGAGCAAAGTCTAAAAGCAGAAGCAATTTGTCAGGCAGGTTTAATAGAATTACCACAAAACACTTCTGCATTCCATGTGACAGCTGGGACAATCTTTTTTTATTTCAAAGTATTAACCATTCATTACATCTGATCATCTGATTGATCACATCTGATTGGCTCATGATCAAGGCTTTTCTTCATCATGACCCTCTCACACAAAAAACACCTCAAACCCTATCCAGCGATTCTTCTGACACATTCACACCTTTAAAAGTGTTTACTGATGCTGCAGATCTACTGATTTGTACTACATGATCAAAACACATAATAATGCGAAAAGGTCAAAAGCTAAAAAGCGCCGTCATATATAAATATATATAAATGAAATATTATATATATATATACAGTGTATTCAAAATACAAAAAATGGTGCAAGGGAACTAAAACATAAAATATATTTTGTGTATATTATATTAATACCTGTATTTTTCCAGTTTCGAACAGATAGAGGAGATCCATTTATATAGGTTTTATACCTAATGTTTAAATAATTAAATATTCTGATTTTTAGTAAGAATCGTTCACTCTGACCATGACTTGTCAATGTGCTGTAATGGTGTTACAAATAGTTAATTGGTGAAGGATGTCTGATTTTTTAGACATTAAGTGTGTTTGTCAATGTAATAAGGGGTCCAAGCACTGCTGCCCTGACGCAATGCCCCTCTAAATGTATTTGGCAGGCGTATTTATCTAGCAATTTACAATAATCTAATTCATAAAACTGAGCATTTGAGGGTCTTTCTCATGGGCTCAGCAGAGGCAGTTTAATGGTGCTGGGATTTAAACTCCAACACCTTAACTAGTGAGCTGCTACTTACCCAGATATGATCAGATATGTAGATATGATCATGTCTGACTTTGTGGCAGGATGGACATAGCAAGTATTAACCAGTGGTGGTAAATGTAATTCCTTACTGTACTTAAGAAGCCTTTTAACACATCTGTACTGTACTGAAGTGTTTCCATTTGTGGAGAGTTTTACTGTAACTTCACTACATTTCACATATCGTACTTTTCTCAACTACACTTTGCGAAATTAGTCGTTCCTTTTTATTTACGAGCGGATGGTCAGATCTCAGTTCAACAGCAAGCAGAACATTTAGGGAGGAATAGATGATAGAAGAAACTCCTGACTCTGACTTACCACGACACCCACGTTTTTTTTTTTTTTTTAAAGTAGTTGAAAAGAAGGTTTCGGTCACATGATCATTTTAAACGATATCAGTCAGTGTTTGACACATTCATAAATTGTTGAGTCCTTTTACATAAACTGAGTTGATTGAGCAAAGAGACTTTAATCAATTATAGTACCTTTAATACTTAAGTACATTTGAAGTCAAAGACTTTTGTACTTTTACTCAAGTGAAAGTTTAAAGGGACACTTTTACTGGAGTGATATTTTACCCAGTGTATCTCTACTTTAACTCAAGTACATTCTTTGTGAACTTCGTCCACCACTGATTCTTAATCAGCTCACTTTTGTGACTTTCCCTATGTAGATTGAAACATTCCCAGCTGAGGGTCGTTGGCAATAAACTCCCTACTCTCGATGCTCCAATAATGAACCCTCTGTCCAAAATCCTCCTTGCACCTTAACAAGCAACTTTCAGACAGATGGACCTCATGACACGATTAATCAGGTTGCATCCTGCTGTGCTCTGGAGTAAGTATAAAAGGAGCTCTAGTTCACCTCGATTGCACTGTGGAAACCATCTATTTATTTTTTTTACAGGAATGTTCTTGAATCATCTGTATCTTCCGCGCCAACGTTCGAAGGACGTGGGGTCTTTGTGGATTACCCTATCCCACGAGGGACCAGTGAAAGCTTCCAGGTGAGTGAAAATGAGGTAAATCATTCGCTAGGGATATTCTCGGAGTGTCCAGCAAATAAATCATGTTAATGTGACTTTTTGATTGGAATCAAGACCCATCAGTTTTGGTGCAAAAATGTAGACGAATGATATGTCATTGTAGAGGAATTTAATATTTGTTAACCTCTCAACCTTTTCGGTACAGAGCCAAAAATGTGCTTGCGTAAGCTACTTTCAGGAATATTCACGCACCACAAGAAGCATTGACTAACATTTTTTCGCTTTTGTTCTGGGCCTTGACTTGTTGCATTTTCGAAATCCTCCAGATAAACGTATGTTATGTAAAATAGGAGCAAAGAACAAGAAAGATGAGCGTTAAACAAACGTCGCTTATTTAAAGATCTACGTGACAAGGAGACGCTTCAAAGGTTAATTAAAGCAGTTTAAAAGAAACCTTTTGTAGGCAGTCTCAAACACGTGACACGGAAGTCCAGAGACCAGGACTGTATGGTGATTTATTTCTCAGAGGAATTAGTTTGTACTCAGCATTCTTTCACTTTCAATTGTGGGCATGCTGGTTTGCCTTTTTTCCTTTTTGCTATGCATCTATCTATTGCTTAATATACTGTTCCTTTTCTCCGTGGCCTACTGCTGCATAGGATTAAATCAAAATTAACCAAAGTAACTCTGATTGATCCACTATAGCAGGGGTCCCCAATCTATGGCATAATGACCATCTAAACAATGCTAGACATATATTTTGAAAATGTAATATTAAATATATTTTTTTTACTCATATCATATCTGTATTTGATAATAAAAGCTGGCTCTCACACTTAAATTCCCTTTAGTTATTAACCTAGCCTAATTATTTGTTAGATTCACTGCACCAACAAACAGAAGGGTAAATTTAACATAAATTAAAAATAAATGTTTTTTTATTTCAATAGCAATAAATATGAAAAAAATTGATTATAATAGTAATAACACTCTTTTAATAGGCCATATATCTCTTGTCTGTGTGGTCCATAACAAAATAATAAACTAATTAGCATTCGGAGGCATAATAAATACATTTCAAATCATAAAAAAATCTCACTTTTAAAAAAAGGAAAATCATGTGACCCTCACAAAAAACAGTTTTGGGACCCCCTGACCTACAGGATAATTCCTTAGTATCATATTACAATCTTTAATTATTGATGACCTTCTTAGATAAGTATGGTGATTTCTTTGTAAGAGCAATCTGTCTGATGCTTATTAAACAACGTTTTATTTAGAAAACAATAAATGGAATGTTGCGCAAATGGTCTTGAGAAACAGGAACCTTTTCAACAGAGGCGGAAAAAAAAAAGTGTCGTCAGCAAATCGCTTTCAGAATCGTAGATCTAAAACTTAACGCCGTTTCTCAACCGTCTTTAACTATTGCTTCGGCAAGAATCCAGTGCATTTTAAAGGGCTAACTCTCTAGTCGGGGAACGATTGTAAATTCAGACCGCAGGATCACCAGACTACAACTTCTCGACCCTTGAACAAGATCCTTTAATGTTCTACTCCAAAGGTCCTCACCTCGGAGCTAACTCAATTTAATTACTGTACACTTGTGGTGCCCCAACGTGATGCGCCTCCTAATAGCTGCCGAGACTCTGGCTCTATTTTGGCTTGTGAGTTTGTGAGCCTCCAGGCTTTTACGGTTTTCTTCCTCCCTCTTCTAAAACACGATGGTAGATGATTAATAGGTTGTTGACACTCTAAATTTCCCCTAGATAGGAATGCGTGTGTATGCACAAATGTTTGTAGACACCTGACCAAAAGATTGGTATGTGCTTTTTTTGAACATCTCATTCCAAATGTAGTCCTCATTTGCTGTTATAATAACCTCCATTCTTCTGGGAAGATGTTTCACTATATTATGTGGAGTTTTATTCAGCCACATGTGTGTTAGTAAAGTCAGGTACTGATGTAGGTAAGGTGAAGATGTAGGCCTGGGGTGCAGTCGGCATTTACATTCATCCCAAAGATGTCAGAGCTCTACAGCAGGCCACTTAAGATCTTTGACTCTAACCCATGTAAAGCATATCTTCATGAAGCTGGCTTTGTGCACAGGGGCATTATCATAATGGAAAAGGTCTGGTGTCCCAATAATTTAGTCCATACAAGATTTTTTGCTTTCCTGCATTGGACTGGTGTTTCATCCAGGACGTTTTTCCATTTCTGTACATTTTATGGACTATAAATATTGTTCTTCGCATCGAGGAAGCCTTTGTGATATGAACATTCCTGCATAGTACACTGAAGGCTTCCTAAGATAAACAAAGTGTAAAACTTAATTTGGTCATAAAGATTTCAGTCAAAAGGCTCTCGATTTCTAGATTTGTCTCACATTTAAGGCATTTGGCAGACGCCCTTACATCCAGAGCAACTTACAACTAAGGGGTTAAGGGTCCTTGCTCAAGGGTCTGGCAGTGGAAGCTTGGTGGTGGTGAGATTTGAACCTGTTACCGTCTGATCCAAAGTCCAATACCTTAACCACTAAGCTACCACCTCCACCAAGGGTTCACTGGATAATTTCGTTAAGCCATTGAGGGTTATTGGATTATTAGACATGTGGAACCAGTTCTTATTGGCATATGCAGATATACACCTTTTGTAAAAGGTTTTTAATGGTTCATTAATGGGTCTTTACTGAACGATTTAGGGGTCTCAGGTGCTTTTTTAAAACATTTTTTCATAGGCAGAATATAAAAAATGGTACTTAAAGTATTCCTTAAATAATCAAATAATAATTATTTAGAATATTATTGCATTATATATATTATTGTATTATTGTAATATTTATAATATGTTATTTCTTTGCATACCCAGTGGTGTTAGGAAGCTTGGTTTAGAGAACAGAGTCAGCCATGTTACAGCGCCCCTAGAGCACAGGGGGGTTAAGGGCCCCAACTCTGGCAGCTTGGTGATACTGAGACTTGATAAAAAAAATAAATTGCATCATACATCAGTCCCTGTCTCTAATGAGCAAGGAGAAACTCCCTGAGATGTTATGGGGAAGAAGGTTCCTTGAGAGGAACCAGTCTCAAAAAGGAATTTATGCTCACCTCGCTACGTCCGTTCATTATTTTCATTACTAGTGACTGACAAATAAATAAAGGGTTTAGTTATTTTTCCAGTGTCCAACTTGAAACACTTTGTGGGGAAACATCTAGGTGTAGGTTTTTTTTAAATAGTTCTTAAAGGGTTTAGTAATTAATTCATAGCTTTTTTTAGTGTTCTTGTTGAAACATTGTGAACCATTTTTTTTCCTCAATTTGGTCTTTTGCCATAAACATTTTAAACAGAAAGAACTAAAAGCCGAAATGAAACGCCGAGAGATGGAGAGATGAAACAGCTGTCGCGGAAACAACGTCAAAAAAATAAAAAACCCAACAAAAAACCGTACCCTCCTCCCCCACAGGCACTGTGGCTTCATTACGAATCGCATCCTACACCCTGCACAAGTGCACTAGGTAAGGTAGTAGATAATGGCTTCTACACCCGTTATAGTGCACTAGATATCCAATGTAGGACGCAGCCGCAGCGTCCCCGTTACACACGGTTGAATGCCAAATAGTTGTGTACTTCCTGTACAACTGCTCTACAAAGGTTGTGAAAGATTCACCGCGATGCGCACTAGATAGGGTTCTGTGTGTTTATTCAGGATGCGCCCTTAAATTCAGGACCACGGTCAGCGCCCATAGCCGCGTTCTTTTTTTTTTCCTCCTCTTCTTTCTTTTTTTTCTGGGTAAGTGGCCATCGCTGGTTGTCAATCGCCAAAGAGCAGCTGGAAAAGCAGAGAGAAAGAAAGACAAGACGGAAAAGAAAGTATATTTATTCGGGGAAAAAAAGCATAAAATATTCGAAACAGTATAATTAGATTATAAAAGCGAACACTGGGGAAACAAAGAAAAGAAGAAAAAAAAAAAGAAAAGAAAAAGCAACAGTTACTCGGGGCGACTCCACAGGCTGTCGAGAAACAGGTTCCTGGAGCAATACTCATGGAGTGAAGTTTGAAGCTTTTGATGGCACCTCGGGTTGTCGCACTTCCCCGCGTCCCAGCGGCTCTCCTGTGACTTGACGACCCCGGCGCTTTTCCACTTTGCCTTTAACTTCAAAACCACTATGCTGGATCCGTCTTCGAGCGAGGAGGAGGACGAGGTGGTGGAGGAAGAGCCCAAGACGGCGGCCGCGGCGGCTCCAAAGGCCGTCGCGACTGCGCGCGCCTCGACTGGCCGCTCCGGCCAGAGCGCGGGCGGCTTGCAGCCCAGCTGCGGCGGCCCTGCGCGCCCAACGAGCCCCGGACCCGCGGCCGCCGGCGACAAGGAGCCGGACGACGTGGAGAAGCTGCAGAGGGAGGAAGAGGAGAGGAAGAAGCGGCTGCAGCTTTACGTGTTCGTCATGCGCTGCATCGCGTACCCGTTCAACGCCAAGCAGCCAACGGACATGGCGAGGCGACAGCAGAAGGTAAGAGAACGACGCGGAGGTAAAGGGTCACAAAACAACGAAAGGAAATGCAGCTGAATCCTAAAAACCAGTTTCCTATTGACTTAACTTTTCACCACTGGCCTCAAAACACGTATAAAAGTACACGACGGCTATAAAAGCATCAAAATATCCGCTTAATTTACTTTGTAAATGTTTTTAGGATTGAAAAATTGTAAACACTTTAGGGTGAAAAAACATCATGTAGACACGTAGAACCTTTATAACTGCTAACAGGTGGGAGTAGAACCTTCATAACTGCTAACAGGGGAGGGGAAACACCCTAAAGCTTTTTGAATGCATATATGAGGTGAAAAACTATCCTCTAAATATCCTGAAACCTTATGACTGCTTATAAAAATGTTAGTGAAACATCATAAACCCTATCAAAGCATTATAAATGTTTATAAGCGGTTAGAGGAACCACCTAAACCCAATTCGAAGCTTTATGGCTGCTTATATAAATGTTAGGGGAACATCCTAAACCCTTCAAAGCTTTATAAGTGCTCATAGAGATGTTAGGAAAGCATCATATACCCTATCAAAGTCTTATTAATGCTTATAGGATGTATATCCTATACCATATCAAACCTTATAAATGCTTATAAAAGGAGGTTAGGTAAACATTCTATACCCTTCAAAGCCTTATAAATGTTTATGAAAGGAGTTAGAGGAACATCCTCTGTGGTAATAAAGCCTTAAATACTTATAAAAGGTGTGAAAATTCATAGAACTATACCAAAGCCTTACGAATGCTTGTGTGGAAAAACATCCTTTACCATCTGAGCAAAGCTCTGCAGCAGCAACCAGTTGCTTTCATACCTCACTTTATGTCCTTCATTCTGACATTTACAGAGATTTTCAGGGGAAAAAAAAGTCAATCGCACAGATTATTTTTCGCCAAACAAAATCCTGACCCCTGTGGCTTCATCAGTCCTTTCAGCGTATCGATCTCGTCAGGGTTGGGTGTTGTAATCAGATAAAGCATAATTAAACCTTTCCACCCCAATGATTATGGTTAGGGAAGCACAAGAAACTAGGATGCGATCCGATTTTCCAGGTCCCGCTTGTATATGCTGGTCGTGAACAGATTTTTGGATTGATTTTAGAACAAATTTAGTGGATTTTTCTTCATTATTTTGTTTGCATTTAACCGTCAAGCGCATCAGTTCTACGGGGATCGACACGCCCTGAACCTGGACCGGCAGAAAATTATTGTTTTAATATTAATTGTTCGTTTGGTGACTCGTCCTCTTGCAGTGCCTTTCCTTTCCGTTCGAGAACTTCTCGCTACACGTGTTGGTAAGGTCTCAATTGTATAATTGTGTGCATCGAAGTGATGGGATCCCATCTGCTGAAAGCAAATCCGGTGGGCTGCTCGATGCTAAACCCGGTGAGAGTGTAGATAATGGAGTAAATGGAATGGGCTGTGATGGGCTTGGAACTATTGATCAGGCAGATGTTTAAAAGTGTTGCTTTCATATCTTAAACATGTTCAAGGGAACTGAATAGTAGTAATAAAAAAAACTTTATTTCCAAATAGATTGGAAATGTTTTTTTTTTTTTTATCTGTAATGAATGGCCTGCGTTTACCCTAAAGCCATTAGCGATAATTGCCTACGGTGAGAGAAACCGGAGACAACGCAATACTCCATCTATACAGACTTCTGATGAGATCTTGCGATGATGAAAGCGAACTCAATAGGAGCTGCAGATCTAGAGTGCCATTATCTTCTATCAGGACCAAGTTCATTTATTTAGAGCTTATCAATGATGTAGTCATTTGCACGTCCCCCAAGTGCGACCCGTCCCTCCTGCTGGATCTTATCCAACAAATCAGTCGGAAAAACGCGACACGCAAACCCAAACGTTAAACTCGGAGAAAACAAGGCGAGTTCCCGGAGGCTCAACGCTCACCTGGGAGTCTTGCTGGTGCTGGCTTGTTTTCTTGACAATTTCGTCTTGGAGAAATAAAACGAGTCCCTGTGGGACCTGCTGTGTCGGGGGATTTGTTTGGGAGGGGGCTATGTAGTTGAAAAAGCTGCCTTGGTCATGTCTGTCTGATTCATCTCATTTTATCGGTCTGATCGGATTTTTGGGTGGGTGTCAAAATCTAAAGTCGAAAGCTGAAATTAGGAAGCCGTAAATGGTGTAACAGGTTTAAGAATGTCAGAATCGACTCAGTATCTCGATTTTAGAGTGCCATCTGGATAATGTAGTCTTTTCAGGTACATCCCTAGTCGCTAGCCTCTAGCTAGTCTTTGGTAAAAACGGAGCTGCCTCCAGCCAAACCATTCAAATAAACGTCCATAAGAGAATCAATCCACCAGAGGATCTCCTCCTGAAACTGAGTCGGGTTCATGTTTTCTTTTTTTTTATTCATACCTTAGAGTCTATAGCAGTGTTTTTTCAATGTATGGCATAAAAGCTATACGACATTAAAACTGTTACTGGAAAAAATTTTCCTTGATGCATTCCAGCCCCTTTGGAGATCATCTTCCCAGCTAACAAGATGCTCAAATGTTACATGACCATCACACCTATATGTCCTTTATCTCATTCTCCTCTAAGCAGTTCCTGTCCGTCCTGATCATCTGGCTTGAGGACATTGTTGTAATTTTGAAACAGGTTTGTACCTCTTAGTTTTAATGAGAGGATTTTGTAATGCTACAGCATACAAACACATCCTAGGCGATTGTTTGCTTCCAGGTTTTAGGGAACAGTTCTGCAACAGTTCAGGGAAGAACTTTTGTGCACATGGGCGTGAAGGCCTGGTTTCAGCAAACATTTGGTCATCTAGTGTATCAATATCATTAGCAGATTCTCCAGACCTTCTGTAGTTGCAGGAAGGTGATTGTGGATGTACAAGGAGGACCTTACGTGAACTTTTAATGTTTTCCTTCACCATTTTAACCAGTATTATTGTCAAAGATAACTTCTCTTCTCTTCTCTTCTCTTCTCTTCTCTTCTCTTCTCTTCTCTTCTCTTCTCTTCTTTCATTTTCTCTTCTCTTGTCTTATGTTTATTCTCTTCTCTTCTCTTCTCTTCTTTTATTTTATTTTCTCTCCTCTTCTCTTTTTTTCTCTTCTCTTCTCTTCTCTCCTCTTCTCTTCTTTTATTTTATTTTCTCTTCTCTTCTCTTCTCTTATGTTTATTCTCTTCTCTTCTCTTCTCTTCTTTTATTTTATTTTATCTTCTTTTCTCTTCTCTTCTCTTATGTTTATTCTCTTCTCTTCTCTTCTCTTCTCTTATGTTTATTTTCTTTTCTTCTCTTCTCTTCTCTTCTCTTCTCTTGTAAACTTCTGGTGTTCTCCTCTTGTTTTTATTTTCTCCTTCATTGGAACCAGTGTCATTGCTCAAACTGACTTAGTGTCACTGGAACATGTTTGCTTTGTGTCATTAGTGCTTAATTCCACAATGTCCTTTGTATTGAATGGAACCTTGTAATGCCTCTTAAAATGTTTCATTTCCACCACAAAAGCAACAGTTACTTGGCCAACACAATTAAATGTGTGCTATAAACCAGCTGGTGTGGAACTGGCATGGGGGAGTTATGAGGGGTTTCGGGGGTGGGGTTATTTTTTTCATGCTTCACTTTGCATGACTGGGGACTTGCGTTGAGGATTGCGAAGAAAAACGGTTTCCAACAAAATTCTAGAATTTATTTCAAGAAAGTGAACCTTTTTGTTTGCTAATGCTAATTAACCTTCCAGGAAACGAAGAAATATTGATTACAGTTCTATCCCAGAACCAATCCTAAATCAATCTGTTTATACGGCATGTCCTCCATAGAAATTCGCTGTGCACGAAGTTACCATAGTTACCAAAGTACACGACGGCTATAAAAGCATTAAAATATCCGCTTAATTTACTTTGTAAATGTTTTTAGGATTGAAAACTTGTAAACACTTTAGGGTGAAAAAACATCATGTAGACACGTAGAACCTTTATAACTGCTAACAGGTGGGAGTAGAACCTTCATAACTGCTAACAGGGGAGGGGAAACACCCTAAAGCTTTTTGAATGCATATATGAGGTGAAAAACTATCCTCTAAATATCCTGAAACCTTATGACTGCTTATAAAAATGTTATTGAAACATCATAAACCCTATCAAAGCATTATAAATGTTTATAAGCGGTTAGAGGAACCACCTAAACCCAATTCGAAGCTTTATGGCTGCTTATATAAATGTTAGTGAAACATCCTAAACCCTATTAAAGCATTATAAATGTTTATAAGCGTTTAGAGGAAATTCGCTGTGCACGAAGTTACCATAGTAACAATAGTATTTTTAAATTGCCGGTTTGATAAAATAACTTATAGTACCAATTAGATTAGAGAATTCGTAGCATTTCTGCCACCTTCTTTGTTTTCTTTTCTCCTGAAGAAGGTCACAGGAGTTTCCGTTTATCTGAGCGGAATTGAATCCAAAATATCATTTTATTCTGATCTTTCCTTCTATGATTAGAATCCAGTCTAACGTACAAAATGGAGCCAGTGGCCGTTTATTATCTTTTTGATGAGATATGCTAATCAGCCAACTTCAGAGAGGACACGTCGATCACGAAGACGCAAACCGGAGCCAGAAATCTCTGAGAATATTGAAGGATTCAGAAGCTTCCATAGAACAATAGGGTTCTAGTGTGAATGAGAGGGACAAACATCTGTGTGCTGTTTCTCCATGATAAACCTGCTCCCTCCCTCCCCCTACACACAAGCTCTTCTGAGAATAAAGCCATGAGAGAGAGAGAGAGAGAGAGAGAGAGAGAGAGAGAAAGAGAGAGAGAGGAAGGAAAAGAATAAAGCTGAAAAGAAGCTTGATGTGATTATAGTGATATAATGGCTGTGATGCCTGCTGCAATTTGTCAATCTTCTGTTTTATACTATTAAACGTCTCTTCTCTTCTCTTCTCTTCTCTTCTCTTCTCTTCTCTTCTTTTCTCTTCTCTTCTCTTCTCTTCTTTTCTCTTCTCTTCTCTTCTCTTCTCTTCTCTTTTCAATGCTTACTTCTCTTTTATTTACTTCTTTCATTTTTTCTTTTCTCTTCTCTTCTTTTCTATTCTCTTCTTTTCTTTTCTCTTCTCCTCTCTTCTCTTCTCTTCTCTTCTCTTCTCTTCTCAATGTTTTCTTCTCTTTTATATTCTTCTTTCATTTTTTATTTTCTTTTCTCTTCTCTTTTTTTTTTTCTCTTTTCTTCTCTTCTCTTCTTTTCTTTTCTCCTCTCCGCTCCTCTCTTCTCTTCTCTTCTCTTCTCTTCTCTTCTCTTCTCTTCTCTTCTCTTCTCTTATTTTCTTTTCCCTTCTCTCATTGTCTCTTCTCTTCTCTGCTCTTTTGTGATTTTTTTCTTCTCTTCTCTTCTCTTCTCTTCTCTTCTCTTCTCTTCTCTTCTCTTCTCTTCTCTATTCTCATTGTCTCTTCTCTTCTCTTCTGTGATTTTTTTCTCTTCTCTTCTTTTCTCTTATTGTTTCTTCTCTTCTTTATTTTTTTCTCCTTCCTTTTCTTCTTAAATTGGTTTCTTTTCTCTTCTTTCATTTTCTCTTCTCTTCTCTTCTCTTCATTCATTCATTTTCTTTTCTCTTCCCTTCTCTTCTCTTCTCTTCTCTTCTCTTCTCTTTGCAGTTAAAAAAAAACAAATATGTATAAAAAAAGGAAACCGTATGATTTTTTTAATGCAATAAAATGTAACAGTGAGTGTCTAATATTATTTATAAATATAATTGTAGGCATAATTCTTTTGCTTCATTACAGTTAAAGTTCCTCTCGATGCCTAACCAGTATGAATAATGAGATGAGAAGCGTTCGTATTTAAATCTGTCTTTACAGCACGTGACGAAAACGAGGCTCAAGTCATTGATTCGTGTCTCGTTGCAGGTTTTTTTGGATGGTTACAGTGGAGATTAGCTGAGAGAGAATTCTGATAAGAAGCTTAATAAGTTAATAAGCCGTCGCGCTCAGCGTCCTCCACCGGATCCACCGTCACCGTGACCAGGCGCTTAATGAAGACGAATGAAATCAGATTTCTCTATCGATCTGAATTGCTGTCTCTAATTAGGAGGCGATGGAACAATCAGGGAGGTAAAAACGTTTGCAAAATTTGTTGCAGTTTGGATAAAAAAGGCTGAAAGAAAAAAGTGTGGTATATTGTTAATACAGTGCAGATAAAAGGAAACAGTTGAGAAGATTCGCACAGCTGCTTTTTGTGTGTGTGTGCGGGGGCACGTATCATAAAAAAATCACAGCTCAGAGCAATAAAAGTGCGACAGTAAACAGTCGGACTGTTGTTTATGGGAAAACCCCACAACAGGGTCTTCAAATGTGTCTGCTTCAAACAGGAACGGTGTCCAAAAACTCACTTCATGCCTTCTGATCTGATTCACCGAAACAGAAGCCTTTATGCAGGTAATGTGTTCATTTCTCTGGAATCTCGACTCCCGAATTGTCTATTCCAATTGGCCGAAAGGTGTTGATTCGTTGTCTGTCATATGAGCAGCTTTGATCATCTCATGGTGGAATCAAAACCTTACCTAGGAACAAGAAAAAAGTATGGCTGGTCCCATTAGAGGTCGCCACAGCAGATCATCTGTCCCCATATGTCTTTTAAACTAACCATCTGCTTGTCTTCCCTCACCACATCCATACACTTCCCCTGAAAATCGTATCTTTAACTGTGTCACTCAAGCTCCGCCTCCTGTCTTTTTGTCACTGCAGGAACAGGAAGTTAAACCCACTAATAATGCTTTGAAATGCTTTTGTATATGTATATCAGGGACGTTCATCTTCATAACAGAGGCCATTGCGATTCGCATCTCGATGCGTAGCCAACGATACGATACATTATAGATACACATGAAGCGGTTAACAATGCGATGCTATACGATTCGCCCCATGACGACGCAGTGGGATTCGATTTCCTTTCGATTCAGCGCAATTGGATACTACAGTATGCAATTTAGACAGCAAATCATACATTTACTTAAGTGCCAACTGACTTCTAACGCATATTCTATGAGACTTTATCTATATTATATAGTGTTGTGATAGTTGTGATATAGTGTTGTGAAAGTTGTGATATAGTGTTGTGATATAGTGTTGTCATATTCACGTTGTAGCAGTGGTGCTGAGAGAACGCCCTCGAGAAACAGTTGAGCGAGGAGAACTCATATAATCTACATATAAATCACAGATTATTAGTCACTTTCTAAATAATAAAAGTGTAGCACATCTACTAATAAGTCTATATAAATAAATCCGTTTTCACTCATTTAAATATGTTAAATACGGTGTATTTGCCAGCTTGTAATTAGTGCACATTTTTTTGAACTGATGCATGACATTGTTAATTTCTATGCTGATGCACATATATATATATATATATATATATTGTACACCACTGACAACCTTTCCTTTCCTTTCCTTTCCTTTCCTTTCCTTTCCATTTCTTTCCTTTCCTTTCCTTTCCTTTCCTTTCCTTTCCTTGCCTTTTTTACTCACCTAGCAACAGTAACCAGGCATAGGCGTGGCTTGATCTAAACGCTGATCTGATTTGAAATATTGCAATATTACATTGGTTGCCTTGTGACGCCCATATGTATTTGTTTTGCTAGTGCGTAGCGCATCTGTCTGTGCTGCTGCATGTTCATTCACACTTACACACACACACACACACACACACACACACACACACACACACACTCGCACGACAAAGGCCATGTGTCTCAGAGCAGTGCCAGTCAGGAACCGCCTACCATTTGCTTTCTATTTCTCATCTCTCTCTCTCTCTCTCACACACACACGCACACACACACACACACACACACACACACACACACACACACACACACACACACACACACATATATACTGAGGCTTTAATTAGTATAATTATTGCCACACTCTTTCATCCCCTCTCCCCTATCCCCCCTTCCCAACCACCCACCCACACACACACACACACACACACACACACACACACATATTCTCTACTCTATATACTCTAGATTTCTGAGATATTTATAGAAACCGGTGTATTTACGTAGAATATTGAATGACACTCCGAAACCCAGAAAAGGTTGCATTTATATTTTTTTCCATTCAAAGTAAATAAATGTTTCTGAACATTGTGAAATAGACACACACACCCACTCCCACACACAAACACACACACACACACACACACACACACACACACACACACACACACACACACACACACACACACACACTAATACGAGGAGAGTGTAATTACTCTAATTACTTGCTAGGTGTCTGCTTTTGCTTAGCAGAATTGGTAATGATAAAGCCGTATTTAGGTAACGCAGGTCTGTGTTTTTCTTCACCCACCTGATTTCACCTCGGCAACTAATAAACAGTCCATTACTTTTATAAACAAAATATTAAAATAGAAACAAGAAATATCAATACTGAAAACTTTATAAAAGGTTCATACGGTTGTTTATACCAATGAATTTGGACAAGTTTGAATGTAGGACCTGATACACATCCGAATCTCATGTTTTACTGCTCAAACCCTGACAGAAAACATTGACACAACAAAAATAACATTCTATCTATGATGTTTCTCCATTATTCACCACATATAACGGCTTTGGCATGGAGGAGTTGGTGTTGATCTCAGATATTGGGCTTATTTAGGAGCTCCTGGTTGCACAACCCCAAACTGACTGTAAAAGACTGTAGATAGGACATTACTCATAATCACACACTCAATTCACATGATATTCACATGATATTTCTCACATTCTGGTGTTCTGAAGTTTAAATGATTAATAATCACACTCTTGGTGTCACCCAAATTAGAATGGGTTCCCCTTTTTGAATCTGGTTCCTCTCAAGGTTTCTTCCTCATAACATCTAAGGGAGTTTTTGATTACCACAGTCGCCCAGACTCATTCATCAGGGGGGTCAAAACACATCACCTCCTGCAATTTCATCATCTAAGAGAAACATGGCTGAGCCTGAAAAACCTTTTTTGTTCTAATGTAATAATAATCTCCAATCTTCTGGGAAGATGTTCCACTGGATTTTCGAAGGTTCTTGTGGAGATTTGTGGAGATTCGTTCACCCACAAGGTTGTTATTGTAGTAAAGTCAGGTGTAGGTGAGGAAGCCTGAGGTGCAGTCAGCGTTCCAATTCATCAGGTTCAATAGGGTTGGATTGCTAGAGCAGGGGACTCAAGATCCTCCTCTCCAAACCATGTAAAGCATCTTAATGGAGCTGGCTTTGTGCACACTGGCATAATCATGCTGGAACAAGCTCGGGTCCGCTCGTTCAAGTAAAAGAAAAAATTTATGCCACAGCAGCCAAAGACATCCCGTAAAAAAAAAAAAAGTGTGCCTTCAACTTTGTAGTAACAGTTTGAGGAAGAACCAAATATCAGGTGTCTGAATACTTTTGTCCATGTGGTATAGATATTTGATTAGGACATAGCCATTCTAATAATTCTGCTCATTAAATATTCAAAATGTATTAATTGAGCTTGTCTATAAAATAGCATTAAGAGCTGAGCGTTTCAAATTCACTCACCCGGACCGAGTGCATTCGGGGTAAAAACACTGCTCTACGTTAACCGAATAATGCTGATCTCAGTATGGTGGCAGGGTCCGCATGGAGAGTGGTGTGACACACCAGTTCACCGTGACCCATGCTGCACTTAAGGCTTTTATAAACCCAGCCTAAACGAGAGCAGGCGGGAGGAAGGACGGAGCGGACATGTGCATTTGAGAACATCGACTCACGCAATAATTGTCAGTTGTGGTAAATGAGTTGTGATCAAGTCTCCGTCTGTACATTGTGTTATTCCTGCTTTGCCACATGCTTCTGTCTGATGTCTGCATCTATTTACAAGCTCAAGAGAACCTGAAAAATATGTGACGTGATTTAGCAAATAGAGCAGAGACATTACAGCTCAAAACCTTAGAATCTAATATTTGTTATTTGTCTGCCAGTTTTTTACTTTCTTTTATTTTACCTCTTTGTCTGTCTGTCTGTCTGTCTGTCTGTCTGTCTGTCTGTTTGTCTGTCTATCTATCTATCTATCTATCTATCTATCTATCTATCTATCTATCTGTCTGTCTGTCTGTCTGTCTGTCTGTCTGTCTGTCTGTCTGTCTGTCTGTCTATTTGTCTGTCTGTCTGTTCTGAATGTTCAAAAACACTTTCAGATTTTCTTGTTTATATGAGAGATGCCTGGCATTCGGCATCAGTTCAACATAACTGAACTGTTTAGGATGTCTGTCTGTCTGTCTGTCTGTCTGTCTGTCGGTCTGTCTGTCTGTCTGTCTGTCTGTCTGTCTGTTGGTATGTTCTGAATGTTCAAAAACACATCCAGATTTTCTTGTTTATATGAGAGACGCCTGGCATTCGACATCAGTTTAACATAACTAAACTTTTTAGGATGTCTGTCCGTCCGCCCGACTGTCTGTCTGTCTGTCTGTCTGTCTGTCTGTCTGTCTGTCGGTCTTTCTGTGTTCAGATCTATTTCAAATTTATGTCCTGATGCGCTATTGAACAAAACCATGCTTAGAAACTATTTTATTAATCCTGAATATGTATTTCCGTGTGCTGATATTCTCAATTTAGATTTCGATCGAATTTAATTATATAATGAATTATATAAGTCATAATATTTAAATATTATTATGTAAAATATTAAATAATTTATTTCAACCAACCTTAACCCTAACCCAAAAAAATGGTTTATTAAAAAGACATGTCTGAGGTATGTAAGAAATGAACTAAATCTATTTATATGGATGTGGGTGTGGGTGTAGGTGTGGGTGTTGGTGTGTCGGTGTGGGTGTAAAAGCGAAAGCAGAAAGTAAAAGAATGAAGACATGCATTGCATACAATAGCAGAATGTCAATGTTTCATACTTTACATTATGGCTTGGGGACAGAGAGAGAGAGAGAGGTAAAGATAGAGAAAGAGATAGAACACAGAAGTCTCTGTGGATTCCAGGATGTATGATAGAATTTAGAATCGATTTAATGGAGAAAAATCATACCGTACAACAAACAAACAAATACATACATACATACATACATACATACATACATACATACATACATACATACATAAATAAATACGGAAGAAATAATTGTGAATAAATGAAAAATAAAAAACATAAAAAATATTTTGTGATGCCAGACTAACTCATGGCTCCCCCAGATGTGTGCATACAGATGTGCTCTGTGCGTGACTCACTAGCACGCATGATGCAAAGTCATTATGGTTGAGTACAGCATCTGTGCAAATATATTAGAATCATCCAGAGACTGGAAGATACACACACACACACACACACACACACACACACACACACACACATATGTAACTTGAAGATGTATATGCATACTTAAAACCATATACACACAATGCACAGCTGTAAGAACATGGTCATATGTGGCTACATTCTATACACAACACACACACACACACACACACACACACACACACACACACACACACACACACACACACAAAGGAAGGCTTCCATTGTGCCTGTCAGCGGTAAGCTTCACTCTGGTTTCTTTCTTCATGGATGGCAGCTTTAACAATTCTGTCAACCATCAACTCCACACACAGAATATAACAAAGCAGAGACAGAAAGAAAAAAAGAAAGAGAAAAAAGAATGAGTGAGAGAAAAAGAGAGACAGACAGAGACAGAGAGATGTTCATGCTACATACAGTATGCACATGGCTCATACCTAATTTATTATACAGCACTGCTCACTGATGCAGTTCCTAGAGAATTGAATTCCAGTAGCTTTACAAAAGTATTCACCCCTTAAACTTTTCTATATTTTGTATTCACGCTCAACATGATGCTACCACCACCATGCTTCACATCAGAATGGTGCGTTTGCTGTGATGATTAGCTTTCTGTACTCCCTACTAATCTGATATATGGATATGGTATCAAACGTTTCGAGACTATCTTTGTTTATTAAAAAAAAACCTATTTATCTACGTTTACACAGCAATACAACTCTCCCAGTGTTCCTGCCACTTTTGGAATATGTCCTGGAAGTCATCTTTTCAAAGCGATTCACGCTGAGTGCAAAAGTGAGAGATCTTGTGGATTTTTCTTCAACGATCATCATGTACATTGAGCTCGCTGAAGGTCTTCCTGATCTCTCGCCGTCTTCCAGCGACCTCATGTCAAACGTCTTTGTGGCAGATCTGCACAAAAAATGGACTTGCTGTCCGTGATGAAATCGTGGTCAGAATGCACCATTAGTCTTGAAACTTAATGATATCACCTCATATAAATCTATTTATACTTTTTTAAAGATTAAAAGTAAAGCTCAAATTACAGAAGGAATAACACCACCTACACCATGTTTGACCAATGGTGTGGTATGCTTTGGAACATGAGCAATTCCTTTCCTTCTCCATATCCTTCTCTTTTCATAGAGGAAATTTCTTCACCTCAAGCTTTTTGGTTTCTAATGATGCCATGCTCTCACCAAGCATACAACCCACACAACCTGTATATACACACACACACACACACACACACACACACACACACACACACACTGTATTTGCACATTGTACGCCTCCTCCTGTGCACAAAAGCTATGTATTTTAACTCAACCTGACCTCACTTAATGAGTCGAATCCTCCGTAGAGTGCATTATTTAAATTATCTGTCTAACCTAATCCAAAATACGCACAGTGCATTAATAAAACTCGTCCGGAGACTCTTTTTTTTATTTTTATTAAGCGTTTTATCTTTTTTTGCCGAAAGAAAGCAATCCATTAATACAATTGGAAAGTAATGAATGTAGAGTACCGAAGTCAACAAGTTGATTTTTTATTAATAAAATGGAAAAAATAAAATTGTAATGAGTGGGTGCAGTCCAAGGATGTCTTGGAAATGGACAGAATTTTCTATTACACAGATGTGTATTGTGTTCTGCAGGGAATAACATCTGAGGAGTCCACTTGTAATCTTATTTTACTGCTGAAAGGGTATAACTCTTTATCTGAGAATCATTTTGACCTCTATCAGTGCTTTTTCTCTTTCTCTCTCTGTGTGTGTGTGTGTGTGTGTGTGTGTGTGTGTGTGTGTGTGTGTGTGTGTGTGTGTGTGTGTTGGTGAATGAGAGAAAAAATGAATCCCCCAGACGTCTGTGCTCACCTGTCAAAAATAACCGAGTGTAATGCTTCACAGAGCGTGAAGATGTCCAAAGAGGATACATTGAGACAGAACTTTACATTGAGGATTAATTAAAAAATAAAAAATAAAATGTAGAATAACACAAAGACGAGCGATTTTGGATGAATTGAGCTCTTTGAAATACAAACCATTTCCACCATTTATTTTGATGCTGATTAAACAGGGTTTTTTGAAGACGAGACACATCCGAAACGATATGTCATTTATAACACTTACATATCCTGATGACCAACACTCCATAGTAAAGATACATAAAGATGAGTAGTGCTTTGGAAGGAGGAGGATTTAGTGGGTATGAGCAGAGCAGTGTGAGGAAACACAGTTGTTGTTTTTTTTGTTTGTTTTTTTTTACAAAGGATTAGCAGAAGAAACAAAAGAACGGTACAGTAGAAATAAGCACTTGTTGGGAGGATACTGTGTGGTAAAGAATACAGTTTTATAGAGATTACAGGTAGCATGCAATGCCCCTATTGTTATAAATAAATGCACTTTGTAGGGAGGATATATTATGAGGTAAAGTACTTTGTAGGGTGGATACATTATGAGGTAAAGCACTTTGTGGGCTGGATACAATATGAGGTAAAGTACTTTGTGGGTTGGATACATTATGAGGTAAAGCAATTTGTGGGGTGGATACATTATGAGGTAAAGTACTTTGTGGGGTGGATACATTATGAGGTAAAGCAATTTGTGGGGTGGATACATTATGAGGTAAAGTACTTTGTAGGGTGGATACAATATGAGGTAAAGTACTTTGTGGGTTGGATACATTATGAGGTAAAGCACTTTGTAGGGTGGATACATTATGAGGTAAAGTACTTTGTAGGGTGGATACATTATGAGGTAAAGTACTTTGTAGGGTGGATACATTATGAGGTAAAGCACTTTGTAGGGTGGATACATTATGAGGTAAAGCACTTTGTAGGGTGGATACATTATGAGGAAGTGCACTGTGTACAGAGGAAATACTTATGGAAGTGCACTATGTAGGGAGGATACACAATATATTATGGAAAAATAATCCAATTTGATTATTTATTGCTCAAAAAAAGTACAATTTGCAGTCAGTATACAGTACATTTACAGACACAGCACTCTGCATGCTTTATAAGGAGAGAAAGAAAAAGCAGAGCATTTAATCATGAGTACACTCTCTCCTCTCTCACCAGCACTCTCCGTGAAATTAAAGTTTTATGGGATTAGAAATGGATCATGTGACGAAAAATTGCTCCTGAAAATGGAGATATTTATAACAGGACAAAAAAAAGAAAAAACAGCAGGAGGACCTAAATCACTCACATTCACCCTGAAGCTCTCTTCAAGAATAGAATGTCCAGAAGATACACGAAAATAGAAACACACACACACACACACACACACACACACACACACACACACACACACACACACACACACTCAGTTCCTTTAAAGGAAGTAAAACATAATTGAGCATTTCTGTACATTCTGATTGGTTAGAAGGTTTTAATCTATACTATGTCTGACCACAAGGTGTATAGAAATGTGCTCATTCACGATACACTGTTGTTTCTATAGTACCAAAAAAATCACAGAGATTGTACAGAGTCACATAAAAATTACTTACACATATGAATTACACATGCAACTTCCTTGGAGCACTTTTGATAGATACTGACCACTGCAGACCAGGAACAACCCACAAGAGCTGCAGTTATGGAGATGCTCTGATCCAGTCGTCTAGATGTCACAATTTGTAAAACTCATTCAAGTCCTGACGCTTGCCCATTTTTCCTGTTTCTAACACCTCAAATTTGAGGACAAAATGTTCAGTTGTTGCCTAATAAATAAAATCTCACCCACTGACAGGTGCCACGATGAAGAGATAATCATTGTTATTCATTCACCGGTCGATGTATCGATGGTTCAACTTACGATGACAAATCCGATATGACAAAATGTACAAAATAATTTGGGTTGAAATTTTCACACGTGACCCCGCAATCGTCCACATGCCCAATGCCCGATGTAAAGTTTATACAGTGCAATACTATAAATTATTTTTTAATTATTTTTTTTAGTTTAGTCATGAATCCAGGTGTTAAATTTTTCCATTTTCTCTCCAATGCATTTTGTTTCCTCATTTGTGCGCACACTATGAAGAATTCACGGCTAATTAACCGTAGCAGCTCAAAAATCAGAACTTTGCCGATCATTAAATGCCAAGCATCTGCTTCGTTACTGCCTTAACAGTACGGTAAAGAGATTTTAACAAGCTGAGTTTGATTTCTTTCCACAATTCGTTCATCTAACCTGTGAATTTAGAGTCTGGGTCTGATATACTGGCTTGGCTTCTGTCATGTGGCCACTGTGTGAGAATGTGTGTGTGTGTGTATGTGTGTGATAGTAAATTACTATCCATGAGTTGTCTGTTTCTATAGTAACGCAAAGCCAGGCAGGTGTGAGGTAGATCTCGGGGTGAATGAGCCTGTGCGTGTGTGTGCGTGTGTGTGTGTGTGTGTGTGTGTGTGTGTGTAGGGTTTTACTATTAGCTAATATTAAGACCCAGAAAGCAAAGCTGATTTGTGGTGAGAATAATGAGCTTCAACATATTTAAATATGCATTCGCTTCTCGCTTTTCCTTTCCTGAGTATGAAACCCTAACCATGCAGCGTTTGACAGATAGACAGATAGACAGCGAGGGACGGAAAAGAGAGAATCATTACGCTTATTCATTCCTGGCTGCATTTCTCATCTGGAGGCAATAAAATTCACTGAGCTGCTTCCTAAGCTACATGAAGTTAGCAAAAAGGATTCAAATGGAGTCGAGGAATTGTTTCAGGATTACATGGGTATTCCGGGTAGCTCGGCATTGTGTATTAAATTCATACTTAGACGATTCTTGTGTCGATGTCTGTCTGCCGCATGTGTAGTCCGTGTTGGGTTGCCAGAAACAACCAAAAAAAACATCTGAGGCATTTTCCTTTGCTAAGAGAAGTGGAACCCGATTTATGAAAAAAAAGACTGATCTAGTACCTAGCCTACACTATCAAATAATATCATATATATTTTTAAAAAATCAACGTAATTTACGGTACTTGCTAATAGCCGATTAATCAACCGATAAAACCAAACAAACCTAATTTACCCATGTATTATAGTACTGAAATGTATTACAAAAAAAAATTATAAAAAAACTACTGAATCATGGAAATGTGCTAAATAAAACAAATATGAATATATTCAATAATAAATATAATTATCCCCATGCATCGTGCGCTCTCTGTGCAGCGGGCAGTCTCTCGTAATGACAGCAGACCTTTTCAGCAGCAACGGATGCAAGCTGTATGGATTTCTGCCGATAGTTCAAGCAATCAACTCAGTGCCGATTAATGGGTCAACATCTATACATAATATGCAATATACAATATATACGTAAATGTATTTCTCAGTACACTTGGAATTGGAATGGTCTGTAGAGGTAGCTAGACATTCTATTCTGGACACGCCCCTTCAAATTTTGTAGAGAAAGTGACCGGGAAAAGATAGTGGTCAAACACTCATCTCGATCTGGCTATTTCAGAAACGACTTCTCTCGGGTTCCTCCCTGTTGCGTTGATGGCGGATGACTGGCTCGCTGCCGCCGTCCTGCTGCTCTTTAATACACGGGGGGGTCGAGACATCCTTCAGAGCTCGCTATGGCAGAAAGCTTGAGAGGGAGGGGATTTAATTGTTGTGGTCACCACATTAGCAACTTATCTTTTTATAGTCATTACGCGAGTCAGCATGAGAGTAATGGACCTAATGCAGCAGCCGGGAAACCATGGGAGGAGATGCGGCCTGAGGGAAGATGCTAGTGAGAGAAAGAGAGAGAAAGGGATAGAGAGACAGATTTTGGTGAACTTATTTTGCGTCTTTTTGCAGAGATTCTGAGGAGAGACAATTCATATGCATTAGGAAACAGATTTACTAGACAAGCAGATGGTAAGGGAGGGGGACGTACTTGTCCATACATGCTAACGCACACTGGCACATCAAAGGCTTAGTGTTTGTTGAATTTGCATTACAAAGGATTCTTGAGCTACAATGCCGTTTGTCATTTCATCACCTGGTGAATTAAAGCAGGCGAATGTTGAGCTTAGCATTCATTGTGTGCAGGTGTGTGTGTGTGTGTGTGTGTAAAGCACCCGATCATTAAAATGTACCAAACGACTCAAAAGTTAATACGATCCGGTGTTAATACCCTAGAAACATGCAGTTTCTCAGTGAGAATTTTTCCTTTTCTTTTTTTATTAATCAAATAATAGATCTAAAAATCCCACTAAAAAGAAACGACGAAAAGTCGACGTGTCATTTTTTTCCCACTCACATTGGTATATCTCTAACGAGGTTGGCATTTGAACAGGGACAACCCAAATCTAACCAAAGCATTTGAAGAAGTTTGAGTCGCTCCAAGATCATCCCTCACGCAACACTGCGCCACTATTACTTCATTCAATTGGTCACATTTGATTTATTTTCCATTTCAGAGGATTACATTTAATGATCAGAAAAATTAAAAAGACGGCTGATATAATATACAATTGGTGATGCTTAAAGAAGGAATTACATCTTTATCGTGGACTGGTAGAGAAACATAAGCTACCGGTTTTTATTATTTATTTAACAATAGGCGCTTTGGTGTATTTTGGTGTCTTTAGTGCAAAGCCGGTCCGTGTTCATTGCGTTCGTTCGTTTATTGGGGGGGTGTTTTTTTTCATTCGCAATCGAAGAATGATACGTGAACATTCACAAATAAGAGAAAATTTGTTATGTAATTATTTTCTTCATTCGCTTAATGGCACAAGGTGTAGTTATTAAAATCTCACATTACCAAATATGATCGAAGCTCTAAAGTGCTCAATATTTCCAATTTAACTTTCTAACCTGGAACTCAAACGGAGGTCTTTTCTGAAGAAATGTCCTTTTTGGAGCTGTTTGAGCAAATGATCTATAATATTCCATTCAGTTCGATTTGATTCAACTCAATTCAATTCATTTTTATCTGTAGAGCACTTTTAACAATGGGCATTGTCTCAAAGCAGCATTACAGAGATAAACTGGGTATACAGTTATAAAGAATGTATAAGTTTAGTTCCTATATGGTTTGTTCCTCATAAGGTTGTCCATAATGAGCGAGCCAGTGGCGACTATGGTGAGGAAAATCTCCCTGAGATGGCATGGGCAAGAAACATTGGGAGAACCAGACTCTGAAAGAGAAACCTCATCTGGGTGGCACCGAATGTCCAGTCATTACAGTTCCATCATCGTTGAGGTGTTCAGTGATAGGTCCTTAAATGAGCCATTGTAGTAAACTGTAGATATTAATTTCCAGTGCAAATCTATTCGTAAAGTTCTTGAGTTGCTCAGTAACTGTTGATGTGAACCCATCCTCAGCTGCAGTCTTTAGTTGAAAAGAACTCCATCCAGAGGTACTAAAGGGCGTAGGGATGAATTAGGCAGATCCGAAGAGGGGTCCAGGGCAGGGATGGGGTGTGGCAGTGTTGTTCTGCAATAAGTATTTGAAGATATTGTTCATGGCATAACATGGTGTAGACTTGCGTGGGACTCCCATCTCATGTCGCTCTTTTGTTGTTGGATTTAAAAAGCACAAAGTGATCCATATAAACTTGTGAAGCCAGAATGTTGGAGAAAGAACCGATGGATTAGGTGCTGATGGCCGATCTGGATTTTGCATCCGGGTTGTTCAAGAGTCCACCAAGACATCACTACGCAACTGTTTTTTCATTTTCGAAACCAAAAAAATTAATAAAAGCAACATACACAAAATTCAAGACGTTTGGATTTGTCCCAAACCCAGTTATATGCAGGACACAACTCGGAGTGAAATGAAAACAAGGGCTGAATATCTTTTTACTACATACTTTTCCTGTTTCTAGGTTACGTAAACAGAAAAAGCTGCCGAGGGAACGACCGTTTATTGCCGTAATAACTCCCGTGATAACAGAAGCTGGGTTCTCGAGCATTCCACCGCACTAAATGTAACTAGAAATGGTAAAAAAGTATTCCTCGTCGTGTCAGGACAATGGCGCATCACACCACTTCATTGCTGATTAATTCTTTTGCATAAAATCACGCCCTGAAGTGTTTCTTTTTTTGCAACGAATGGGCAAAAATGAAGTATTCAGAATAGAATAAGCGTTCTCACTCCTGCCACACTGAGCCCATCATTAAATGTATTTTTTCCCTGCTTTTTTCACTTAGGCTTAACACAACCCTGCACGATTATAATTACATCCATTCTGCTTTTTGCCGCACAATACCGCGGGTATTATGTCTCCCGAAAGCTTTGCATTATAATGACCACTAGACACTTTTTTTCTGGATTTCGCTTTCGATTAAACGTGGAACGATGACTGTAACTCTTTTAAGCGCTCACGAGTGCAACACGTAGCCCACACCAAACATGCGGCTGCACGTGCACGTGAGTCAGCGTCACTGTGAGAGGGCGAAAACTAGAAGAAATAGTGGTCTTAGTCTGGCACGGTCTCTCACAGTGGGCTGTAAAGGTCGAAATATTCTCGATGGAGTGCGGCTTCGAGACTAGCGTGGATCGCGTATTCGTTCAGCAACTCCTCACATGTCGAACCGTTCGCTGCGAAACTTAAAGAATTCTTCCCAGTCCAAGATCTGCACAAGTCACTCGTTCAGCGTCATGCAGTGACCTTAATTGTTCATTAAGCTTCTCATAGGTTCAGGGTTGATCCAGAGTCATATATTAAAGCCATTTCCTATGCAGAGCTCGTACACCAGCAGGGGTGGAGGTGGCAGGGTGTTTTTTTTGTTTGGGTGAGGGTTATTTACCTCACACTTGTCTCACTTGGCACCAGGATCTTAATCTGAAAAGCTCACCCCCCCACTTTTTTTTTTTGAAACAGTTTTGACAAACAGAGCAACCACTGCTTTAGGCAAATAACAGAGGGCTGTATGAAATCTGTAATTACTAATTTTCTTGACTCTATTATTAGGTTGGAGACACGGTCACTTCTCAGCATGCTCGTAATTTGTACGCTTGGAATGTTTAGAAAAGCAGCAAGGTGCTTTGGCGAGTTTCGTTGCTCCCCCTTCGGCCTCGGTTCCGCAAGAGAGACGAAGAAAAAACGCGTTCCATTAAGATAATTATGGTCTAAATTCAGAATTGATGAAAGTATAATAAAAGTATATCAGTCACAATTCAATTAAAGAAAAAAAAATCATAGGACTTTTGCTACAGTAATTTTTTTTATTTGATGTTTAATTCTCTTGTCTTTTCTTGTCTTCTCTTCCTCTCTTCTTTCCTCTTCAGATCAGCAAACAGCACCTTCAGGTAGTTAAAGATCGCTTCCAGGCCTTCTTGAACGGAGAGACGCAGATCGTAGCAGACGAGGCATTCATCAATGCTGTCCAGAGCTATTACGAGGTAAGCATACATCCCCTGCTATGGGATCTCTGCACTGACTCAATGCTCGTCACTCTCATACAAATATTCTAGCCATCATGGCGAGTGTGAGTGAGGGATAGCGGGGAAATTGTCCCAGGCGCTAAAACGTTAAACCATATTGAAGGTAATCCGGCACCCGACGTCTATCAGGAAAGTATCCAGGGTCAGTGATCCTGTTTAATATTTTTTTCCATTTAAATCCAAAATACTGAGAATCTTTTTTCATTTTTGCACAAATTCAATATATTTCCATCATATATGATATCTGTTCTATATAGATGACTTTAATACACCCAGGTATTGGGCCACATTTTTTTCCCCCAGCCTAATGTGCTTCTTCTTTAAACTGCTCGCATGACCTTTTTCTTTCACTTCAACCCAAAGACCCAAACCTGTTCTGGCATCACAACGCTCCTGTGCACAGCTTCATGAAGTATGCTTGGTATGGTTTGGAGTGGAAGATCTGCTATAGAGCTCCAACCCTAATAAACACCTTTGGGTTTAAATTGGATCGCTGACTGCACCCCAGAGCCTCCTCATCTCACCTACATCAATATTTAACTTTACTTAATCTCTATAAATTTCCACAAAATCTAGTGGAACATCTTCTTAGAAGAATTTGGGTAAACAGCAAACAGGGACTAAATGTGGAATGGGATGTAAAAAAAAAGGTGTATGTATGAATAGTGTATGTAGATTTAATATTTTTTTAACCAAATTGCACATAGTAACAGATGGAGTATGGTCAGTAATTGAATGCAGTCCATATTGACCATTAAATGATACATTTATTGTAAAACATTTCAAAGTATTGGATTTCTCAGTGTACCTTTCCTTCTGAGAGTCTAATTGGCAGCTTGTTTGGTCACTCTCTTGGTAAGATGTTGGACTTCAAATCCCACCACTGCTAAGCTGCCACTGCTGGGCCCTTGAGGAAGACCCTTAACCCTCAACTGCTCGTGTTGTAAGTTTGGATAGGGGCGTCTGCCAAATGTCATAGATGTAAAGGATTCTGGCGAGTGCCACTACATGCACAATCATGTAAAATATAGTCAAAAAGTATTCCTGTTCTTCAAACACCTAACTGGTGCATGTAGACATGGGTGATTTTTTTTTTTAGGTTAATCAGCTTAACCCTGGTGGCAGTTCAGACCGACGGGGGACAAATAATCAGTGAAATGGCCAAGCGTTTACAAAGGCAGCAATTCAATTAATCTTTTTTTTAGGATGCACACAAGATGTTCCACATCACCTTTATCGGTTTAGTCAAATAAAAATAGAGCGAGTGTAATCTTCTTGGACATTTGATACATTTACACTGGTTTTTTACAATAAATTTAGGAACAACAAGAGGCTTTAAAAAAGAAAAAAGATGAAAAAAGCACAATTAAGCATTGTAAACAGATATTAGGAGGTCAGGGCTACGTCCTCACCGCACAGCACAAGAGGCATAAAAAGCTCTGGCCCAATGAGAGAGTTCAATAACAAAGAAAGCGAGGGAGAGCAAAATAAAAAAAGATGGATAGGAGATGTATGTCAAACCCAGAGGTGCAGAATAAAGAACATCCATTCATCTTTGTCTGTTTTAACATCGAGGTAAGGTCTCCTGCTATGTGTTTTGGCGAGTAGCAGAACAGGCTGATGTGAAGCAGTGCCATGTCCATGCTGAGAAACGGCTTTACTCGAAGCGAGGAAAAAGAGCTCCAGATTGGGGGGAAACACTGCAATCAGCAGCATAGTGATTGAAGTGAGTTTGGAAAGTGGAATGCATGCTGCAATAAAGATAGAGCTTCACGTGTGGCAATTCCCATTGTGGTTCTCTCAAAAAAGAAACAATTTTAGTTTTTTCCGAATTGCCTGCTTCCTGTGTATTGTGAAAAATGGATATAATAAATCTGATGTGGGAATTTAGACCAGGCAAAAAATAATCAGACTGCAGAAACACCTCCTTCCCAGCTTCGCTGTTCTTTTAAACAAAACGGTGTCCAGCCCCCGGAATGTTTTTGCTTAATACAATGCTGACGCTAACACTTTCTCAACATCATCAGATCTTTCTGAAGAGCGACCGCGTCTCCCGCATGGTCCAGAGCGGCGGATGCTCGGCCAGCGACTCCCGAGAGGTCTTCAAGAAGCACATCGAGAAGCGTGTGCGCAGCTTACCCGAGATCGACGGCCTGAGCAAGGAGACCGTGCTCAGCTCCTGGTTGGCTAAGTTCGACACCATCTACCGCGGCGAGGAGGATCCCCGGAAGCACCAACAACGCATCACGGCCAGCGCCGCCTCCGAGCTCATCCTTAGCAAGGACCAGCTTTATGAAATGTTCCAGCAGATTCTAGGCATCAAGAAATTCGAGCATCAGCTGCTCTACAATGCCTGCCAGGTAAGACAGATGGGAATCGTTTTTTTTTTTTCAAACCTGTTATATTCGTATATTCATACTATTTGAAAATATACAGCAGGAAATGTGAATTTAAAGATGGTGAATATTATAAATGAAATCATTCGGCTAGTTATTCCGAGTATAGAATATGAACTAATGAACTAATACGCTATGAACTAATACCCCACGCTGTATGTTACAATGCTAACAAATGCTTATACAATCCAAATCCAACACCTTCTGGTTGAATTCTGAGTTTTGAGGCAAACACAAATTTAAAAACAAGACATTGCAATACTTGTTTTTTTTGCGTAAATCTTTTTGCATACACTATATGAACAGGAAGCGTATATTAAATACATGCCTTTTTACTCAGGGAAGAGAATCTCTGCTGGAGGGAAGGTGTAAGGTTTCCGTTCGATTTTCTATCCAATCAGTTTTCAGCTATTACATCACATGTTGCCGGGTTCAAAAGAATCTCCCACAAGCCTTCACAGTGAACACTGCAGGGCCCTGTAGCTTCCAATCCTTGTTGCTTGAAGGCTGCTAATCGGATTGCGAGTTTAAACCCCCCCTAATGCATCTATAACCAGAAACCTCTCCAAATATCCGAAAACTCCTTTAAATGCATTCATACCCAAAAAAAACCCCAAATGCACTTATATCAAAAACTTCAAATTCATTTATATCTAAAAACCCTTCAAAATGCATTTATACTTATAAACTCTTTCAAATGTATTTATTGAAAAAAACTCTTAAATGCATTTATACCCAGAAACCCTTCTAAAAATCTAAACTCTTAGTACTTAGCTAGCAAAATGGCATTAAAATAATTTGTTTGCATGTTATAAATAATCCAGTAATCACTGAGGCTGTATAACCTGCATAACCTGTATAACCTGTATAACTGCCATTGCCAAGTACAAAAAAACAAGACTAGCTGGAATCAAGACAAACCCAACGACATAGTAAGATTGAGTACAAGTCAGGATCCATATGATCCATATGAATGCAAGATTAAGTCCAGATTAAAAGATTGAAAATCAAATCTTTGAATTGACTTTCTGGCTTAATTTTTGCATTGTGCCAACAATCAGACTTTGTTCTTTGGAAGAATGAAGGAATTCCTTTCAAACATAATTTTCGTGTGATCGAGACCGAGAACATTAGCGAGACTAAGAACAGTGTTGAAAAGTCGGTTCAGAAAAATGTTGAGTCGACACTCCTAGTAGTAATTAGATTATACCCTGCATTTGAGTACTTGTGGGTCAGATTTAATCAGGTTACAATTCAGGTAGGAGATCCATGATGAAATGGCTGTGTGCAAACAGGTTTTCAGATTCATAGCAATTTGATTTAGAGGTATCTCTTCTGCCATTTATGGTTACAAGGCACTAAGATTTCCCATGCGCTTTTAATTTTGAGAAATGTACAATTGTATAGCTGAAGCTGTAGTTTTTACCATTTTACAACTACTGCACTGGACAACGCTGTATAAGGTCATTATAATAGCCATAGTTTCAACACTTGAGTCAAAATATTCCGTTATTTTCCTCAGTATTTCTTTAGGAACAGTTCCTGGATTCCCAAGTTTTGTTGAATGACCAGTTCGGCCCATTGGAAGACTTCCAGCTAAAGCCGAACGCAATCTGTGCCTGTCGACAGATTATCGGAGAATGAAAGTAAAATGAAAGCTATTGCAAAATTTTTCTTGTTAACTCATAATGAAGCTATGAGCTTCCTTCTGACATTATTGGGTACTTATTCATCACAAAGTCTTTCATCATTTCTAGATAATACGCGAGCTCTTACAAAGCTTAGTGTCACAATGAGATTTTAAAAAAATGTCAATAATCCATACACCCACTGCTTCTATTAAACTATTGGACGAACAACAGTGAAGAATTCACCAGGAAACACTGAATGCCTAGAAGGTACGTGCATGAAGAATGTGCAGCTACCATGAAGCAGAGAGACGGGCACCTGCGTACCGGTCGGATGGGCGAATGCTGGCAGTGAGACGAGTGCAGCAGATGACAAGAGTGGGTAGTGAGCGCGGAATATAATAATACAAGGATAAATTACCGGAGAGAGTTAGAGAATTATAGGAGTGGAGTTTTAGTCCAACTGGGTTTTTTATTTATTAATTTTTATGAGCATATCATTAGAGACGATACAATAAAAAGTGAAGCAAACATTCTACGGCTGCGTGGGTGACACAGTGATGGTTTCAATACCGTCCTGTGGCTTCCCTTCAGATTATTTGCATAACTTTTAGTTCAGCACTTGTGAGAGAGCGAGAAATCAGTACGTGTTTTGTGTGGCAATAGGAAAATAATCAGCAACCACCCGACAACATTTGTTACGGAAAAACGTCTCACCGCGAATCCGATAGTTTCAATGTCTTCATTTCATACCGTTCTTTTCACTCGCCTTCAACTGAGTGTCTGATTCCGGTTGAGTTTCCATACAATCAGATTTCAGCTATCACATCACGAGTTGTCGGGTTCAAAAGAATCTCCCACGAGCCTTCACAGTGAAAACTGCAGGGCCCTGTAGCTTCTAATGCATGTTGCTTGAAGGCTGCTGCTTTAACCAATCAGATTGCGAGTTGACAGCACTGGGGCCATCCAGCAGGCGTACAATAACCTCTGCATTTTTATGTCTTCTGATTGGATGGTCAGAAAGCACACTAGTCAGAGCAAACAAACTGCAAATTTAGCAAACCTCACAAGATCAATATATTTGTGTGGGTTTAATAGCTGTATTTGTATTTTTTTTTTCATTCCACTATGGCAGAGACGGAGAACAAATAGATATTGGACGCAGATATATTTACAATTACGTTATCAAGCCTGACTTTTCAAGAAGAGCTGGACATTGTGAAAAGCGGATCAGAACAGTTCAGAACAGTTGTTAAGCATTTTCTTGAACATTTCTATTCTATTTTTATAGAAATTGGACACACAATTTGCCCTCATTTCAAATCCCCAAGAAAACTGTTGTGAACATAAAAAAAACACAAAAATTCACAGAAATCCCGAGGTCATATTATAAGTTTGATATCGAAGCTTCGTTAGAAGAGATGTATGCGGGAACTGCAGCTGTGGCTACAGTGAAAGGAGACATAAAATTGTGTTTATTGAGTTTCTTGCTTTACTAATGCCATTCATTCTTACTGTATGAGATCCCTGCATTTCTCTATAATATTTATCATTTCTATTGCTGTGGTACCATGATGGTATTTAGAGATAGACTGATTCAGGTCAGGCACCACTGAAAACCTAGGTGTGAAATGCATTGACCTGTGACCTGTTGTGTAGCTTCGTTCATTTTGTTGCTATGACAATAGCAATAACTGGGCAAAAACAGGAAAACACCAAACTACCAGTACGCCACAATATGTTTGCAATGGTATTTTGTAATTACACCAATTTTAACGAGTCGGTTATCATAACACATGCCCACATCTAAAGATGATAAGAGCGATAAAATCATGCATATTACATATTATTAGCAATCAGTATGCGTCACATTTCTGCCTTCTTCCTTCACTCCTATTGGCTGGGAGCCGCTTACCGGGTGCACGTGACAGCATTTCAATTAGCCGTAAATAAAACCCCACTCCTCTATTTGGATTGTAATAACCCAGTCGCCATGGCAACAGAAGAGCGGTGGGCTAAGCGTCAGATCTACACGAGTGAAATCAAGCGCCTTCAATGTACACACTAACATACACACACACACACACACACACACACACACACACTGTATATGTACATCTAGAAATTTAAACATAGAAGAAATGCACACATACACACACACACACACACACACACACACACACACACACATACACACACACACACATCCTAACAGTATGTATTACACACACTGCTTTATCTTCTGTTTCTTCTTCCACAGCTGCTTTGCGCCCTTCTCTTATAGTTTATGTATTTCTCGCTACACGTGCGCTGCGCACGTTTTTGTCCGTGTTACCGAACGACTGCATGCTAAACAGCTTTCAGCAGGCTTTCGTTGTCTCCCAGATGGAAGGAGTCTAATCTGATATATCGGCTTTTTCCCGAGGGTGTGTTGGGATGTTAGCTGTGCACCAGCTTCTGACTGACAGGTAATTAAAACAAGGGCAGAAAGTGCTAGAAAACACTACAGCTTGGTGATGCTGACAAACAGCGAGCGTGTGATTCATTTCCTGGCCTGTGGCTCTAATAAAAAAAATAAAAAAACACCTTCTTATAGAACAAGTGGTTTCAGTGAATCTCCTGCTTATGAGATCATCAGTCACATGAAACATCTGTCAAGGCATTTTTCTATTCACGTTAAACATGCACTATATATTTATATATATGTGTAGCAGCATACAAATAAAACTGAATTGACCATACCATCACAGAGCTCCCAATGCATCTGTGCACAAATACAGCTTCATGAAGATATGGCTTACATGGGTTGGATTGGAAGATCTCCTGCCCTAGAGTTCTGTTCTCAACCCTACTGCAGGCATTTGGGAGGAATTTGAAATCTGATTGACGCTCTGTCCTCCTCACCTCACATACAACAGCACCTTTACTCACTCTTGTAGCTTAATAGTAGTATTTCTCTCTCTGACATTTACGATAAACGAAAACATGTAAAATATAAATATTACAATATGAAATATTGAAATATTCTTCTAAATTCTTTAAAGTAATTTTGTTTTTTTTCATAAATCATCATGTCACCAAAGGAACTTGTGCTGTGTTTCTACACGGACAGTTAAGGAGGTGATACCGGAGATTCACAATCAGAGATCTGTTTCCGATGTGAACTGGTTTATTTAACGCTTTCTATAATATATTTATTATGTCTGTGAGGCAATTATTCACTGAGATTGTCTGTGAAGAGAGAGAGATTTCTTTATTTTGCGAAAGAACATCGTTTTGTTGTTATTATGGGCGTATACAAATAAAAGCAGACACTTTACAGATTCGAAAGATGTATTGCTTTTATGTGTACGATAAAGAAAGGCGTTCAGTTCGGTTCGGCGTTACGAGGGCGAGTTCGTTGACAGGGTTAATTGCCGGATGTGTGCCTCATGGAGGATTTTGGTGCTGAGACCTGGTGCATGAGTAAAACAATGTTTAGTGCACACTGATTCGATTACCAAATTTTTTTTAGGGTAAAGTTTTTGTTTTTATTTTTATATCTCAGTAAAGAAATTACGTTGTGAATAAATGTGTGGTGTTGAAGTTTTTAATTTCCCCTCATTCATATTTATTAATATTTTTAAAGTAATGCAAATTCATATACAGTATATATATATATATATATATATATATA
>MU593954.1:1681329-1765304 GCA_024362625.1 Silurus asotus | reverse complement strand
GTGGTGGGTGTGGGGTGTTGGTCTGGGGGGGGGGGGGGTTGTTATTCAGAACAAAACACTCTTATCATTATCATTCAAGATCAAAAGCTTTTTATCTTATCTTCCACAAAAAAACGAAAGCTTATTATGCAGCTCTGATCATGAACAGACAGCTGGAACATCAGGACAGTTGAGCAGACACAGCTTAGCATCCTGACACTGAGCACAGTAGGAGGGCTCTGTGTGTGTGTGTGTGTGTGTGTGTGTGTGTGTGTGTGTGTGTGTGTGTGTGAGACTGTGTGTATGTGAGTAAACAAAAACAGGAGCACGTCATTTATCGGTAGCCCCTGCTGAGACAGACCTCAAAGATATCCTCGTGAAACACACATTACCACCAACACACAACCCCTTCCTTCTTCCTTTAGCCTCGGGAGCTAAGCTTTGGGTTGCAAGGCTTTGATAACCGCCTTCTCTCCAGTAATGATGGCTGTGTTACAGGAGCAAATTAGATTTGGTTGCATTTTGCGCAGGATGCGAGGCCTGGCATGGGTGTGTTCGAGTCTGCGGTGAGGGTGTTTTCTGGCAAGCTGAGATTTATCATACTGACTGCTGCTACACACCCTGTCTCAATTAACTCACCACGAGGAGATAAAAAAAAGCCGGCATGAATGTTTTGGAAGTGCTGTAAAATCAAACGTGCTAGAAGGCTCTGTTTGGATAAATCATTCGATTTGATTCATTTTTTGTATATTCAATTCTTTTTCAAATCACATTTAATAATAAACAGTGCCACAAGCTAATCAGGCTACTTACTAGTCCCTACACTATATGGACAGAATTCATATTCGTATTCTTTTTGATCCCGTTATTCCAAATTCACTTTCTGTTATAAGAACCTCCACTCATCTCAGGAGATGTTTCTTTAGATGTTGGTGTGTGCTTGTGAAGATTTGTGGAGATTCATTCAGCCACTAGGGTGTTAGTAAAGTCAGGTACTGGTGTAGGTGAGGTGAAGGTGCAGTCAGCGTTCACATTCGAATCAGAGTTGTTCAATTCCAGTGCGCTTTCTTATTACTGAAGCCCTTCATCGCAGCTGAACGAATCACTTTGATGCCAAAGTGAAGTATTAATAATAAGCGAATAAATTGTGCCATATGGAAAAAAAAAGCCACGTCAGTAAATGGAGAAAAGAGACACAATTGCATGAAACCTCCATTTCGATAGAAGCCTTTTATAAAAACTCTGGAACTGCTTCATGAAATATTTATAAAGGGCTAATGAATGTTTTATGCAGCCACTATGTAGGTACACTTCAAATAATGTGTTCTTATTAATAAAGTATGCATACTATATACATTATGTACATATATAAGAATGCTATCAAAAAATATCAGGGATTCTGTAGAATCAGAGTCAAGGGGTGTAATTAACCAATTATTCCAAACAGGTGCTAATGATCATCAATTTTATATGTAAGTTGAAACACAGTCATTAACTGAAACGGAAGCAGCTGTGTAGGAGCTTCCAACTGGGTGAAGAACAGCCAAACTCTGCTACTAAGTTGAGGTTGTGGAAGACATTTTCATGTCAAATCCTGCACCATGGTAAGACTGAGCACGTCAACAAGACACGAGGCATATACTGCATTAGCAGAGAGAAAACACCTGTCTACTGTTTATTGAAGTCTGGATAGTAGTGGTCTTAATGGACGTGCCATATCAAGCGTTATTAGCTGTCTGTCTCGCTTGGGTTTTCACCGTCGTTTGGTGTTTTCTTATTTTTGTCACTAAAGAAACTTTCTGGAGATGCTTGTTTAACACTCATTACTGATTCGCTGAAACTGTGCCATATGCAAATTAGAATTAAAAGGACAAAACTCAATAAACAATCCACAATTTTCCATGAAATGTTTTTTATACCTGTTAGCAAGGAGGTGTTACAATAATGATTTGAGTTACTGATCGAAATGTCGTGTGTTCAATCCTCGTTATCGCCAAGCTGCCCGATAACGACAACTAACCCTCTGAGCCCCAGGGGGTGCTATATCATGGCTGATGCTGCACCCTGACCCCAGCTTTCCTACATCGCTGGAGATGTGCAATTTCACTATGCTGTGATAAATACAAGGCACCTTTACCTTCACCTTTCAGCTCAGTGGTTAAGGCATTGGACTCTGATAGATAAGGTCACAAGTTTGAATGCTGCCACTACTGGGCCCTTGAGCAAGGCCCTTAACTGATAAATTGCAAGTCTCTCTGGATAAGCCAAATAAATCAGATAAATGTGAACTTTTTTACAGCCCAGTAATTGGATAAAGAACCCTATGATATAATACTACAGGATTCCATTAATCGGTTATAATAATGAATGTTTTAATAATTAATATTTATTATTTAAATAAGCACTTTAAGAATCAGACATGCCCTACTGTTTGAAGCACACACCAGTACCAGTTTTCTAATTTCATAGCACTTATTTTATTTTTTTATGTAGGATTTTTTTTATTTTCCATGATCACGAGTCTTAGAACATCGTAATACAGGAACATTCATCACTTCTCCTCAAAAGGTCTTGGACGAGTGCTTTGAAAGCTTGTGACGCAAACCTGTGGTCAACTGTGTTTATTGATTTTGCTTTGCCCTGCCCGTGTGCGTGTGTGTGTGTGTGTGTGTGTGTGTGTGTGTGTGTGTGAAAGCACTCTATATTTTATTAGTGGATGCAATTTTACTATAATTGCAACACAGTGCATGTTCAGACATGTGCACCCGTGTGTGTGTGTGTGTGTGTGTGTGTGTGTGTGTGTGTGTGTGTGCCCATTAGGAAACAACCTGAACGCCCTTTGTCTGGCCTCATGTGGTTGTCATGGAGATGGTAAACATGCAAGGCTTTTTATTCATCCTTTCTTCTTTATCAGCTGTTCTTCATGTGAATACATTACTGGCACAATCTGTCTAATCACAAATGCGTGCACACACAAACACACACACACAAAATGAGAAAAAGAGAAAGAAAAAGAAAGAGAGATCTGTTTTCTCTACAATCTTAGACAGCAAATAAAGGAAATCTATTTTCTTGGCTGTTTTGATTTAATCACTGCTGTGTAATTATCACCTCCTGAAGCAGAAGTCGGAACAAAGTCATCAGATTTTGCAACTCAATCTATTCTTTGTAATCAATAGTTAAGCCAAAATGACATTTACATGATTTGCGTCATGTCAGCCGATAAAAGAGTCCAGGGTTTGCTCGAATGCCTTTTTAAAAGTGTGAACGTATTTCCCCTCAAGTCTATTTTATTCCAATATACTCTGCATAGACACGGTCCACATTTAGTCCCCATCTATAACAACCACAACTTTTATGGGAAGATGTGTGTTAGAGGAGATTTGTGGAGATTCATTCAGCCACAATGGCGTTAGTGAAGTCAGGTACTGATGTAGGTGAGGTGAAGTGAGGAGGCCTGGAATCAGTGCAATCAGTGTTTACATTCATTATGTTTCACTGGGTTGAGGTCAGAGCTCTACAGCAGGAGATCTTCCATATCAACCCATAAAAAGCAGATCGTCTTCGAGCTGGCTTTGTGCACAGGCTGGAACAGGTTTGGGTCTTCAAGTTAAGGAAAATGTAGTTCTACCACATCCACTCCAACTTTGTGGTAACAGCCTGAGGAAGACACACATAAAAAATGGAAAGGTCCACGTACTTTTGGAAACAACAATAGACAAAACCTAGATCTGTTTGCTTTCCTGTACTGTTGGTGTTTGCAGGGTCATATCTTCTGGTGCAGTGCGTGAAATCACCAGTGTGTGCGTGTGTGTGTGTGTGTGTGTGTGTGTGTGTGTGTGTGTAAGAGTGGCATGATTGCATTACCTGGTCCAAGCAGCATCACATTACTAGGGAAGATAAACGTCTGGTGGATATTGAAAATTAGAAGAGGTTCTACACTCTGCCCTGTGTGTGTGTGTGTGTGTGCGTGTGTGCGTGTGTGTGCGTGTGTGTGTGTGTGTGTGTGTGTGTGTGTGTGTGTGTGCTAAGTAACTCGCATATATTCACACAAGGTGCTGTCTCTATTTCTCTCTCTGTCACACACACATTCTTTGTTTCTTTCTCTCTTCAGTGTCTGCACTAATTGAATTGGTTAAATAGTAATTAAACATAGCTGAAGACAAAGCATATAGAATTTCATTAACACTCTTCATCGCACCGCATCACGTCTCTCTTTCGGTCTTATCTTCTTTTTTACTTTCCCGCTCTCTCTCTCGCTCTTAGCGAGCGTGGTAATGAAATTGAAATGCACATCTGCACTGCCACTGAAACGCGCCTGTAAGCACTTACGATATAAAACCAGGACGAGTGCAGGAGAAGTGCAGAAGGTTATATGTCCAGGCCGGATTACAGAGGGGATTGGGGCGTATTAAAGACCAAAACAAATCAGTGGAATGACTCGGGGCCGGGGTTTTATCGCCACGCACAGCTGCCCGAGAGTGGATATTATAATACACATGTAAATACTTTATATTAAAAAAAGACATATTGCTGTAATAAGGCTTTTTTTTCATAATTGCTTTATTAAAATATCATGAGTAGGACTTCCTCGCTCAAGCAAGTCCTACTCATGATCTGACCTACTGTTTCTTAAAGTGCACAATGCAAACACCTAATCTGAATCTGTTGAATTTACTGGAATAAGAATTTTAATGGCAGTCAGTAAAAAAGCCACCGATACTGCTGATTTTAAATTCTGCATTAATATACATAAATAGTTTAAATATCTGTTTTTTTGTTTCATTTATAGTAGACTTCAACACTGTTTATTTGCATTTCTGTGTACAGTTTGATCGGAGAAATGATCCAAAAGGGTCTCTCATGAACAAACAAACAATAGAGGAAATAATAAAAAAAATAAAGAAATAACTTCTGCTACGATGACTACAAGCAAAATACTAATAATTCGAATGATAAAAGTAAATAAATAACTATTATTCTTGATATTACTGATAAATATATGAATAAATACATTTAACGAACAAATAAAATTCACCACGTCTATTAATACAGTATATGACCATATTGTATTAATTAATCATTAACCAATTAATAACAATTAAATTGAAATAAATTGTCATACAGAAAAACGGCGTGAAGAACATTAGAAAAAGTACTTATTTAATTTGCCAAAAAAAAGAGAAAAACATTTTATTACATAAAATATCTTAAATTTTTTTTTTTACATTATAAAAAGTGACATATTTACAAATTAAAGTGATTTTTTTAACATTTGAAATTCACCTATAAGGAAAGAAAATAAAAAATACACACAGCGAAATAGAAAAAAAAAGAGAGAGACTCGATGTGGCAACCAAAGAAAATAAAAGAGAGAGGGTGAGAGAGAGAGAGAGAGAGAGAGAGAGAGAGAGAGAGAGAGAGAGAGAGAGAGTTTACTGTAAAAGAACTGTAAAAAAGGGAAGGCAGATGGAGACGAAGCTGAGACACGGCTGATAAAGAGCAGACACGAACAAATAATAGGGTGAAAGTGTGCGTATGTGTGCGTGTGTGGGACTTGTGTGTGTGTGTGTGGGTGCTCTGTGTGTGGTATTTTTGTGCCTCCACTCTTCCCACTGATTCTCCTTACTGGTATTACTGTCATAAATCCACAGCACCTTCCTCCGGATGCGAGTTCTCAGGGAGTCCCGAGGGCTCCATACCAACCGCTTGTTCTATAAACGACACGTTGCAAAGATTCTCTTGAGCTGTATTTTCCAACACAGGCAGAGGAACACGGATTTCACAGACTGTCATGTCTAAACATTACATCTTAACACACACACACCAACACACACACACACAGATGTGAAGCTGACATTGCAAATGTATTATTTTCTCACTAAGAATGATGCAACAGAATTGGTTTGTTAAAGACATCCTGGGTTTTCAGGTTGACAGCAAATATCACAAGCTGGGGTTTTTCTCCCCCTATATTTTATTATCCAAAATGGGAACTTGAGGCTCCTCTTGCAGATGTTTGTCCATATTTAATAAATCAACACATAAAAAAGTTAAATGTGTCAAACTCTTTGCTTTGGTATAACTGTCAGTGGCCATGAGTGGAAGGACCCAAATGCAGGATGCAGGCTGAGGTTCTAAAGGCAGTCTTTATTGAGAAGGCAGAGCAAAAATCCCAACTGTCCTAAAACTTTTGAAACCCCCTTAAAAAGGAGCACCAAAGACTGAGAACAGGATAGAAGCAAAACTGAACCTCAAACTCAAAGACCCAGGAAGCTGTCTGAAAACAAAAAATAAAACACAAAAACAACCAGCCGAATCCAGATAAAATAAGAGTCCCAAAAAATGAGAGATTCTGCAGAGCTGGAGACTCAATCAAACATGAGGCGGTATCAAAAAGTTTTGAGACAGACTCTGTTTACAAGAAAGTACGTTTACACACTTTAAAATAGTCGCCTTGCACAGTAATACAGCACTCCCTACATTACTGTCAGTTCTAGAATGGTCTCCTTTTCAAAGCGTGTCAAACACCTTCTGCTGTTCCCGCTGGATCTCTGCAATGGTGTCGAAACAGCGACACTTGAGCCGGATCTCCATCTTTGTAAACCGGGCGAAGTCCACAGCAGCCAAATATGGCTAGTAGTGTGGGAGAAAAATGTGAGACCACATGGATTGTTTTCCATCGATCATCATGCACAAGTTGCTGAATGTTTTTTTTTCGTATTTGATGTCATGTCATGTTTTGTCATGTCTTGTTTTGATAGCACCTCAAATCCTGGCATGAATAAGAATCATTCTCTTATTGTGAAGATTTTCCACATGTCCTTCTGACTTCTCACACTGTAGACTCGGCCACCCGCAGAAAACCTTTTGCCATTCGTTACTATAGCGACGATAAAGAGTGGCATATTTAGGGAATATGCCGAATAACGTCTCATACATGCTGCATGGGCGTCCTGATAGCCGAGTCATACGAGTCATAGCGACACGTTTAACGAAGGCGGCGCGCTAGCGGTGACACGCTTGCTGACTCACGAGTCTGTTTAAAATATATGTCAAGGCATATTGCGACGTAAAAATGTGTAGGAATCTGATCAGAACGTGCTTTTCTTATTTATTTATTTGTTCGTTTGCACATATGGTGCGGGCCTTGTTGTCAGGCGCTAGTGTGTGAGTAGCAAAGTTCACTTGGCTTCTTTTAAAGTAGCGTCTCGGTAACTATACATCATCAATGTGGAAGTTACGGGGTGTAGGTGCGACCGTAGCCCTTTACGCTGCGTGAGGCATGTAATAATGTGGCGTTATTAAAACCGCAAAGTCGTTTCGCACTCACCCACACGTTTGGCGTCTCGCTGGTGTGTTTTTGTGTGTTTTTTAGCAAGAAGGAGAAAGAGCGAGAGAATGTGTAGGGAACGTGTAGGGAGTAGAGAGAGAGTGAGGGAGAGAGAGAGAGAGAGAGAGAGAGAGAGAGAGAGAGAGCTTGTGTGTCTATGTGGGCATCCTCAGAGCAGAGTGTAGGAGTTTGGCCTGATGAACACTGGCTTCAGCCCAGCTGGTGACATGAAGGGGGACATTAGAGCAGTCGCGTCTACAGATGGCCATCCGCCCAAGCACAAAGCCGACTGGCCAACTTCTTTACCTCTCAAACTTGGAATAAAAAAAAATTATGAATCCACACAGACACAAGCACTTCCCAAGATACTAAGAGCACAGATCAGAGCTAACAGTTGCACCTATTAAGGCTCAAATACATTCCAAGATTACTTGTCGTATTTCAAGATTACACAGGGTTAAGATTATTCATATTTAGAAAAGTGCTACGTACATGATCAGATCAGAGGGTGATCAGTACTTCAGCTCATTAATAATCAACTGTGATCTTTGGAGATGGATAAATATATGTATATATATTTTACACATGCATAAGCAAGCTACATTACATCCGTATGGTTTATTTAGTCATATTGATGCATGTGACTGAATCCTATGATAAGGTGAGATATCCTATTTTAAAGTGTTTAAGATGTGACTAAATCCTATGTGATGTAAAAAGCTATGTGTTTAACTTTGTAGTGTTCACTGATTCAAAGCACTGGAAAATTCCAGATCGTCATTTGATAATTGCTAATATTTTAATTAACACAAAACATTGTTTTCTGTTGGATTCATGTTCATAGTGGCATCTTGGTATAGTGGTAATGACCAGGTAGACATGTTTGTAATTAAAAGAAAAAGCCCTCGAGGAAATAATTAGAGACGGCAATGATCCACCTTTCGACCTTAAGCCCTTAATTAGCGTTTTATGTCAGACAAATAGCTAGGAGACCAGGAAGAATGTCAAAATAAGAAATTATTTTAAACAAATTAATGTAGTTGGAAACGTGCATCTTCTGTATGCTTTTAAACCTAGACATGGTAACGAGGTGTCGACCACACCAGACTGACACTTTGTTATTTATTGTATATGAAGAACCACCAATAAGTCAGTATTGTAACTCTACCTGGATTGTGCAGCGCTTTTTTTCTTTTGGTCTTCCCTGTTTTCAATTGCATGATACTGTAATGTTTAGGAGGACTTAGTTTGGAAGGTTTTTTTGGTTTGATGGTCTCAGAAAAAATATACAATTTACCACAAAATGTAATAGAAAGGTTGAATGGTTGATTCATATTTGCCATGAAAAAGCTACAGAAACTGATATTAAGTATATTAAGTACAGACAAACAAACCACTCTGTGTTTATTCCACCAATGATCAAAAAAAGAGTCCATAATTACAAATATGAGCTAAATCTGTAATTAGTGTCTCTGTGGAAGACGTTAAAGTGCAGATTTCTGGAGTGAGCCTTGGTTCTGTTTTTTTTGTTTTTTTTATAACTGAATAAACTGAATTTGTCGTTACATTTGGTTTATAAGTTGTGGATGAAATAAACCATATTTACAGCAGCAGCTACACCGTGCACTACCTGTTCTAGTCTACCTGATTAGTCGAATATTTTTATTTTATACAAAGCATGTATTAGTTTATACAGTGAAACCTTTTAAAGGGAGACTTTTCTAAGAATTTTCCAGTGTCTTCAATTTGTTAGTCAGGTGACTTTTGATGACCCACCACAAGATTTCCAGCATTCGAGCCTCTCTGGGTTATATCGCAAGCTGTTATTTTTGAGAGCGAGAAAATAAAGACTGAACTAACTGTTTTTTGTTGACTTGAGAAAAGGGACATAAAACACACAGTTTCAGCTAATCGTTTAATCTTGAAGACACGTAGACTAGTATTGCATCCTTTATATCTCCGATGAGATTTATAAAAGAAAGATCCAGCTTTGCGTTTCTCTTTTCGAAAACAGCTAAACTCCTGAAAGTATGCTGTGGGCGGAGCTAACGAGGGCCAAACACACGCAGCTTTTGCGTAGTGATCGTCTGCGAGCTGTGACATCGCTATGATCAAAACAGAAACAAAAGGAAGCAGCAACAACGACTAACGAGTAGCCGAATGAAGCACGGTGATGGGTGCATTCTTAATTTCGCTCTTCTGGGAGCGAGACACACACACCATTTTTTTTTTTACCGTAATGCAACCACTAATGGATAAAAAGTACATGTAGGTCTGTAATAAATACAGAATTGTCAGTGTTGGTGAATTGGTGTTGGGACGTGCCTTCATAAGAAAACAGTCGGTTTCAGAGCAGTAACAGTAGCACCAATGCGTCTCTGGCATGTATGTACACACTGCACACAGCTGTTACGTTCCTTACTCAGTGTGTTAGAGTGTGTGTTAACACTACTCACACGGTATTGATTCTTAACTTCCTGTCTTATTAATGCTAACGGATGAAGAAATTAAACCTGATCAAAAAATACAATATTTTCTACATCCAGATTAAGGCAATTCATTTCTTTTTGTGGATTCTTGATTGATTCAAACAGACTCGACCAGCTTCCTCCACCTTCTCATTTCCAAGCAGTGATTCATCAGGAGCTAATCCATGGCGCTAAGAATAATTAAACATGCGAACATATTGGGTTTTTATTTTCAGGCGCTCTGAATATTTGATAGGCTCCTAATGGAAATGTAATTGATGATTGATGATTGATGATGGCTCATTCGTTTGGATGATTAATTTTTTAGATCAGGTTCAAGTATAGAGCAGATTGTGTGAGGGTTAGAGGTTATATTAACCGTCGTTCCCATTCGGGAAGTCTGTAATACGTGCCTTAATCATCATTATGCCATACTTGAACATTTCCAATACGTTAGTGCATTTTAACATGTTTCCTGTAGGCTTCTTCTGAGCATTGGTCAATCAGTTGCTCTCTGGTAGCCATTACATTTAAAATTTACAATCTTTTTCTGGATATTTCTGCATTACAATCTCGTCAGAAATCAGATCCTTAATGGCAGGGATACATTGAAGCATTCCTACTACAGTTTTAACAATGGGAACATCGGCTATAAAAAAGGATACGGCTTGTAATAAGATAAAATATTTCTTTTTACTGATCAAATACAAAAACCACTTGTTTATTATTTTTTTCCTCTTTCTTTAGCTGGACAACCCAGACGAGCAGGCCGCCCAGATCAGACGAGAACTCGACGGACGTCTTCAGATGGCTGATCAGATCGCAAAAGTAAGTGCTGCTTCCAGAACACTTGCTGTGTCGAAGGAAAGCCGGAATGTGTTTTCAAAAGACTTCAGATTCAGTCGGAGGACTCATCACGTCTGTACGAGATCAAAAGTTAGCTAGCAAGTAGTGAGGAAAATATTTTTTTTTCTCACCAATTCGGATTACAGGTAACCCATGTGTGGACAGTTTCGTAAAGGTTTGTGTCTTTCACAATGGGTTGGAGTTCCACGAAGCAGAAACTAATCGCAGTAGTCAGCCCACGTGCACGATCCATAAAAACCTTTCAAATCAGCACGTAGCGAGTTTCAGCACAGTAAACAGGCTATATTTCACCTAATATCGATCTCCACCCACAAACACGCCTACTACAGACAAGCAATGCAAATGTGAATGTGTTGGTTTTTTTTTTTCGAAAGGTGCACGTGAATCTCAGCTTTTCAATCCAAACCACATGGAAGTTTAATTTCAATGGAAGGAGGGAAAAAATTTACTAAAATAACATTCACATTATATCTTCATATTACATTTATGAATGCACAAATCTACCTCCCAAATTTTTACATTTGTTCATCATTTCTCAAAAAAACCCAAAAAACATCCAGGCTTATAAGTTCCCCAAGTTTGTATCGAAGGACATGGAGGTGCTCTACATCGAGGAGCTGAAGTCGTCAGTGAACCTGCTCATGGCCAATCTGGAGAGCATGCCTGTGTCTAAAGGAGGCGAGTTCAAGCTGCAGAAACTGAAGAGAGGCCACAACACATCGATTATTGACATGGGCCAAGAGGATGAGAACCAGCTCTCCAAATCTGACGTAGTGCTTTCCTTCACTCTCGAGGTACCATTTTTTGCTTTTTATACTGTGCAGTCCACTTAGTTAGATTCTCAGATGGAGTAGCACTAAGTGACTTGAGTGTATCAACAGCTTCTAATTGATTTTACTGACAAACAAGTACATCTTCACAGGTACCACAAAATAGGCTATCGTGGAGTCATCAGTGTATGATCGAGCAGCTCGAGTTGAAGGTTTTTGAGTGGTGTACCTTTTAACATAGCAAGTGTGTTTCCTCTTGCATTGTCCAAGGCATACCAAGAAAAACTGATATTAATAACCAGAGATGCTAGGTTTAGCCAAATTTCGGGTGTTGGAACATTGAACCCAAGTTTGTGTCCTCTTGCATTGTCTAAGGTATACCTGTAAAAACTATATTATTACTAAAGATGCTAGGTTTTAGCAGTTTAGCAAGTTACCAGTTTAAATGCATCTCAGAAACAACATGGGAAAATCTGGAACCAGGTTAAAAATGTGGATTTTGGAAAAGGGAGACACATTTTTTCTCAGGTTTCTGTGTAAGAACGAAAGTCACTATGGTGCATTTTTAATGTTTGCATTTTTAATGTTTTTTTTTAATGAAAAAAAGAAAAGCTGTGGTGTATTGAGCAGCTTGAGTCTCGCCCCAATGGGCCTCTGTTATTGCTTCTAATTTTTAACCCCAATACAATAATAACTGTTGCAAAAACAGGCAGTGAGGACGCTGACATGCGAGTGAGAAACATCTGGAAAGGTGACAAAGAATTCACCGTTAGCCGTTTAAACCTCAACATCCCAGACCAGTTTCCAGGCGGGCTAATATTAAAACACCAAGGGCTGGAACACACCTGTCGCTTATCATTAGGTAGATGGAGGATTTCACAGGATTAGGTTGATCTCATTACGTCGTACTGTAGAATTTAATATTGAACAATGGAACGTCATGTTTTTGGCACCTGTGCCACATTTAGAGATGTCACTGTTCATTTATCAGGTACAAAAGGACAGAATTTGAATTCATAAGCGTGTGCATGTGTGTACAGAGAACATTCAGTTAACTTTAACCAGCCCAGACAACCTTCATCTCAAACCAGCATCACTGAGACTCCATTACAGTGATGGAACCAGTGTCCTTTAATACAGTTCATTTATTTATTCATCTTCATTGGGAGCGTTATTGAGCACATATTCCCCGCCCTTTCTTGCACCTGATTGAGTGTGATGAAGGGAATTAGTTATCTGTCGTTGATGTGTGAGGGGTTTGATTTAATATGACGGCCGAGAGTAATAGTTTGCGAAGCAGACAGGGAGGGATCGTCGCTCGTACGCCACATCTATTAGATAAACCGGAGAAAACGTTGACTGGAGTCCCTGAGGTGACACTTTACAAGACAAAGTACATCCTTTACTGTTATGCTCTGGAATGATAATAAAACAAAAAAAAGTGCTCAGGTCAATATTTTACAAAGAGGTCATACTTTACAAAGTCAGGAATCTTAAATGACTGGCGTTAATTGCTTTCACGTGAACTTCATTTCCTGTTTACAGAAAAAAAAATTCCATGTGGTTTTCGCCGTGTTACTTAGTCTTACCTTATTACACCATATAGTACGGTCACTTAATACTCTACTCTTGACTGTATTTTCAGGTTGTGATAATGGAAGTTCAGGGTTTAAAGTCGCTCGCTCCCAACCGCATTGTCTACTGCACCATGGAGGTAGAGGGAGGCCAGAAGCTCCAGACTGACCAAGCCGAAGCCTCCAAACCCACGTGAGTGCTGAACTTAGATATTTGATATGTGATATATTCACTATAAGAATTGTAGTGATAGTGAAGTATTGGGACACCTGACTTTTCCGGCCATATGTGGTTCCTCTCCGAACTGTTACTACAAAGTTGGAGGCCATTGTCTTTGCGAGCGGTGGCATAATTTTCGTTTCACTTCAGCTAGAAGATCCAAACCTGTTCCAGCATGATAACTCTTGTTCAGAATGCCAGTTCCATGAAGATATTAATTAAATGTGTTGGAGTGGAAAATCTTGAGTGGCGTGTTATAGAGGTCTGACTTTATCCCTATTGAACACCTTTAAAAGAATTGGAACACTGACTGCTTCTCAGGCCTCCTCATCTCACCTACATCAGTACCTGACTTTACCTGACACAAGTACCTGACACAAGCACACACCAAATATCTAATAGAACATCCTCACACACACACACACACACACACACACACACACACTATCCAAGATTTCTGGATTTCAGTTTGTCATAGAAGTAAATGTGATAAAGTTACAAGCTTGAAGGCAATACATTACATCTAATGTCCATCTGGAAAATATCAATATCATATTATGTTCAGTAGAATATAATTAAAATATGTAAAAATGGCACAGTATCTGTGGAAAATATCTGTGTAAACTTCACAGTACTGACTATTTGGTAACCATAGGTTTTTTTTTATGCTAAAAGGTACAAGTTGAACTGCTTTAAACGCACACACCTAAACAAATCCAGTCCAAATAGGGTTCTATTTTTAGAAGTGTTTTATTGTAGGTTCTTTACATACGGTGAAGGTCTATTTTTCATCTAAGAACAACACTGGACCGAGCGAGTTCATTTCAGGTCAAAAAAGTCCATACCCTCAATGTCCACCAGGGCCTGTCTCATCAAGTTCATGTTAAATCATTCATTCGCATCATTTAATGTCCTCTGAAAATAAATCAACCTACAGCCATTATTGTCTAAATACCTGGCAACAAAAGTGAGTATACCCTAAGTGAAAAAAAATGGGTCCAAAGTGTCAGTTTATTGTGTGAGCACAATTGTTATTCAGCACTGCTTTAATACTCCTGGGCATGGAATCACCAGAGCTGCACAGGTTGTTGCTGGGATCCTCTTTAGCTCCTCCATAATGACATCACGGAGCTGCTAGATGTTAGACACATGGGGCTTCTCCACCTTCCTCTTGAGGATGCCCCACAGGTGCTCAATAAGGGGGGGGGGGGGGGGGGGGGGGCCCCCTCTAATTGATATTGTATAGTGTATAGAAGCCCATTCTCCAAATGTACCCTGACTGTAAATCTGATCTGAAATCTTAAATCAAAATGATTCTATGAGTCTGGATGGATCAGGAATCAAATGGCACTGTGTTCATTACTGCTATGGATTCACCTTAGTGCACACACATGGTGTTAATTTTGACAGAGATTTTTTTCGTCAGTCAAATTCTTTTGACTGAAATGCCGTTTAGTTTTTAGTTATATTTTAGTCATCTGAATTGTTTACATTTTTTCGTCTAGTATTTGTAAAATAAATACCATAAGCCCTGTATCATATTTCAAGTTTAGTAAAACACACTATGTAGGGTAAAGCTGGAAAATAACGTTTATAAACCAAAAAATTTAAGGTGCTTAACCTTTCGTCTGCTTCTAGTTCGTTGTGTTTTCCTGGATATTTTCACTCACATATCGAATGTTAAGGAAGTGTATGTGTGGCGGGTAGAGACGGCCCAACATTTCCGTCTGTTTTTTTTTTTTATTTGTTAACGAAAGTTTCAATCGATTTACCTAATAGTTCTTCTCATTAACAACTGATTTTTATTCAGTTTTTCTCTCATATTTGTCAGTGAAAAAATATTGTTTACGTAAATTTGTCACACACATACACACAACTACATGTGTACACACATGTTCACACTCCATGAGGCAATAAGAGGAGTGTGTGAGAACCAGACAGCCACTGGGAGTCTGTCTGATCACCCACCTATCGTGCTACTTTATCGATCCCACCACCACATCTCACAATAACCAAACACAGGATTATCCAAGAGTTTGTGAGTGAAGAAGAAAAAAGAAAGACAGATTAACACTGTTTGTGATTAAGAGAAACAGAGAAATTTATCCCAAAAAATCATACTACTTTAATCAAAGAATTGTGTGGGGTTTTTCAAATGATGGTCAGATAAGAAAAAAAAATGGTGCTAATAACAATAAAGTCCCGATGGCATATGTGGCATCGGGAGTGTGATTGCACTCTGTTGTGAATCGACAGTAGAGCCAGAGGAGCTGAGTGGTAATATGCACACACCTGTGTGTAATTTCTATTAAAGAATGCCCCCTGTTTCTATGAGCAGAAAAGAAGATGAAAACACACTCTGACCACACCCCACTTATAAAACAATTTTATGCCATTTTTTAAAACATTAGCGTCAGCCTGTTTTGTACCTAATCTCAGGTTATAAGCTATATATTGTATATATGAGCTTTAATGCACACTTTGAGTTACATGTGTTTGTGTGAATGTGTGTGTGTGTTTTGTTGTACAATGTTTTTTGTTGTAATTCTTGAGTAGCTCAAGCGTCCACCTGCCTGCACGTCCGAGTGTGTCTCGTTATCGGATCGAGTAAATAAATCTCACAGAGACAATGCTCGCTAGTGACTTTGAACTCTACTGAGAACTGCTATTGTTAATGTAAATAAAATGAATTCATGCTGTTTATGCCTTAAGGAATCTGAACAGACAGACGGCGTAGAGATATTTTTAGGTGTTTTAAATATATCGATGGCTGTAAAGAGTACATAAAAAGCCCAGTAAACAACATTATAAACCATGACAGTTTATAATTTGTGGAGCATGGTGCAGACTAATGGATTCCAGTGCTTCATGTTCTGATACAGTATATGTTGTATACTGTAATCCTACTTAGTAGCTGATGAATAAAGCATTTTTATGCTAAATTTGGAAGTCATTTTGACCTGGTTAGTGCTTGTCCTTGGTCACAATGTGCATCAGAATCAGTCAAAATAAATTGCATTATTAGTTTTTAAATTAGATTTCGAATGAGATTTTTCTCACCAAGTCCCGGGCTATGCGTTTCACACCTAGACCTTCAGTGGTGTTTTGTCTGCCTACAAAAAATCCACATTACAAAGAAACGCAGTATAACAGAGATCCGCATGACAGGAATCTCATACAGCGAGAATGAATGCGATTCTAAAGCAAGAAAACCAATTAATACAATTTAACAAGTCTCCTTTCACTGCAGCCGCAACTGCAACACTGGCTTACGTGTTTTGGCTAACCTTTCCTTACGATGTCTAGATTTTCTTGAGAAGACGGACTTTTAAAAAAAAACAGCTATTATATTCACACAGATTTATACCTGTGCAGTTTGCTACAGACGCGGGTTCAAAGGACGTGAAATGCCGACGTTATTGTACGCCAACTTCTAATCGGATTGGATAAAGCACCAGGCAATATGGATTCTAAGCGATATGAGGCCTGCGATGTTTCTGTGATGGCTCAGCGCACACAGATCACTTTGATCACGTGATGCGACTGGTGATATTTGTTTGGATAAACCGAAAAATTTGCATACACTTGGACACGGTGCTCCTTGAAACAGCAGACTTGAGAGAAACGCTATGAAATGAGGAGAATAGCATATTGGGAATAATATAATGCATATTCATGGATAAAATATAATTAAAGGTTAAGTCAGTGTTCCTGACAGAGTTTAGGTCAGCAGAGGAGGCTGTGCTGGCCCTGAATCATGGCCTGATTAAATTGTGAGACTTTATAAACGGAAGGATGCTTTTTTTTTACTTCAAAAAAGAACAAAAAGTGTGGTTTTCCTGCGGTGGCCAAACTTTTGCACACACAAATTTTTTTTTATTTTATAGTCATTACATTGGTGTGTGAAGACCAAGTCTGCAGGAGGACCTCAGGCTAGCTGACTTTTTACATTAGCATTGCTGGGCAAAATGTAATTTCAGAAAAACACGTTTCTTCGGGAAAATGTCACTGCATTCGGCATGACCTAAATGGCAGATCCCTGGCATTAAATCGTTTTGCAAGATGCTGTTTATTTAAATATAAATCAAAAGGTGGAGAAGTAAAAAAAAAAAAAACCTTTACATAGCCGTGTAAACAACCTGCAAGGGTTCTGATATCACTAAAACAGCGGAGGTGATTTAGTGTGCAGGTCAGTAGAGTGTTTAACCTGCTCTCAGGGTTGGAGGTTTTCTCTCCGCTTCAGCTGGGTATGTTTACTATCAGCCCTGTGCAGACCTGTTCAATCCGTGCCAGGGTGCATTGAAGCTGGGCTCATAGCGGCGCATCCTCAGAGCTTTGCTTCAATTCTTCAGCTCTGAAATACTCTTTGGGCCAAAGACATGGTAAAAAAGCGATAAAAAAGAAATTATACCCAAACGGAAGCTTGAGGAGCTTAATGTATACTATATAGTATATAGTAAAGTAGACAGTAGACAATAGTAAAAAAATTAATAAAATTTACGTAAAAAATATACAAAATTAAAAAATACACTATATGGAGAAAAGTTTGTGGACACCTGAACTGTGTGCTGCAAAAGGTTGGAATCAAATAATTCTATTGGACGTCTTTGGATGCAGTAGTGTTAAATGTTCCTTTTACTTAAACACAGAGATCCAAACCTTTTCCAGCATGACAAAACCCCTGTGCACAAAGCCAGCCACACAAAGATCTGCTTTACATGGGTTGGAGTGGAAGATCTTCTGCTATAGAGCTCTGACCTCAAATCAATCGAACACCTTTGGGATAAATGTAAACACTGACTGCATCCCAGACCTCCTCACCTCACCTACATCTCTATCTGACTTTACTAACAGCGTTGTGGCTGAATGAATCTCTACAAATTCTCTTCTTCCCAGAAGAGTGGCAGTTATTCTACCAGCAAATGGGCACTAAAAATAAATGGATAAAATAAAATTAGTGTATAATAATATATATTAGATAGATGTATAAAATAGTATGAAATATATATATATAAAAATGAGTGTTTTAGGCGTGACACGAAATAAGACTTATTTTATTGACAGTTATTGATAAAATTAGAAGTGTCAGATTAGTCAGAAGTGACACACACACACACACACACACACACACACACACACACACACACATGCACACACGGGCCGTGTGGCCCTAGGCTCACCCCAGGCTTTCTGCAGGCAACTCGTCTGAGAGACGTTGCTATGGAGACCAGTCTCTCTGTGCTCAGATCCCCAGTGCACTGCTGACTGCCCTCTTCATCTCCAGAGAGCTCACACACACACACACACACACACACACACACACACACACACATTCTTACACACTGCACCCATACACAGCACTGGTGGTACATTATGGTATGGGTATGGGTTTAATTGGATCAGACGCACCGTCTTTTTTTTTTTTTTACACTGTCCATCTTAGGTCTTATTGATCCATTGGTACCTTTAATACCGTTAGCAATTCTGATATGTATTTCGTACTCAGTATTTCACGTGTATTCTGCATCTTACTTGGATTTTGTGATGCTAAGTGAAACTTTTGACCTGCATGCTTTTTTTATTACACTGTGCTTTTGGAATATACAGGGAGTGCAGAATTATTAGGCAAGTTGTATTTTTGAGGATTAATTTTATTTGAGGATTTAATTTGAACAACAACCATGTTCTCAATGAACACAAAAAACTCATTAATATCAAAGCTGAATATTTTTGGAAGTAGTTTTTAGTTTTAGCTATTTTAGGGGGATATCTGTGTGTGCAGGTGACTATTACTGTGCATAATTATTAGGCAACTTAACAAAAAACAAATTTATACCCATTTCAATTATTTATTTTTACCAGTGAAACCAATATAACATCTCAACATTCACAAATATACATTTCTGACATTCAAAAACCAAACAAAAACAAATCAGTGACCAATATAGCCACCTTTCTTTGCAAGGACACTCAAAAGCCTGCCATCCATGGATTCTGTCGGTGTTTTGATCTGTTCACCATCAACATTGCGTGCAGCAGCAACCACAGCCTCCCAGACACTGTTCAGAGAGGTGTACTGTTTTCCCTCCTTGTAAATCGCACATTTGATGATGGACCACAGGTTCTCAATGGGGTTCAGATCAGGTGAACAAGGAGGCCATATCATTAGATTTTCTTCTTTTATACCCTTTCTTGCCAGCCACGCTGTGGAGTACTTGGATGTGTGTGATGGAGCATTGTCCTGCATGAAAATCATGTTTTTCTTGAAGGATGCAGACTTCTTCCTGTACCACTGCTTGAAGAAGGTGTCTTCCAGAAACTGGCAGTAGGACTGGGAGTTTAGCTTGACTCCATCCTCAACCCGAAAAGGCCCCACAAGCTCATCTTTGATGATACCAGCCCAAACCAGTACTCCACCTCCACCTTGCTGGCGTCTGAGTCGGACTGGAGCTCTCTGCCCTTTACCAATCCAGCCACGGGCCCATCCATCTGGCCCATCAAGACTCACTCTCATTTCATCAGTCCATAAAACCTTAGAAAAATCAGTCTTGAGATATTTCTTGGCCCAGTCTTGACGTTTCAGCTTGTGTGTCTTGTTCAGTGGTGGTCGACTTTCTGGCTTTCTTACCTTGGCCATGTCTCTGAGTATTGCACACCTTGTGCTTTTGGGCACTCCAGTGATGTTGCAGCTCTGAAATATGGCCAAACTGGTGGCAAGTGGCATCTTGGCAGCTGCACGCTTGACTTTTCTCAGTTCACGGGCAGTTATTTTGCGCCTTGGTTTTTCCACACGCTTCTTGCGACCCTGTTGAGTATTTTGAATGAAACGCTTGATTGTTTGATGATCACGCTTCAGAAGCTTGGCTATTTTAAGACTGCTGCATTCCTCTGCAATATATCTCACTATTTTTGACTTTTCTGAGCCTGTCAAGTCCTTCTTTTGACCCATTTTGCCAAAGGAAAGGAAGTTGCCTAATAATTATGCACACCTGATATAGGGTGTTGATGTCATTAGACCACACCCCTTCTCATTACAGAGATGCACATCACCTAATATGCTTAATTGGTAGTAGGCTTTTCAGCCTATACAGCTTGGAGTAAGACAACATGCATAACGAGGATGATGTGGTCAAAATACTCATTTGCCTAATAATTCTGCACTCCCTGTATATGTAGCTCAGTGGTTAAGGCCCTGGGTTACTGGTCAGATGTTCAAGCTCCAGTATTGCCAAGCAGCCACTTTTGGGCCCTTGAGCAAGGCCCTTAACCCTTTGTTCTCCATGGGCTTGGTATCATGTCTGACCCCAGCTTCCTAACATCTGTGGGATATGTGAAGAAAAAGATTCACTGTGCTGTACAGGTGACCAGAAATGCACCTCTTCTATTTTTAACCTTTCTATTTTAGATCTTTGTCTCAGTGGACTGGTGTTTCTACTAAAGTGGAAAATGATTAGAGATTGATGAGGCATTGTGATATAAATCAAAAGCATCATCCATTTACAATGAAAATGTAATGATTATTAGCTCGATAGGAAGTGTGTCTAGCTACATCTTGAGCGAATATATGTTGTGGGTGTGGCCTAATATGCTAATAAACCGACTCGGTTGACATGTTGGGAAGAAAAATTGCAGCTCATTTTGACTGCCTGCACCTATTTATGATTCTCAGCTCCCTGGAGCTTTGAGTCACGGTCCATAGATTTCTTTTGGTGAATTTTCAGAGCTTGAAAATGTTAGTGTTTTTTTTTTATTTCATGCCATGTGTCAGTGTCTGGTCTTTTTTTAGATGTACAAATCTAAAAGCCCGGCATTTTTTTGCATGTCACACACTAAGGTCTCAGCAGGAAGCTTGAGCGAGGTTCTGTTAGCTTGTGTTGCAGCTTAGTAGGGAAGAGAGATGACATAAAAAAAGATGTATAAAGTTCAGATGCTGTAGGGAGAGCGTGAGCTACTCTGACTAGGAGAAGATCAAAAGAGACACACACACACACACACACACACACACACACACACACACACACACGCACGGAGATGCACACAGAGCTTCAGATCTGGCATCAGACTGTGGAGATAGAAAAGTAGAGGGACACTCATTAGTTACTTACACACACACACACACACACACACACACACACACACACACGCACTGAGATACACACAGAGCTTCAGATCTGGCATCAGACTGTGGAGATAGAAAAGTAGAGGGACACTCATTAGTTACTCACACACACACACACACACACACACACACACACACACACACACACACACACACTGAGCCAAAATGAAGCCTAATTAGCAGAAAAGCTATAAACAGCCACTCCAATAATCATTCTCTTTTATTCTTTATGTTCTCTCCTTCTTGCCGTCTTTGTCTAGTTGGGGAACTCAAGGAGATTTTACCACCACACACCCGCTTCCTGCTGTCAAGGTGAAACTGTTCACTGAAAGCACCGGAGTGTTGGCACTAGAAGATAAAGAGCTGGGAAGGGTAAAAACAAACAACAAACATATGAAACACACACACACACACACACACACACACACACACACACACACACACACACACACACACACACACACACAAACACACACAAACACACACAGACAAAAATGCATAAACACACACATTTCTATTTTTCCATCTTTATGAGGACCTTCTATATACATTCTGACCAATGCCTTGTCGAACCCAAACATTAACCCAACAATATATATTGGTGAGCCTCACCGTCAAATCAAATTAAGAGATGCCACATAAACGTAATCCACATCAGATGGAAATTTGTACCTTTTTAAGGTGCTCTTTTTGCACTCAGTGATCTGAAAGCACTCAGTGCCTCTGCTGTTGCTTGATGCTTTATTGAACTCAATTTGACTGAACCTGAAATCAGCCAGCATGTCATGACATGATATTAAATCTGAGCAGACTGCGCCCTCTGCTGTACATTAGTACACATTACAAGGTAACAAGCATTTTAAGGATGATTGCTGAAGAATGAACAGCAAAACAAGTAAAGTCAGGTCAAGGTCTACCATATAGCTGATATTTCAGTTATAGATTATTGTTATTGTAAGTATCAGTCTATAAAATACATTTTACCATCATGACAAATGCGTATCATATTGAATATTGCTGGAGAGCCAATAGGACAGGATTGTTTGTGTTCCCACACAAAGGCACAAAATCACAAAGGCACTGGCAAATCTGTGAGTCGAGGGTAGACAAAGTTTTCATTTGAGTGTGTTAGTGTGTTAACTGTGTTTAACAGGCTGTTAGCATGTGTTAACATCTTAAAATTCTCAATCCATTACACACCGTGATCCTTAGACACAACCTGATTTTGAGATTGAAGAAAACCGTCAAAACAATGGCATAAAACTAAAAATGTGTCTCCTCTGCATGCAGGTTGTTTTGCATCCGACTCCCAACAGCCCCAAACAGTCTGAGCTGCACAAGATGACGGTATCTAAAGGCTGCCCGGATAGTGACCTGAGGATTAAACTTGCTGTACGCATGGACAAACCTCAGAACATGAAACACTGTGGGTGAGTGTGGCCAAAAAGTTAAAACTCTCCTGTTCAATTTCTTAGAGCAAATACATTCACAAAATCTTTTTACATTTATTTGTTAATTTATTTTATACCAAGAAAACTGCCTTAAACCACTAATACAATTATTTCCTAGAGAACGCAGCCTTGATCATTTATTGTTATTTGTCGCCATCTAGTGGTTAATATTTATTCTGTAACCAGTTTGGACGCCGAAATCATATTTTATTTAGAGCAAAATCCATTTATATTTGGCTCATTACTGTGGCGGACATTATCATTCTGGATACATATTAGATCTTTTTATTTTTTATTACAGATTCTTTTTACAACAGAACATTTTATTTTATCTTAGGTTCGATTTAAACTAACGTCAGTTATTTCCACTACTTTATCAAAAAGAAACAATAACAATAATAATAATAATAATAATTATTATAATAATAATAATAGGACAGATTTATTTGTCGCCATTTGATACAAAACAATGTACTAAAAATATATATATTTTCAAAAGCGGAAAAAAAAACTCTTTTGCTTTTTTATTGTCTTATGGCGCCATCTAGTGGATAATATTACACATTATTTTGAGTAAAATCCATTCACTCAAATATTTGGCTAATTACTGAAGCTTTAATTATTGTTCTGGATACATATTGCTTTTTTTTTCCTTTTCCTTTACATTTTAGATCATTCTAACAACAGACCCTATTGGTTTCTTTTAGATTTGTATTAAACAATTGTCTGTTACTTTAACTACTTCAGCATAAATCAATAATCCAAGTGTCGTTGAGAGAAAGTGGGGATTTGGGTGTAATGATGGCAAGATGGATCACCTGAATAGTTTGGAAGTAAAAAACTGAACTACATTGGTGAACAAGCTAGATACATTCTCTCGTGATCTATAGATATTGAGTTTGAGATCAGGTAAAAATTAAAGTGCTGTGCAGTAATGTCTCGTAGTTTCAAACAGCACTAAAATCATCTACAATAAAAAATGCAAATAAAAAGACGAAGAGAAGACCAGTAATGGTTAAGCTGTTATATATTCCTGTTATTACCTCCAATTAAATTGTTTTAATAAACAATTTCATGGTCACAACACATCATGTTTTTTTTGTCTAATTGTGGTTGCATGTTATTTAAGAGGGTAAGCATGTTATGGAAAAGCCCTCTGGAAAATTAGAATCATTAAAAACAAAAAACAATTCTACTTTTGGCTGCTCCTGTTACGAGTCCCCACATTTTAATCATCTGTCTATAAATCACTGTGTTCTACATCTTCCTTCCTTTAAAATCTCCTCAGAGTTCTTCTATCGTTATACCCCATGTCTCTCACCTTGACCTTGTCCCGCTAATACACTCATTTCTAATTCTATCCATCTTCATCACCTCTACCTCCACCTCCTGCCTTTTTGGTAATGCCACTGTCTGTAAACCATACAACAGATCAGGTCTCACCTCAGTCTGATAAACTTTCACTTTCACTCTTCTAGACACCTTTTTATCACACTTAATAATAATAATAATTATAATAATAATAATAATAATATTAATTTTCAACAAGGCAAGAATTTATAACTGTATATATTGTTGTGTATATAAAGTATTACAATAATATACAGCAATATGAAATAGTTATTTATGCAAAAGCTATTTTGAGATACAGTGAAAGTATTTATACCATACTTGTCCAGCAGAGGGCAGCGCACACATACACACCGCTCCATATACATTCCCACGCACCAAAGACCCACTCACCACTAGTGTTTTGTTGTGCCAATAACTAACACAGTTTTGCAACAAGTAACAGCAATTATGTCTGTTATAACACACATCACAACTGTATTTGAAAACCCACTCCAAACTGTGAGAGCTGTTAATTCCCAATATTCAGCTTTTTGTTCCCCCCATTGTTTGCCCAGAAGGTGTGTGTGTGTGTGTGAGGAGTGTGTGAGGAATGTACTGCAAGGCATAGTGCAATCTTAACACCTGTCTTTACACCTGTGCTGTGATCGTGCGCAGATATCTTTGGGCCATCGGAAAAAACGTGTGGAAAAGGTGGAAGAAGAGGTTCTTTGTCTTGGTGCAGGTATGTAATGTTATTATTACAATGAAATGAAATTAATTAGATCAATCAATTAGATCAAAAAAAAATAAATAAATAAAAACTAATAACTAATACTACTATTAATAATGATTACTAGCAAGAAATTAATTAAATGGCAATATATATAAATATATATATATTTATTTTTTTGTTTGTTTGTTTGTTTGTTTGTTTGTTTTTTATTATTTTATTTTTTTTACTTGTCACATGAACATTGCAATGAAATTCATTCTTCACATTCAATGTTAGCAAGCTGGGGTCACACACACACACACACACACACACACACTGTGTGTGTGTGTGTGTGTGTGTGTGTGTTGGCTAGTAAAAGCATTCCAGCATGCTCTGTTTGATTGTGTGTATTTGAGTGCACAAGTGATCTTGCTTTATTGTGCTTTTTACTCCTGCTGTATGTGCTTGTGTATATTTTCTGTTTATATTTTGTTTTGTTTCACACGTCTTTTTTTTTCTAGTATCTTCTTATTTTTGTCATGTTGGGTCTTGTGAAAGCGGCCTGGTGAACGTGTGTTTCTCCATCTGCCACTAAAACGTGGGGTTTAAATGCTGTTAAGATGAGACAGAGAAGTGGTTAAGATTTAGTGTTTCTCCGTCTGTTTCGTCTGATCGAGTTAACGACATGCGTAGGTCTTATGCAACATTGTTTTTAGTCCCTCTGCAAAACAACAGGGAACGGAAGTCGTCTTACAGAACTTCTCACCAGGAAATGTGTGTGTGTGTGTGCATGTGTGTGTGTGTGTGTGTGTGTGGATTTTCTAGTATAAAATAAACATTTAAATTAGCTAGTGAGCCACTCAGCTATACTGATGTGATACAGTTTGACGTTCATGCAGTGTAAAGCCACGCCTCCTTTTTATAATCACTGTACTGTGACTGATAGACACTGATGCCACACCCCTTTTTGCATGACCAATAAGCAGAGAGGCTGTGGCCTTTCCATTGTGACTGGGAGACACAGAGGCTATGCCTCCCTCATTTGCCATGCAACTGTTATTGAATGAATGCCACGCCTCTTTTATTACACATTGGCCACACCCTTTTTTGCTACACAGAATCCACACCTCCTTTCCTCATGGCTTATAATTACATAGGCCAGGGCTCATTTATTACCCAGAGGTCCCACCTAAATATTATACAAATATCTCACCTTCTTTATAGCACCTCCAGATTATACCACCACATCCCTGTGTTTGATAAGCACATAGGCCACACCTCCTTTATTAAACAAATGCCATGCCTCCTTTAGCTATCCAGACACCACACCTTCTTTATTAAACAAATACCACACCTCCCTTAGCAACCCAGAGGCCACATCTTCTTTATTAAACAAATGCCACCCCTATCTTAGCTACCCAGAGGCCACACCTCCTTTATTAAACAAATGCCACAAATGCCACACCCCCATACATATTTTTTTTCTGACTGACAGGTATATAGTAAACACCTCCTTTATTAAATGAATGCCAAACCTAATTTAGTTACACAGAGTCCAACCGCCGCACCTTTTTTTAATTACCCAAAGGCCACTCCTCCACACCTTGTTTTTTTGGACTGACAGGTATATAGGCCACACCTCCTTTACAATAACGATGAATGAAAGAAATGTTGCACAGCTCTTTAAAAATCTCTTGTCTCCAGCTGTGCATGTGTTCTCCCGGCCCTGCATGCACTCTGCTCTGTTTATTTCAGGTCAGATGAATTCATTACCTTCAGTGATTCAGGAGTGTTTAATTACAGTCACAACTGAGATGCACTGGCACACCACTGGAGCACATCTCATACAGGCCACAGTTTCCAGAACATGTGTAACTGAACACCCTGAGCATCATAAATGTACAGTCAGAGATTCAGTAAAATGCTGTGCAGTGCAATATAATGCTCATAATTATATAAATCAGCTCCAGAAAAGCTTCATCGGGGTTGTACACGTCTCAGCATAGCTTGAACTGGACCTTTATCAAATTCTTCTTCTTCTTCCTCTTCTTCGCCCTCATTCTCTACTTGTTCCTCTGTTTCATCATCAATACAATGCACCATTTTTTCTATTTCTTTAGCATTTGTTGCGTTCTTCTACATTTTCTGCTCATTTTTCTTCCTCTTCTTCCTTTTACTCCTTTCCTTCTTCTTCTTTTTCTTCCTCATATTTTCAGTTCCCAGTGGCGTTGGCTAAACCGAAGGCGTAAGGCAAATATTTATGATGCAAAGTGAAGTCTAATTATTCTGCAGTCTGGAGGCGACGCTGCAGAACAGCTGGCTGTCTAACCCCCATGACACACACACACACACACACACACACACACATACACACACACACACGGTCCCATCTTCTTCTGTCTCTTCATCTCTTCATAACGTGATGGCTTGCTCACTCAGTCTCGAGCCTGTGAATATGTTAATGCCTGTGAGTGACCAGGGGCGTCTCTTCTCAGCCTGTAATATCTCATCGATTTCAGTTCGCCTACACGCACTCTTTTCTTTCTCTCTCCCACGCACAATGCCGTTTATAGCACAACAACAACAATGACGAGGTCATTTAAAAAGCCGAGGCATACCAGGCTAATCAGGGAGCCGGACTCATTTAAAATCCTTTAACCGCCGGTTAGACAGCAGGTCCGCCGTGCACGGGGAGTCTCGAACTTTAGCGCCCCGGTGCGACAGGGCGAAGGGAGGCTTGGCGAGAGGAAACGGGGTGTGCGGCGTCCCCGAGGCACCTGCTCGCTGCCGAGTCGGTTCGAGAGCTAGGAGGCAGAGCGAGCTCCGTCATCACACACATGACATTGAATTGATGGTGTCATTCTGAGCGTGGGGTGAGAGGGAGACACCACTTACAGGGCGAGTCAGATTGATACACACGGCCCTGATATGACAGAGGAAGGGCTGATGCGAGAGGGTCGCCAGGCTCACGTTCACATTCACTCATCCATCACTCACGTTTGATAGTCAGGTTTTAAGCCAAGCTCACGCTCCAGCGTGTCTGAGACAACTTCTCTCCATTCACATTGTTCAAACCTGACCTAGTAAACATACAGCCGACTGTGAACACATTATCCGACTCAACAGATAACACGATCCAAATATATATATATATATAAACACACTTTAAAGGACCAATCAATCAAAACAGTGTTCGTTTGTATATATAAAAAAAATCTATCTATCTATCTATCTATCTATCTATCTATCTATCTATCTATCTATCTATCTATCTATCTATCTATTATAAATTACAGGGTTTTGGGGAATCTGTACTTTTTAAAATTTATTATTTATTGCCCTACTATTGGTTTTGAATGAAGATCACAGGTTTTCTTTTAAGGCATCTCAGAGAGTTTTTCCTCACCATTTTTACCTTGTTAATGTTCTAATCTCCAGGTCAGTCAGTACACCTTCGCCATGTGCAGCTACAGAGAGAAGAAGGCAGAACCTGTGGAGCTTCTCCAACTAGATGGATACACTGTGGACTACACCGACCCTCAACCAGGTAATTCAAACCGAATCCATCTCAGTGCCTCAGTGTTCCATACACTGTCCTCCAATCCACAGTCTCAAAAACTCATAGCTGCTATTAATAACTCAGGGTGGATTTTTTTTTCCAGTTTAATGGTGAAGGCATCAGATACAGGTTATAAAGCTACACAAAGATCCTGTACATTTATAGTTTGTAGATTTAGAGGTTCATTTCATTCAGCTTAATAGAAACTGTAGCGTTAATACTATTATTATACTGCATGCTGATAAAGTTCCCTAAATTGATGAGCATTTGTGCTTTACAGTATTCACAGGTTTTCTTTTTTGGATTCTTAGAAAAAAATACAAACAAGCAAATAATCATCATCATAATTATAATCATAATAAATGTGACAAATGAAGTTCAAATATTATTCTATAATATATGATAAAAATAATTTCATTAGGAACAAAATGCAAATATTTTATAAAGAATATATATTTTAAATTACATAAAAAAAAAAATTTAATTTACTTTTTTAAATATATATATAATAATTTTTCAGACTTACATTTCAGGCAAACGTGCTAAATTCATGCTCAAAATGTAATATTCCACAAATACTCAGAGATGATTTATTTGTTGTAATGAATCTCAGCGGGTTTACACACATTAGCAATTACGGCTTCCTTTTTGTTTTATAAATTAGACTTACACGTTCCTGCTTATTTTGTATTTTATTGAAAAAAATTGGTTTGTATATTATATACTCATAAACATATGGACATGTTTTACTTCTACACAATATCTACAGAATTTAGACAAAAGTTTGCGGACCATCCCACCATAATATTTGTATGTAGTTTTTGAACATCCCACTCCACGTTCAGAAATGTGGAATTGGATTCAGTCCCCATTTGCTGTTATATTAAGCTCCACTCTTCTGGAAAGATGTTCTTCTAGATTTTGGAGTGTGCTTCTGTAGATATGTGGAGTTTCATTCAGCCACAAGTCAGGAAGGGATGTAGGTGATGTGTGAGGAGGTGGGGTGCAGTCAGCATTCACATTCATTCTGTTTAATTTTTTTTCAACTACTGATGGACTCTAATTAAATATAATATCAAAAATACATTTTTATTATTATTTCATGACTTTATTATTATTAATTAATTGAGTGTGTGTTTCCCGGTGCAGGTTTGGATGGAGGCAGGACTTTCTTCAACGCCGTGAAGGAAGGTGACACTGTGATCTTTGCCAGCGATGATGAACAGGACCGAATCCTGTGGGTTCAGGCCATGTACAGAGCCACGGGCCAGTCGCACAAACCCATCCCTCCTACACAGGTCCAAAAACTCAACGCTAAAGGAGGAACAGCACCACAACTCGACGCTCCGATCTCACAGTTCTGTGAGTGTTTTACAACACACACACACACACACACACACACACACACACACACACACACATTAGGACTGCTCATATCTGGCATTTAGATCCTAGTTTGCTTGTTTATTTACTCTGAAAGAAATATGTGTGTTATATGGAATGTGAGTTCAAGACTGTTGGGGCATTTTCTTACAGTTCAGTCTCTAATAATTCACCTTCTCATAGCTCATCTTCTCATAGCTCACCTTCTCATAGCTCATCTTCTCATAGTTCACCTTCTCATAGTTCACCTTCTCATAGTTCACCTTTTAATAGCTCACCTTCTCATAGCTCACCTTCTCATAGCTCACTTTCTTATAGCTCACCCTCTTATAGTTCACCTTCTCATAGTTCACCTTCTCATAGCTTACCTTCTCATAGCTCACCCACTTATAGTTCACCTTCTCATAGCTCACCCTCTCATAGCTTATCTTCTCATAGCTCACTCTCTCATAGCTTATCTTCTCATAGCTCACTCTCTCATAGCTTATCTTCTCATAGCTCACTCTCTCATGGTTCACCCTCTCATAGCTAACCATCTCATAGATCACTTTCTCATAGCTCAGTCTCTCATAGATCACCTTCTCCTAGCTCACCATCTATGCTTTAACTTTTTTTTGTCTCTGAACAGAGATGAAGCTGCGATAATGGAAATGTTGATGAGTTAATTACGGAGATTTTTCTCCAACCGTCGCAGTTGTGGATTTATTGCTCTAAATGAATTCATTGAAACCAGTGGTTTGGCTGAAGAGCCGACACGCTCAGCACCTCTCAGCAGCTCGTAATTACCGTGTTAAAAGTAACGCCCCATGAATTAAACAGTGTGTTTACAACCTGATTATTTCTGGATGCTATCAGTGGAATGTTACCAAATAACTCCTTTCTGTTTTACACCGTCTTTCCTTTCACAACTACAGACGTCACTTAAAAAAAGAAAGTCAGATATGCTAGAAATAACGATTAAACCTTTCTATAGGCATCTGAACGTTCGGCGTTACTGTTACTATACACAATAAAGCTTTGGAATGAGAGAATGAATATAATGGATGGATGGATGGATGGATGGATGGATAGATGGATAGATAGATAGCTAGATAGATAGATAGATAGATAGATAGATAGATAGATAGATAGATAGATAGATAGATAGATAGAGAGGTTTAATTTAGAAACAGTGTGATTAAACCCGGCCCTGTGCTGTCACTCTTTTTCTCTTCCTCTCTTTTTACCTCACAAAGAAGCTCCAGCACTGTCACTCAGTGCCTGTAGGCCTAATCTCAGACTCTGTCATCTTTACTGTGTGTGTGTGTGTGTGTGTGTGTGTGTGTGTGAGGGGGTCAGCGCTCCCCAAAGGAGAAACACTAAATAGCCCCAAATGTTGTAGCGTGGACTTTCCTAGAGAACGGATCTATAAATGAAGAGCATCCCATCAATCAGTGTCAGTTCAGCTCTGGCCTGCTTGTCCGAAGCTGACTAGTGTCATGGCGTGTTACCGTCCAGAGCCGTTCTTACCCTCCGCTAACGTCAAAACCAACGTGACAAGCTTTTATTCAGACACGTTAGAGGGACAAAGTGTCACCTTTTAGACTTAAGGGTTCACTCCGACGCCTTTGTTTCAGCCTGGACCCGTGCTGCCATGTTCAAAATATTAGAAATGTTTACAGGTTTTTCAGCAGTAAGTAATAAGAGAAATATTATACATATTGTGACTAGTTTCAGGTTTGATAGAAAAATAGAGAGAGAGAGAGAGAGAGAGAGAGAGAGAGTATTTTTTGGTTTGAGAGAAAAAAAGAGAGAGAGAGAGAGAGAGAGAGAGAGAGAGAGAGAGAGAGAGAGAGAGTAATTGACACATTTAAATTAATTGTTTATATATCTTTTGTTGGAATAAATTACATGCTGATATGAAAAAGCATCAGTTTCATCCATACTTAATTATAATATTATTATTATTTATTATAAAAAAAATCCTTTAATATTGTTTGTAGTTCTAGTATTAAAAAAATCATATTTTTCCAACTAATATGATGTGATTACATTTCAAGCATTTTATATACACACATAAGACGCCCAGGCCATGTTTGTGAAGAGCAACAACTCTAATTCTCAAATCCTCAGACACTCTTTACCATGAGGTGCATGTTGAAAATCCAGTGGTCAGTATGAGAGAATTTTACACAAACCACCAAATTATAACTGCTTTAATACAAGATACATACAAATATACGTTTCTGTCAAGCAGACAAAAACCTGCACCTTCTGTACATTAATCACCCTCACCCCTGTATATATGCACCTCATACTCTGTTTATTTTACTGCTATTTATTGTAAATTGGCCACTTATGCACTTCTGGGTAAATGCTAACTGCATTTTTATTGGCTCTGTACTTTTCACAATGACAAAGTTGAATCAAATTGAATATAAAATATATCCAAGTTTCATTTCTATGATATTGTCCCTTTAGAAGATACTTAAATGGTTGTTAATATGTTGATATTTGAGGGGTGCACTTACTATTGTGAGATACTGTGCATATATACATATACATATATACAATAAATATATGTACACACACAGCAGCAGCAGCAGCAGCAGCAGCATTCATCTTTGGTGTGAGAATATAGTGGATTATAAACGGATTATAACTCCGGCTACACCTGATTATTTTTTCGAAGAGACTCCAATCTGACACTCGCCGCCCATTAATGGGGAAGTTGGTTAAGTCGTGCACTCTTGAAATAAACGGTGTGCAGCAGGCATGTGACCCTTAAACACAGGTGAGGGTTAAGCCGTGTTCCTGCATTCAGATGCAAAGCGCAGAGACTCGGTAGGCCGCTGAACATGAATGGGCACCGGCCTGCAGCACAGGCTTTAAGCTCCGTCTGAAACGGTGAATTAGAATGAGAATAGCCCCCTGAGCAGACTGGATTAAGCCACCAGGTCCTGCTTATTTGCCCAGGCCCTGATGTAATACCTAAGCCCACTAACCATGGAGGAAAGTGAAAATGTGTTGTTGGATTTATTTAGTCCCCTTAATGGACAATAGCTGCATGGGCAGGGGATAAGGGGTGTGTGTGTGTGTGTGGTATTTTTAGGAAGCTAGGGATTATTGTGTGTGTGTGTGTGTGTGGTGAAAGGGGTGGTATTGGGCTGGTCCTCTCCCTGATCGCAGGTTAGTGGGACGGGGTTGCTTTAATTAGACCGACCCCGTGGGGTCCAGGGCCTATGGGCAGCCTGCTGAATGGAGATGGACGATGCTGTGTACACAGGGACACTCAGGAAAAGGTATTTTTAGGAAGCTAGGGATTATTCAGAGCATTCAGATATTAGTCGACTAACGACGGCTCTGATGATCAGGATTATCAGACGTGAACAGTTATGGTCAGAGATTTCTGGAAATATATCAAATCAGCTGTATGAAAACATTATACATCATTTAAATAGGGCTTATAAGGCTTCATGATACCTTTATGGTGATCGCCATAAATCTACATATACATTTATAGAGAAATGTAATATGTGTACTATTTATTACCAAGCAAACAATTATAATTACATGTTCTATTTTATATTATTATATTATTTACACAGGAGTTACTCATTTATAGGTTTTAGAGAAAATGTTTTATTTCAGTGAGAGAAATAAATGGGAAAGATGTTCCCTTTAATACACAGATTTTATTGTATTGATTAATAAATCATAAATTGAATTACTTTGTTGAAATTGGGAGAATTTGATGATTTTTTTAAATGTATGAAAATTTATTTTATAATTACAATATAATTTTTTTTTTTTATTAATTATATTTGAAATAAAAACATTAAACTGATATAATCTCGTAAACATTTATTTTAAAAAATACAAAACTAATTTTAATTAAAAATATTTCAATTAAAAGGGTGGAATGAAGTTATTCATTTTCTTAAATCCACATTTTTTTATATTTATGTATCAATGTATAATTTATATCTTTAGTATAAATGTATTAAAAGAGAAATGTATTTATTAGCGTCAGATGCGCTAAAATGTATTAGAAGTGTGTGTTTTCTCCACACAGATGCAGACCGCGCACAGAAACACGGGATGGACGAGTTTATCTCAGCGAACCCCTGCAACTTTGATCACTCCTCGCTGTTTGAGATGGTGCAGCGCCTCACGTTGGACCACAGACTAAACGACTCCTACTCCTGCCTGGTACTCGCTCACGATTCAGTTTAATTCAAACGATTGTATTTCGTTCACATCAATCCAGCATGGTTTGACTCTCCTCTTCATTTTACAATAGTCAAACTTTTCTGTTTATAAACCTCATGTTAGAATATGATTCAGATTTGTCTCCTCCTCTGCAGGGTTGGTTTAGTCCTGGTCAGGTGTTTGTCCTGGACGAGTACTGTGCCAGAAACGGTGTACGGGGTTGTCATAGACACCTGTGTTACCTGAGCGACTTGTTGGAGAGAGCTGAGAACGGAGCGATGATCGACCCCACGCTGCTTCACTACAGCTTCGCCTTTTGCGCTTCACACGTGCACGGCAACAGGTACATTCTCCTGCATGAGCCTAGTTTGCTTTGGTTATATTTGAAGCGCACTCTGAATAACAGCGTACGTCAAACGAATCCTTCCAGAACTGCCAACAATCACAATTACACCTAAAGACAAGTCTATTTTATTCTCCACAATACAGTTTGAATAGAGCTGGTAAAATGGAATGGCCCCGGGCCCGAGCTCATTGCAAATGATAAATGCGCAAAAAAATCCTTCCATTGGAAGATCCCTGTGGCACATTCGATTAGGGCCTCCTTGAGCTTGTGCTGCTGTGGCCCCAGGTTTGAGAATGTTGCAAGTGTCGCAGTTTGTTTTGCATGCCGTCAAATGTTGGGTCTAATCAGTAGGCACTTGAGGCGCTGCGGTTTAGGGCGAGCGTGATCTCGCGCCCCTGTGGCCCCTGTCTCCGAACCTGTGTGATGTACCAGGCTGTGGGAGGCATGTTGGTTTTGCGTATTGACAAACATTGGGCCTGATTAGTAAATGATAAATGCTTCTAAAAGAAAACAGGGCATTAGTTGGTCCTGGTGGGTTGGGTCGTGTGTGACCTCACCCCCTCTCAAGGCCCAGGTTCAGACCGGCTTTGGTGAAACCTGCTGTGGGAGTCACAGTGTGTTTTGTGCATTGTTAAAAGTTGAGCCCAAACGATGAACTTCGATTGATAAATAATAAATGTGTTTAAAAAGAAGCAACAAAAAAAGGAGGGGCCTGAGGTTTGAATCCAGATGCAAATACGATGCCAGAACCTGCATTATAAAGCTTTAAAGAGAGAGTTATTTAAATCTGTAATTAAACTTTTATTTTAGTAAGTAAATAACATATAAAACAGGAAGTAAATCAAAGATATATGTTAAAATAAATAAAATTAATTAATTATATATATATATATATATATTGGAAAAGAAAAACACACGCTTGCTGTGTAGCCCTGTGGCAAAACAGGAAATTGTTTGCCTTTCAAACTTTGGGTTGTTGGTTCTAATCTTGCTCAAGGCTTTCTTAAAATAAATGCAGAAAAGAAATGATATAAATGCATTTGTTCTCCAGCAGCACCAGTAGCTCAGTGGGTTACAGGACACGTGTGTGAGTGGTGTTGAAGGTCCTGGTTCAAGTCCAGTTATGGGTGAAATGTACATGCTTAAGATAGAAGCCAATGTTTATGTTACATTTTTAATTAAATAAAAGTAGCATGTTATTACTAACAAAATAAGCAACTATCAAAATAAAGAAGCAAGTTAACAGCAGGTAGATATGTATAAAATGTAAGTATGTTCAAAATGTATGTTCATGAGGAAATAAAATAAAGATGTAAAAGTAGTGAAACAAATATAATATAATATAATGAGGATAAACTATGCAGGTTGATGTGTAGCTCTGTGGCAGCATTGGAAAGTGTTTGCCTTTCAACCCGTAGATTCCTGGTTCAAGCACTGCTTAAATCTTTATTAAAATAAATGCAGAAAAAAGCTATAAATGAACAAAAAAGTATTGTTTTCACCAACAGCATCAGTAACTCAGTTAGTTACAGCGCACGTGTTTGTGTGGTGCTGAAGTTCAGGGTTCAAATCCAGGAGTGGTTTACATCCTCGAGCCAGGAATAAGTGTATATATATATATATATATATATATATATTACTTACTTTACATATATATATATATATATATATATAAAAAGCCCAGAGTAGCATAACCCCTCCCTCCACCTCTCCAGGAGCCCCAGTTGGGACATACTGGCTTTCACTCTTTTTCTCTCACTTTGCCAGATTTAGTGTCCCACCGGGTTCCAGCACCTTCAGCTCAGCCAGAGGCGGTCACGATCCTGTGTGCTCGCAGTGACAGCCCCAACCTCACCTCTAGCCCACTGAGCCACCGGTGCTTTCTGTCTTACCTGCTTTTTTTTAGGGGGTTTATTTTTTACATGATTCACAAAGCCATTATAAACAAAACACCTCAAATGAAGCCTGAAGTGAGGATTGAACCGGGACTGTCAGCTTCACACTTACCTGTGCTCATACCCACTGAGCCACCAGGTCCTTGTAATCAGTGTGAACCTGCTGCCTTTATTAGAGGTGTTTATCTTTTACCTGATACACAAACACTTGTCCACCAGGTCCTTGCAAACATTGCTGCTCTTTTGGAAGGAGCTTATAAAGAAAATAGCTACACTGAAGGGAGGTTTGAAACAGAACTGTCAGGTACACAGTTACCTGTGTTCTTACCTAAAGAGCCACTGGATCCTGCTCACCAAGCTGCCTTTTTTATTTATTATTTTATTTATTTGTTTATATTTTGGTCTTCCTACCAGCGCTCTCCTTGTTTTTGCACATTTCGAGGGGCTCACATGTTTAAGGCCAGTTGCATTTTTGCCCATCATGAATTTGATCATTGTTGTACAGTAAATAGTCTTTTTAAGCAACATGCAAACGTAATTATCTCAGACTAGACAGATGTAATTCAGATGATCTTGGATTTGTTATTTGATCTGGGATTTTGTTAGCAAGATATGAGCCCCTGCACAAGGATGAACTGGAAAGTGGACACATCTATTTCAAGAATGAACTCAAAAGACACAAACACATGTTAATTCACATGCCCTCATTGTTCCATTCCTCTTCAGCGTGTATAATCCGCTTAGTCAGCACTACAGGTTCAGTGGGTTAGTGAAGGTGTGTGTTTGTGGCGCTGAAAATCACGGTGTCAAGCATGGCAACAACTTCCTGAACTAAAGTCTTTAACAACCAAATAAATACCAAAATAACTGAAAAAAATCTACATTTATAAATAAATATATATAATAACCTCCATTCTGCTTCCATCCCATATGATTATATTCTACTTTACTTCCTTTTCAGTTTGCATCTCTCAAGTCTTTTCTCTTTTATTTCCCACCTGACCTCATGCGGTTACAACCTTCTCGAATGTGTGTGTGTGTGAAACAAAGTGAGAGAGTGTGTGAGCTGAATAAATGGCCGGTGTGTGAGGCTGGTCTGCTCAGTGCCCTGAACCAGGCTCCTCCTGCCCCGTCTAAAAAAGAGCTCAGACTCATGGAGCTGATGAGAAAGCGGGACTCTAAGTCCCAGGTGGCAGCGGGGCTCAGAAGGTGAGACAGAATACAACAAACTCTGGCATTAGAATGTGATCCCTTAATGATCCTTATTTAACCCCATCTGTCCATTCCCGAGACCTATGATTGGTGTGCGTTCCCAAAAGTGAATTCCATCCCACCAAAAGAAAACGAGTGAGGGAATATCAGAAGCAGAGGTCGAAAGTAACGAATTACTCACGTTACTGTAATTGAGTAGTGTTACTTGTGTACTTCTACTTCGTTCTCTTTCTATTAGAAAACTCGTTTCAGATTTATTTCTCCTTGTTGTCCTACACTGGAATCCCCACCTCACCTGCTGTTAAAAAAGGCGGTACATTTCTTCATTGTAAAGTAGCTCATTTTAAGACTTTACTTAAGTAAAATTTCTTGAGTGGAATATTTATTACTCTTTCCACCTCTGATCGGAATTAGAGTTCCACGTGAGCGCACATTGTACACTGGTGTTTTCTTTACCATAAATGGACGGCACAAAGGTTAGGATTGTCACCCGTGCAGAAGATGAAGCGTGTGACGGACATTGACGGAGCCGAAGTGGGCTGTAGGCGTGTCCCGTTATGATCGGCTCAGACAAGACGACACATGTAGCTCCAAGTCAGAGCGAGAGAAAGAAAGAAAGACGACGTGTCATCCTGTCAGCCTTGACCTCGAGGCACGATAGTGTTAGTGTCCTGTCCTCCGTCTGTGTCCTCTGCTGTCCGTCTCTCTCGGCCACTCGTTCCTCTTTAACTCCCACGTAGGGTTCAAGTTCGCGACATTCCTCACCTTGAACCCTCGGTACAACAAAAAAAACACACATCCACACACCCCTGGTGCACTGCAGATGGCAACAGTGTGTATCCACGATGTTGCAGGATATGACACTACGACCTCATTACCATATCTGCATTAACATTTTTAATAACTGTCAAGCGGGGTCTCATTTGCATTTCGTGTTTGAATATGCATGATGGCATGTAGGGTTATGATAACGGTAGCACAGCCTGTTCACGAGCAGAGGGGGAAAAGGTTAATTAGTGTGAAATGGATTCATTAATTTGTTTCGCTTTTGTTTTTTGTTGTTTTTTTTTTAGCAGCAAACAAGAAAATTTAGTATATTTTTAGCTTTTCATTGTCACACATAGATACTATTTACAATCAGCTAGTCCATGAGCTGAGGTACGTCACCTGCACTTTTTATTCCATACGCTTCTACACAGAAACGTGTAAAGGCTGGCTCTTTATGGTTTTTGACAGCACCGGGGTGCAAGAAGTGTGTGTGAGTGTGATGGAGGAGGCGTGGGCCGTCATGACATGGCTATGAAGAACAGGAGACATGACACTCCCCATCACTAAACAAGACAGAGTGGTACAGGAGGGAAGGGGGTCTTGGGTGTCGCACTAGACAGGGGGTCCACCACTGTGTGTATGTGTGTGTTAGGTGGAGGTGTCTTCATCTTCAAAACACCTCAGTTTCCAAACAGCATGTGGATGGCTGTGTGAAACAGACAGGGGTAATGCCTTCACGTCTCAGCCATGATAAATCATCGGTGTCATCCCACGTTTTTTCATATATAAAGCTGACACGTTCTAAAAAATCGTTGCCTCATTGTTTAGTTCTACAAACACAACATACAGGAAGTGGTAGTTCACTGGATAAGATTTTGGATTTCTGCTATGCATGTGGTACCAGGGCCCTTAGTAAGGAATTACCCGGATTAATCCACCTCGTAATACCACCACTATCACAAACCCTTTCCTGGGCTGAGACAAGCTAGCTAGCTTCGGTGTTGGCCGACCTCTTCTTACGATGTCTAGCTTTTCTGGAAAACGAGTATGTCCGAGACCAAATCAATTTCTAAAACGATTCTAACTCAAATGTATTCGTATGTGCAGATCGTGGAACACGTGTTTTGCCAGTCGAACTTGGCTGTAACAGTTTCCCTCTGACCAACCAATCAGAGGACGGAAAAAATGCTGACGCTATTCTGGGCCAGCTAGCTGCCCTATGAGGCGAATATGAAATCTGATTGGTTAAAGAAACAGACCCGTTGCTAACAGAGGCTGAAATCTGATTAAACAAAAAATCTAACATCCACATCCACATGCTGGAAGCAGTGCAGCTAAGAGAAACGCTAGAAAATAAACTGTTACGAATAAATTAATACAATTTCATTGAACAGACATTAGAATTTAGGTTGTAAATGTAAGTCAGTGATTGTGATAGTGTTTAGGCCAACAGAGAAGGTCTTGCTCTCCCTGACGCCCACCACTGATAAATATATCATTTTGTTACTACTACATAGTGCAACATGCTCATCCTGCACACATCTAAAATTGAAGGTCTTTATATTGAAGTCATCACGAGTATGTGGATCTGTGTGTATTTTTTGTTTGTGTGTGTGTGTGTATTTTTGCTGGCCTCATGTGACCCTACACATGACCCCATGTAAATATCTGTGACCTTTGTAACCTCAGCCGACAGACTAGCAGTGCTAACTCATGTGTGTGTGTGTGTGTGTGTGTGTGTGTGTGTGTGTGTGTGCGCGAAACACCTCAGGCCTGATGGAATCGGCACGGTCACCGTAGAGGAACGTGAACGCTTCGAGGAGATTAAAGAGCGTCTGCGAGTGCTACTCGAAAACCAGATCACTCACTTCAGGTACACAGCTAGGAACAAGTGCACCAGCAATTCTTTAAACAGTCCATTTCTTAAAATAAATACATAAAAATACGCTATTCAGACGAATTGTGAATCTTCTACAAGTGAGCAAACTCTTTTTGCCTGCATGTCAACTATGTTTTAAATACTAGAGGTTTTTAATATTGAATAAATGAATGCGATTTTGTGTTTATTACTGTACTGTGTAATTCAAATAAAAAATGTTTATGCAATAATTGCATACAAACCTCTTATTATAATAACAATAATGATAATTATTAATACTGTTAATATTAGTATTTCTTTATTTCTTCATGTTTTTATTGTGTATTTACTTTGAACCTTGTTTTAATTCCCAGGTACTGTTTTCCATTTGGACGGCCAGAGGGAGCTCTGAAGGCTACACTCTCTCTGCTGGAAAGGGTGCGGCATCCTCAAAACACACACGATTACATTTTATATACAGTATCTCACAAAAGTGAGTACACCCTTCACATTTCAGCAACTATTTTACTATCTCTTCTCAAGGGACAATACTATAGAAATGTGACCTGACTTGAACGGTTACAGGATGCACTTAGGGTGTACTCACTTTTGTTGCCAGTTATTTAAACAGTAACGGCTGTATGTTGAATTATTTTCAGACGACAGTAAATCTATACTGCTATAAAAGCTGCACATTGACTATAAAATATATAAATTTCTACAGTATTGTTCCTTGAGAGAGTTGCTGAGTATGAGAGGTGCACTCACATTTGTGAGACACTGTACATCTTTTTAAAGATAACAAGAATCCACTGCCATTTACTGTAAAACTGCAAGCTCCATATATGCCATTGAAAAGGCTATGACATTAATCACAGCGTAATCGTGCAAACAAAATGTTATACTCGCCTGTATGTGTCTGGGCCCGTTGCCAGGTGTTGATGAAAGACATCGTAACTCCGGTACCCCAGGAAGAGGTGAAGGCCGTGATCAGGAAATGTCTGGAACATGCGGCGCTGGTGAATTACCAGCGTTTGTCCGAGTACGCGAAAGTGGAAGGTAAAATAAATATACATTCTTTTTTTTTTTTTTTTTAGGACAGAAAAATGTGTTTCTCATGAAACTGAATATATATTGCTAACACGTTTTGCATTATGCTGGATTCAGGTGCCTTTTGTGCCCTTTGTGGTCAGAGTGATCATGTGACCATTGGCTTGTCTCAATGAAACACACGAGCTGTTTTCCCCTTGCAGTTTCACTCTTTAATAATGTTTACCTGGCTGTAGAAAAAGAGCACGATGCTCCACACACACACACCTGAGGAAAGCTATATTATGCATGAATACAGGTACAATCCTACAGTCACAAATATGGAACCTGTTTCAAACCAGGGCAGATTTAATGCACGTGCGATAGTTTCCTAACACGGCATATTTCAGAGGGTGGGATGTTGTATTTAAATCTCAGAATTTGATTAATTTTTTTTTTGGATTGTGACCACACTGATCCTCAGAGGCTGTTTAGAGTAAAATATTTGTGCATTTTATATGACGATGATGGTACAATAGGGGGAACATGTGAAGTATTAATACACGGTCTGATTCGCCCTCAAACACCAATGTTATCATCACAAAATCCAGAAATCCAAAAGAACAGGGATCTTATTAAAGACTACACTGATACACAAGATGATAAGTATACAGTTACACAAAAAACAGCAGTGATAATACCTCAAACACAGTCCAGTTTCTTTAAGTATTACTTATTAAAAGCAACAAAGCAAATAAAATATTTTTTAACTTACGCTTTATGGACAAAAGTATTGGGACACCTGACTTTTCCAGTCAGATGTGGTTCTTCACCAGACAGCACAAAACTGGAGGCAAACAATTTTACAGTATTCAATTTTCTCTTCACTTGAATGAACAGACACAAACCTGTTCCAACATGACAATGCCCCTGTGCACAAAGCCAGCTCCATGAAGATATGCTTTGGAAGATCTTAAGTGGCCTGTTTTAGATCTCTGACCTCAACCCTACTGAACACCTTTGGGATGAATGTGAAGACTGACTGCACCCCAGGCCTCCTCACCTCACCTACATCAGTACCTGACTTTACTAACACACGACTGAACGAATGTCCACAAATCTCCACAAGCACACACCAACATCTTCCCAGAAGAGTGGAGGTCATTATAACAGCAAATTAGGACTCAATGTGGAGTGTAAAAAAAAAAACACATACCACACTTATGGTCAGGTGTCCACAAACTTTTGCCCAAACAATAATTTTTTTTTTTTTTTACTTTTTTTCTTATTTGAAATTGCATTTTCTCATCCTGTCAGCAGATAATATTGCGTCTAGAAACATGAAAAAAATAAAAGAAAAAAGAGCAAAATTTAGCCAATTAAAGACTAATTAAAGTGAGTAAACTTTCCAAAAAATAGATGTACAGTAATAATCATATTTGTCACCCTTTAACAGGAAATACCTGATATTTTCACTGCACCCTATTTATTGAGAAGATTTTTCTTATTTAGATTTTATTAACACTAATTGTGATCCTCTCTCTCTCTCTCTCTCTCTCTCTCTCTCTCTCTCTCTCTCTCTCTCGCACTGTTCGAGTAGTGTTTAAACTTTAGCTGATCGTAGATAAACCATTTCGGTGCTGGAAAACAACCAGACATTGGCGTACTGACACCGATGTGAAATCTCGGGTGCCGAATTCGAGTGATTGTTGCTTGTGTTCTCTACGCTGATGCTTTAAATGCTATTGAAGATGTACTGTAAGTAAAAATGCATTCAGTCCTCCTCTATGAAATCGTCTTCGCTGCCTCCTGTCAGCCTTTCACCTTTTTCCTCTACCAGGTGTTGAAAAGAGAAAAAAAAACCCTCCCAAAAACAAATGAAAAAAAAAACAAAAAAACTGTTGTTGTTTTTGTCCTCCAGCTGACACGTGCTTCGGAACCCTGCTTTTTCCTTTTTCCTAACCTGTTATTTTTTTTTTAATCCCTCCATTTCCACAGTTCCTCTACTTCCTGTCTCTTTCTCTGTCCTCCGTTCCCTCTCTATCTCTTAATTATTCCTTATCGCTGAGTTTCCCTCTGGCTTTGCTGCTTGTCTTGGACTCCTTCTTTACACTATTGTCAGTTAATTGGCTTTTTAACTGTCGCCGTATTCGTGACAGCAGGACAACGTTGATTTGCATAGTCTCACAGATTTCAAATTTTTGTTATTCCAAGCAAAGTCCAGAATGTTTATTAACAGCAGCAGCCACTGGAGATACTTCGGAGTAAAGGATTCTAAGCCTTTCATCCAAATTTTATTACCCTGAAGTATGAAGTTGGCTTGAGTAATGGTTAAACCGAGCCACCCACAATATTTACTATCATTACAACTAACAATGTTACAATCCACATTGTCTTAATGATTTGTAGAATCTAAAGCAGTATACAATCTCAAAAAGGATATTTCCCTTTACCCACAAATCCACACAAATGCTGCCTTTAATAACAATGTTGATAAGTGTCAAATGGAAGAACCCACCAAAGTTCTTCAACGTGTGCAGTCACGGTCTGGTGTAGTGTAATTATTAATGTGAATATTTTCTCAGTAAATTCACCAGTACCCTCTTTATTTTTTACATTTATGGCGCTGAGCAGATGCCCTTTTTCCAGAGCGACTAACATTTATCTCATGTAGGGGCCCAGGAGCGTCATCTGGGTGTGGTTGGGATTTGAACTCATAACTTTTGGATGCAAAGTCCAATGTCATAATCACTATTGTTTCTAGTTAAACTGGAAGCAAGTAATGGTTAACATCTATCTTCTCCAGTTGCTAAGCAATAGTGTTCTCAAAGTGAGGAAATCATGTCAAAAGCACAAATCAATTACGACCCGTTTGAACGCAACAAAATTACTTCTTGCTGCAGGTGGAAATTTTTCTATTTCATGGATCTATGCTTAAACAAAAAGCTGGTTCTTCAAGGGTTCTTCAGAAACCAGTTGTTCTGTACTTGAGGGCTTTTGTGTATAATTGTTAGAGCAGGAGAAACTCGGATGTTTTCACGTGTAAAGTGTTTGGCGTAGAGCACAATAGAACACTAGGTTTTGAGGCAGATGAGGACTAAATCAAGCTCAAAACAACTGGTCCAGAGTTTTTCAGCTGCTGGGCGGTCTCATTCCCATTTCCAACTTGCAGGATTGCAGGATCAGCAGCAAATTCTCAAAGCATTTCTATTAAGTAGCGTGATTTTGCAAAACACCTCCTGCTAACTTCTGGTTTTATGGTATTATGAAACATTCTGTGGACGCCGAGGTATTCATAGAGCCCCAATTTCTGAACGCACCAAACCATTACCTACTAAGACTGTACTGAAATCCCTTAGAGCCTCTACTACACATGCATGGAGAATTCCTCTCTCTCTCTCTCTCTCTTTCTGTCTTTCCTCTGACCCCTGCTCTTGCATGCCCGGTCCTCTTTTGTAGGGAAAAAGAGAGAAATGTATGAGCATCCTGTCTACTGCTTGGCGTCACAAGTGATGGATTTAACCATTCGTGAGTACCTGCCCTCATCCTCCACCAGTCCACCCCTTTTCTCCTGCCTTTATTAATCACTGTCAGCACCTCACCTGGTTTTTCCGCAGTCCGACCTTCTGACCAATAACATCCTGTCACTTTATTTGCTTGCCTTTTTTTTTTTTATTCTCCTTGTCTGGCTAAGTTGAGTGTCAAATCTTCAGCCAGTCAGTCTGTCCACTTCCATCAGCCTCCCATGTTTGTTTGGTGCTTCCGGTGTTATATCTGTAAGCTTTTTTTTTTTTCTGGTTTTCTCGTGCTGACTCGTGTATTTCCTGTCTGTTGCGATTTGAATGCATTTTTACTTTTGCTTCTGTTTGACCGCCCTCCTTTGCACCTCAGCCATGTCACAAGCGTTTCCACAGAGCTCAGGTACTGTACGAAACCTGCGTTCCAGTATTTCACTAGAACTCGAAGCCCTAGGGATATTTTTTTGATGTTTAAACCATGATGACGGTCGCATTTTGTTCACTTTCTTTTTTTTTTCTTCTTCTTTTTCTTACTGTGTGTCTTCACAGTCTACCGTATGGTATCACTGTCTGTCTTACATCAATACACTAATGTCATCAAAGGTTGAAGTCTCTCTGTATTCTCACCTCTGTAAAGCACCGAGGGTCAAATTTTATCTGCTGGACACTTTCTAGCTTTTCTCTGTTATTCTGGCTGTTCTCTCTTTTGCTGGCTGTCCCTCTCATCTTTCCGATTTGAGCCTCAGAAAATGGTACGGCGGCTGACTTTCTCTCTTCTCCTACCCTTTTCCTCCCTTCCTTCTCTCTTTTATTCTCTTTGTTCTCTAGTTGAAAAATCTCAGAAGGATCAGAAGGATCCAGGTGAACCCTTTTGTTTAACTAATTACAAAAAAAAAAAAAAAAAAAAAAGCATTCCAGCCTTGGACATAACCACCTTACAGCTTTGCTCGAGCACCTCCTGAAAAAGCCACAGCAATGCTGCGATGGTGTTATGCTTACCTCCGCTAGTTCCCCCATTCCCATTCCTGTAATGAAAACTTACCATAGATTGTAGAAAATATTAGTGCTACAGTGCTGTAAAAAGTGTTTCCCCCAACACACACATTTTCCTTCTTTATTTCTTATTATTACACCGAATAGTTTAAATTCTAAAACCAAACAAGACCTAATATTAGAGAAAGGGAACCTTGTATGGTGGAATTTGAACATACTCACTCGTGTTCCCTTTGTCTAAAATTACACAATGATCTAACCATGTGGTTTGAATTGGGCAAAAAAATAAAACAAAGGCGTTTTGTGTGTGTGTTGGGGGGTGAATACTTATTCACAGCATCGTATTGTATACAAATTAAAACCAAAGCTGTAACAGTTTAATTCTGCATTATTTTTGTGGAATTAAATCATAAAAAAGGAAGATGCCTTTGCAAAAAAATTGGGTTATTTTATCGATTATCAATATCGAAGTCCCTTCATACTCGAAGCGGATCTGCGAGAAATCTGCTTCGTCGTCACTCCTCTCTGTTGTGTGTGAAATACCCGATTTGGCACAGCAAGGCATTTCTTCTGCAGTAGGTTTTGAAGGTGTTCTGTACCACGGATCTCGCCTTTCATTTTAACCCTTTACACCAGAACCAGTTTCAGTCCAAATATATACTTCAGTGCTGTTTACATTCACAAGGCCAGATGGATGGTTAAAGGGTTAACTGGAAAGTTAGCAGTGTGTGGAGTGTATTCTGTGATGGAGACTCATTGGCTGAGAAGAGTGAGACCTGTCATATCGGTGTTCTTTAAAAAATAAAAACAACACAAAACTGGTGCTGTTGTCCATTTCATTTCATCCTGGGACCAAAAAACCTAAAAGAGTGGCACACTTTAAGATACCCTCACCAGCCAGGTTGATAGGAACACCAAGTTGATTAAGCAAAGAGAATTATAACATCATATGGATGCAGGTCAAGAGCTTTAGTTAATGCTCATATTTTAAGCGTACAAGGAAGCTCTGGCAACTCAAATACCAACACATGTTAATAAAAAGCGTCTCATCACATTGAACCTTGAGGTATTAACAGCAGAAAAACACTCCTCAGGCAACACTTTGAGACTAAAGTGTGAACCCTGAACGGAAAATTTTAACCATAATTATTTCCTGACCTCTAGAGATAAACTGATGTGTCTGAAACACTCTTTACACCAGAAAGTAAATGAGATCACATGATTTCTTATGTCAGTATTTAAACATTGACTGAAGCTCTTGTTTTGTATCTGAATGAGTTTATACACGTCACTCTAAGCACGCTGCCGATTGGCTGATTTGGATAAGTGCATGAATATACGGGTGTTCCTAGTAAAGTGGCCGGTATGAGTATACCCGGTTAGGTTCGTATAGTCACTCTTCTCAGTCAATCTTTCAGTCTTAGAGTCATACTAACTCTCCCTCATTAACCGTAGTGTTCATTAATGTCTGTTTACTTTGCAAAAAGACATCTCCATGACGCTGGATCTCATTAGACGGAATTTCATTCCCATAAAGCTCCGTGTCTTATGTGTAACCATTATGATAAAATAAATAAATCACTTGGGGATTCATTATCATTCACATTATCTGACTTCATTTAATTCTAGAAGGAAAAACCTGAAAGCTGATTTTTTTTTAGAGAGAAATAGAGTCAATATGTTAGCAAGTATAGCTTCCTGCACGTGCTGAGCATTCTGCATGATAACTGTAACATACTTTCTTTTTTTTTTTCTTTGCTTTAATTTGACTCATTACACGCATTCTTCCTTTTTGACAAAATCCGAGAAAGAGTTTGAAGCGCTGAAAAAAACAATACCACCGTCTTTTATGGTTTTTGAGTCACATGCATGTCCCTATTGAGAGCAAACACTCGTCTGGAGTGTTATCTATAATGGAATGACCTGCCCAGTCACCGCACTTTAATCCCTACTCTGAGATACACTGGATCACAGGGTCAGAAAGCGAGTTTTCTGAGAGGCATGGCAAAGTATTTCAGCTGAATGTTTGGAGAGAAGGACTGTCTGGATGGCAAGAGAGTGTAAAGCTGTTATTCAGGATAAGGGAGGATATTCCAATGAAAATATCGTGTAACATCTGTACATACTTATTATCTCTTAATATATCACAGCATGTGTCTCTAATAACCATAAAAGACTCGGTGTTTCCAAACTTTAGACACGAAGTGCATTTTATCGTTATATATATATATATATACCCCTTACATTTAAGCAAACAATTTTAGTGTATCTTCTAAAGGGACAATACAACAGAAATTAAACTTGGATATATTTTAGTGCAGCTTGTATAGCATTACAGATTTACAGTCCTTTAAAAATAACTCAACATACAGTTATTATTGTCTAAATAACTGCCAACAAAAGTGAGTCCACCTCAAGTGATAACAGCTGTACGTCGTGTAACCAAGCCAAGCCCTGAACTATTCATCATGTTCATGTTTTTATCTGCTTGACAGGACCATACAAATGTATATCCTGTATTAGACCAGTTACAATTTGGTGCTTTGAGTAGAATTCTCGCCGGATGATCAATATGTAATTACTGAATTACTGCAACCATGTCCTATGGTCTGATAAGACCAAGATCAACTTGTTTGGCTCAGATGGTGTCCAGCATGGTGGTGGTAGCATCATGGTCTAGGGCTGCATGAGTACTGCTAGTATTGGGGAGCTGCAGTTAATTGAGAGAAACATGTTTTCAACATGTACTGTGACATTCTGAAGAAGAACATGATGCCCACCCTTCAGAAACTGGGCAAAATAGCAGATTGAAGGTGAAGCTGATGGAGTGGCCAAGAATGTCTCCAGACCTGTAGGGCATCCTCAAGCAGAATCTGGAGAAACACCATGTGTCTAACATCCAGCAACTCTATGATGTCATTATTAAAGATTGGAAGAGGATCCCAGCAACAACGAATTTCATGTGGGAGGATTACTCTTAAAATATATCCAAGTTTCATTTCTATGAGAAGATGTACTCAAATTGTCCCTTCAAATAGATTTTACTAGAATTTAAATATATTATTTTATTAATATTCTATTGTTTTCTATTTTTACTATTTGTACGCAGGTCTCAAGTGTGCTATAGCTGCAGTTACATCAGAGTAGCTATTGAAAAGTTTTAGGCCTGTGTGTGTGTGTGTGTGTGTGTGTGTGTGTGTGTGTGTTACCACTGTGTCCAGTAAAACAGTTAACATTTTTGCCCTTATGCCTCAGAGAACGTAGGCCGTTTAGTTACACCCGCCAAAAAACTGGAGGACACTCTCCGACTGGCTGAGCTGGTCATCGAGGTGCTACAGCAGAATGAGGAGCATCATGCAGAGGTGAGTTTCTTAGGAAAAAAAAAAGACAAAAATACTTTGTATATAATCACAAAAGTACACAAACTTATGCACATACACGAAATGTCCTGGCTATAAATCATAAACATCTTCCTTATTTCTATATACACATTGATACACGACTGTACCTGTTACTATTCAATTAAATTAGGAATTAATGAGGATTTTCCTAAGTTGCATTACCATTGAGTTTCAGGTATTTTGTGAAAATTGCACAACTTTTCCGATTGAGAAATCCGGAAAAAGTTTTTGAAATGTCTATAAGACCGGGTCGTTTTGTATTTTGCAATATAAGTTTAATGTAATTTAGATTTCTTGTGTTATCAGTTGACTTTAACCCGTAAAATAGCAACTGAGGACAGAAGATGTAAATTAGCAAGACACAACAGTGCTCATGTTTTGCATCTGATATTGTAAATGTAGCAAAGATTTGAACATTTATTAATCAGATTAAAGAAGACAATGTGTAAACTCACCACACCTTTACCTCAGCTAGCCAACAGCAGGATGATGTCCACTTCGGACATCTTACACACACACATTCAGAGTCAATAGTTTCACCTAGGTAGCATTTAAATAAAAAAAAATAAAAAAAAAGCTGCTAAAAGCTGCATGTATCATTTTAATCATTACACAGCAATAATATCAAGTCAACATTTTTTAGGAATTTAGATCCTTAAAGCTGTCTTAGCGGAAAGTAGAAATTCTTTTAAAGTGTACTAATATTACTAATAATACTATATATGTCTTATAAATGCACTTGCAAGGAAGTAATTGTACTTAGTTACTTAAAATAAAGCTCAAGGCACTATTCAATGACTTGTCCGAAGAATTATTTCATCGAAATGTGTGTAAATTTAAAAAGAATAATAATAATTAAAAAAAGAAAATGTTCCTGGTTTCCTCCAGAATGAATGCACCCCTGTCTCACTACATCCTTCAATACAAGAGACATTTGGTTCCTTTAAAGTCTTTAAACTTGATACTGAATATGATTTGTTAACTGATTTGTACCATAATTTACAGCTGCATGCTTACAGTTAAATCCTGAAGGTGTTCCTGAAGGTTCACATCACTATTCGGGTCGTTGTTACTAAAATCGAAATGGTTACATGATTACATGTTTGAAGTGCTGTGAACCTTTAGACCTCGCTAAACTTTAACCAGTTCGAGCTTTCATTTATTACTCCAGTCTCTACAATTCAAGTCATCTTTTTATTTTTATAAAAATATGGCTTGAGCAAAAGTGTATACATTATAAAATATATCTAACTAATAACTGTCACCTTGCTTTGGGAAAACCTGCAGGTCCGATACGATGGACGGAAGGAAAAAATCGTTTAATGATCCTGCCATTTTTGAGCTCGGATGCACGAACAAACAATAACAAGACACGTTTGGTGTAATGAAACATTAGGAGAAGATCGTTAAATCATTTGCACTCTAAAAATTCGTGCTCCCTTTCTTGCTCATTAGTGGTGTGATGGTATATCGACTTTATATTATGCACACTTAAGAAAAAACTCATTATTTGCTGTTGTAGAGATGTACATTCACCTTTTGAATGAATGTACATTGCTAAAAAATTCTACCTAATCACTTATATTTTTGCTTATTGATTTTATTTCTCTGTTTAAATTTTGCTAAAATAAATAAATAAAACTCTCTACTTAACTACAGTTGAATACCACCAAACTACTATATCAGTCAAAAATCAGATAAATGATCACAACATTAATTAATGATAAAGGTCTAATCATTAATGCTGGACTTTTAATAACGGCTTTAAACCTCATTATTACTGGAAACTGCTTTTATAAGGAGAAGAAAAAGAAGGCCGTTGCACTTAAAGTCACAAACATGATTGTGAATTACAGACGTGATCAGTAACCTTAATTGTGTTCTCTCGCTGTTTGTCATGTTGCCTGGACACATGCGAAAGGGTAAAGAGGTATGTTAAAAGGTCTAAGGAGGAGCCCCTCATAACCCCCTTCAAACCTTCTCTCCTTACCCATGTCTTCCTCTTGCATGCCCAGTACGTTCCTAGCCTTGGATAAAGGGTTTATATCCCCCCTCCTCTCCTACCCCCTCTCCGACCTCACCCTCTTTTATATAGAAGTAACTCCTGCTGTATTCCAGGGCATTAACTAAACTGCTTGCGTGGGCACGAGTGCCAGACGGACGGCTGCTTCTCCTGCCCTGAAGCGGCTCCTGACGAGCACCTCTGAAAATGAAACTCAAACTCATTTTCATAGACGTCGTCTTGCACAAGCCTCCTCCCCACATTTGCTCCGGACAGTAAAATTGCAAGTGTTGAATTCTCATCCTGTAACCAATTCCAGTTTAACAGGCAAAAATAAAACCTATTCTATAGGAGAGAAATCAACGCTGCAGATTTTACCGTGTTCTACTGCTCCAACCTGGTGCAGCTCATCACCATGATGTAATCATCTACCAGTACTTACTCTGGATTTAACTTCATTTAGTGATATATGTGCATCAGGTGATCAGCAGACCATGCACAAGCTGGTGTTTTTTTTTTTTTTTTTTTATTTAATTTTTTACTTTTATTTCTTTTAAAAGGAACGCAGTATAAATTGCCCCTTACATAACCCTTCCATTCCTCCGACATGCAAGACATGTCGTGACATTCCTATCAGCAGCAGAGCAATCCCGGTCTCGTCATTTTAACCGAATCAGCAAAATTAATTCATATTTATTCGTTTTGAATAGAAGCTGCAAATTAAAATATTGTGGAGCTGGAGACTGAATCTGCTGCACGATGGGAATTTTTCTAAACCGAAAGTGCATTTCTGGGGTGCATGCACATACACATTCATATCAAAAAAAGGGTGTGTGCGCAGTAGCATTTCACCGTTGTTCTACTCTGCAGAAGCATGAAACGTGTGTTTAAACTGTTAACACGTTTAACTTGAAAGGAGACATTTCTGCACATTTCCTCACTCTTTGAAAATCTCACTTTCAGTCTCTATGGGCCAACAGAAGTGTGTGTGTGTGTGTGTGTGTGTGTGTGTGTGTGTGTGTGCAGCTTGCCTGAAGCTGTGACTGCCTGTGTTATAGCTGTGTCAAAGCTGTCATAGATCTTCAGGGATTAATAAAATATGGCACAAGTTGTACAAAGTGAGACATAGAGGCTGTTTATAGATCTTTGGGGACTAATGTACTGATATGTACTGATCCCAAATAAAAAATTCACTTTTGCTATTAGAAGCATACTGTTATAAGATAATCCACTGAATATTGATTAGTATCTTTTATCCATCATCATACATCGTGCTCTTTGCAGGCGTTCGCATGGTGGTCTGACCTCATGGTGGAACATGCGGAGACATTTCTGTCACTCTACGCTGTGGACATGGATGCAGCTCTGGAAGTCCAGCCTCCGGACAGCTGGGACAGTTTTCCTCTCTTCCAGCTGCTCAACGATTATCTGCGGCTCGACTGTAAGAACTGCTTTTCGTCTGGTTATGCCAGTTCTTATTTCGGGTGTATAGACTGGTATATTGGACAAACTAAAAAACAGATAAAGATACACATTACAGAGTTTAATATTATTTCCATTTTTTTTATTTAAATGAAACTTTGACATTTCTATTACTTTTGTGAAGGCTTGATAGGGCTGGGATTAAACCCATAATCTTCTGCGCAGTATCCCATAGTTTTATTTACATACCTATCATAGATGTAAAGGCACTGTAATATGTAATATGTAACAGAGTAATATTCCAGATTGATGCATTATATTTCAGATTGATGCATTAAACCAAAAATTAGACTTAGTCTTGTTCTTTAGTTAGATTCTCGATTTCTTAAGTACTTTTGCATACTACATTTTTTTTTTATCCACTTTAAGATTGCAGGAATGTTCACAAGAATGTATGCTTTAAAATCCCATTTTCATCCATTTCATGTTCACACCACAAAATGGAAAGCTTTGGGGGGATACTTATGCAACACGAAGGATAAATAATAAACTATTGAATTAAAATTGAAATTTTAAATGAAAAAGTCCATCATGTGTAGGGTTAATAATATCTCCTACATTAATGGTGGTTGTGGTGTAGGAAAGCACGGACGCCTGGAGGCCATCTTACATCACTAATGAACTGGAATGAACAGGGAGCTGTCCGTGGTGCTGAGCACAGCCACGTCGTCCACTCTAGCACTAATTATAATGGCAGCATTTTTGCACAGCTTGACAGGTTGTTGTCTGGTAACGTGCTCTCGGTATGAAACAGTGGTGTGTGGAAACAAGAGGAATGAGAAAACGAGGGGGAGTGATTAGTTTTTTAGTTTGTTGATTTAAACAACATAAAAGAAGTATGAAAACAGACACACGCTATTTGAATATTTCAAAGTCTTGTTCGGATCGAAAGAATTTCAGAGGCGGTGTTGAATTAATGATTTCTGGATGATCCCTAGTCATTTATCTGAAGTGATATGAATAATTTGTCAGTAGATTTGATACTTTATCTGATCGAACAAGAAATACAGACCCAATTGTAACCTTAAGTCATGGAGTCATCAATAGAGAACAGTTGTGGTTCTGTTCAGCTGTAAAAAAACACCACTTGCATTCTCAACCTCAGTATTTGCTGTATCTGGAATGTCACTGCGCTTTAGCCCATAGCTCTCTTGGCTCAGCTACCAGGCAGGGCGATGAACAAGACACGGTTCAAGCTGCTAATGAGGAGTAAAACAGAGCATCCTGGTCGTACGCTCGCGGACACACGGCCAAGTGGACAACCAATGCAGCTCAAGTGGATAATTGGTAGAGAGCATTCAGTAGAAGCAAACAAACATGGCACCTACTGTGCATGATCGACTATTAGTTAAACAAGAGAGAAACTAACAGAGAGAGAGAATTGTTTTTTTTTTATTCCAAACACTGTAGCGAACATTTTTTGATTTTAATTTTTTTAATTGATTTAATTCAAGTTCAATCAAAAAACATTTTTGATTATTAAAACGGTGATCTCCTCTATAGATAACTTGTGTAATGGGAAATTCCACAAGCACCTCCAGGATCTTTACGCGCCTCTAGTGGTGAGATACGTGGACTTGATGGAGTCCTCCATCGCCCAGTCTATACACCGGGGCTTCGAGCGTGAGTCTTGGGAGCCTGTTAAGTAAGAAGCTTTTCTATGTTGTATTTTTATCTGAACTTGATAAGATCCACTCTGTATCTCAATAACCCACTTAAGTAAATGTGCTGGTTTGCATGTACTGTTATTTTTTTATCTCTCACAGTATCCTCACACTTGCCTTATACCTGTTTAAAATCAATTTTATTTTATTTTCCATATCAATCTTAACATGCTCTCTTACTGTTGTTGTCATTTCCTGTGTATATCTCGATCATATTTTGTTTAGTTTTTTTCATGTAAAGTCACACTGTGCGATTTGATCTCACTTCACACTGCTTTCTTTTTTTATTTCTGCTCATCCACAACATTCTTCTCTTGTCTTGTCTGTCTTTTATCACAGGAGTTTAACAAGTAATCTTCCCAATGTCAGCCTTCCAATTGTGAACCTCCAAATGCCTAAAGTTCCAAATCTACCGGTGTCAGTTAATCTGCCCCCAGTGCAAATACCACTCTTTTCCACCCCCAGCTGGATGACAGCCATATCGGATGCAGAGTGTGTAACCAGAGTTTCTGATTCATGCGAACGTGGCCTTGGGATAACAACAACTATCAAATAAAAGAAACAGCCATTTAATCGGCTTATTTAATAAATTCATTTCCATATTGCATTGAGTTATGATTTAAATATCTAATCATGGTTATGTCTATGTTTATGCCAAGGCAACAGCATGGGAACCTAGTTTTAGTACCATAGAGTTGGTTAAATGATGTTTACCTTCATTTCCTGCTCCAAGGAGGAAAAAATTAAGAAAAAAGAACGGTTATGAAAAACACACTAAGTGGACAAAGGTTTTTGGAGATTGGTATGTGTTTTTAAAGCATCCTATTCCACATCTAGTCGCTATTTGCTGTTATAATAACCTCCACTCTTCAGGGAAGATGTTTAACTAGATTTTAGAGCGTGTTTGTGGAGATTCATTCAGCCACAATGGTGTTAGTAAAGTCAGGCACTGATGTAACCGAGGTGAGGAGACCTGAAGTGCAGTCAGAATTCCAATTCACCACAAAGGTGTTCAATAGTGTTGAGGTCAAAGCTTTATAGCAGGAGATCTTCCACTCCATCCCATGTAAAGCATATCTTCATGGCACACAGGGAAAAAGCCAAAGATATATGTACTGATAACACGTCCAAAGACAATTGTGTGCCTCCATCGTTGTGGTAAAAGTTTGGTGTAGACCACATAGGGCTGGAAAAGTCTGGTGTCCCAAAACTTTTGTCCATATAGTGAATTTGGATGTTTATGCACTCCAGCTACATTTTCCCTTTTTTGTTCCTCGAACACCTGTAGCTTACAGACAGTTCACTCTTATCTGCTCATGACCCTGTTTGGTTTGGGGACAAAAAATGGTGTTGTATGGTTTTATTTCTGGAAGGTTAAGGGTTCATGCTTGCTATAGAGGTTTTATTTGGAACTAGTATGTGTGTGTGGGGTGGGGGGGGCATCCTGGAAAAGACCTTTCACAAATTGAGACTTCTTATGCAAGTTTGACAAAATTTTAAATACATTTCTTTACAAATTTTAATATATATATTTTTTTAAACTGAGATGGAAAACTGGATTTTCAGTCATTTCTCCAAAAAAAAGAAAACCAGGATTTTTCTAGATTACCACACACTCACATTTAGGCTCCTTGACTATCCTTTTTACTTTTAACCCCACGCCCCTCGTTACTGTGTGCTGGTCTGAGGCTGTGCGCTCTGACTGTGTGTATGTGGTGATTTGTGTAGTAACGGATCAGGGACGTCTGAGGATCTGTTCTGGAAACTAGACGCTCTGCAGACGTTTATCAGAGACCTGCACTGGCCTGAGGAGGAGTTTGCTAAACACCTGGAGATGAGACTGAAACTCATGTCCAGCGATATGATCGAGTCCTGTGTGAAGAGGTCAGAACTGTGACCACCTGGTGTGTCATTGGCACTAATTTGGTCAACCTGACTTACGTTCAGTCCCTCTTTCTCTCTGTGTGTCTCTCTCTCTCTTTCCCTCTCGCAGGACGAGGGTGGCATTTGAAGTAAAGCTGCAGAAGAGCAGTCGGTCCACAGACTTCCGCGTCCCTCAGTCCATCTGCACCATGTTTAACGTCATGGTGGACGCCAGGGCTCAGTCTGCCAAACTGTGTGCCATGGAGCTCGGCCAAGAGGTAAAACACACGCACACACACACACACACGCACGCACGCACACACACACACACACACACACACATATTGCTCTTTTATCCCTTATATTCCTTCCTTACTTCCATCCTTATTTTCCATCATTCTTTTCATCCATCTATTCCTTCCTTCCTTCTCTCTAGCCCTTCAGTATTTTCCTCCTTCTTTCCTTCCTACATTAGACACCTTTCTCCCTTTTTTTCTATTTTCTTTTCCCTTTCCATCACTCCTACTCCTTCCTTCCATCCATACTTTTTGTTCCTTCCTTCCTTCCTTCCTTCCTTCCTTCCTTCCTTACTTTCTGCCTGCCTTCCTTCCTTTCTTCCTTCCTCCCTCTCTCCCTCCCTTCCATACTTTTTGTTTCTTCATTGTTTTTGTCCTTCCTCTCTTTCATACTTTTTGTTATTTACTTGCTTCCTTCATTCCTTACATACATTTCCTTTCTTCCTTCCTTCTTTCCTTCTTCCTTCCTTCCCTCCCTCCTTATTTTACTTATTCCTTATATAGAAATTTTTACTTCTTTACTTTTCCTTCTTTCTGTTCTTTCTTTCGTTCCTTCTGCTGAGGGCGATTCTGTGTTAGCTTCACTCATGCACAGCATATAGATCACTCATCACTCCATACTTTTTTATTAGTAAGAGTTTAATCTTCTCTCAGTGGAGTTTGTAAGAAATCCTGCATCTGCACTATGGATTATTTTATTACTGTTTCTTTTATAAATTCTCAGCATTTAGTATGTTATTTTAAAAACCTGATATTGTTTAATGGAAGTTCTCACGTCACGTTTTTTCACCATGAAACGTGTCTCCTCTGTCTTCTCCTCCTTGTGAAAGTTTGGGTAAGTGTGGTTTGACAATTCAATTGAGTTCTCACTCCCAGTTCCCAAATGTATAATTAGCGATCGTAGCAGTTTTCCCCGTTTCTCTGACACTCAGACGATTGTTTTGATTCCATTACCATATGTGATATCTGCTTCTGAATATACATGTGTTAGAGCTGAGAGCCCTCACATCGCCGCCACATCTCCAGACAGGTAATAATTATCTGAACTGAATTAATTACCCAGAAGCCCTCTTCACAACGAGTGAGGAGACAAAGAGATATAGTTTACACGTTTGCCCTGGGGTGGAAAATCTCCCATCAGCCCCTTCAGTGTTTAAGAGCAGTGAGGGTGAAGGGGGACAGCGTGTTCCTGCTCCACATATTGTATCACGTGCACTTTGGTGTGAATGGATTAATACGAGTCATTATGATGAATAATTATTGTGATTTTTCTGTGCAGAGACAGTATCACTCTCAAATCGACAACCTCATCGAGGAGACGGTGAAGGAAATGATTACTTTACTGGTGGCAAAGGTACAAAAAAACAACAACCCGTCAACTAATTTATCACCAGTATTCATACCATTATTCATACATAGACAGATAGAGGTATAGACAGACAATCAGATGGATGGATGGATGGATGGATGGATGTGCAGAGACAGTATCACTCTCAAATCGACAACCTCATCGAGGAGACGGTGAAGGAAATGATTACTTTACTGGTGGCAAAGGTACAAAAAAACAACAACCCGTCAACTAATTTATCACCAGTATTCATACCATTATTCATACATAGACAGATAGAGGTATAGACAGACAATCAGATGGATGGATGGATGGATGGATGGATGGATGAATGGATGGATAGACATACATACATACATACATACATACATACATACATACATACATACATACATACATACACAGTGTTGTACGCAGACAGACAGACAGACAGACATACGTACATACATACATAGTGTATTACACAGACTGACAGACAGACAGACAGACAGACAGACAAACAGACAGATAGATAGACATACATACATACATACATACATACACACATAGTGTTGTACACAGACAGACAGATAGATAGACAGACAGACAGATAGATAGATAGATAGATAGATAGATAGATAGATAGATAGATAGATAGATAGATAGATAGGTGGATAAATAGAGAATGGAGTGTTTTATATTTAAATTCATGATTCCTGTGTATTTCTCTTTTCCTCCTATCTACAGTTTGTGGTGATTTTAGAGAGCGTTCTAGCCAAACTGTCTCGTTATGATGAGGGGACGCTCTTCTCATCCTTCCTCTCGTTTACTGTAAGAACATTTACTGGAAAGCTATCACACCCTATACACATCAGATGTTTTATTTAAAAGAAACAAAAAAAAAAATGGTCCAAGCGGAGACATGATGCTGAACCTTGCATGAATTGAATGCACAACGCTTTCATTTATTTGTTTATCTACTCATTTGTTCCTTCCTTCCTTCATTTGTTTTTTTATTTTGCTATCTTCCATGCCATCTTTCATTAACTGATTACTATTTATTGATGACAATAAATATTTTAGTTTAAACACAGTACTGTGTAAATACAGGAATTTATTTTATAAGTTGCTTCTATAACTTTCTAAAGAGGCAAGTAATTAGTGTGTTTTAATTCATTGGAAGCTGCAAATAACCAACAGACCAATAGACCAACATGCTTTAAAAAGTCTTAGAGATCACAGAATCTTCGCACAGTACTGCATATTAGTTATTACTTTGTTCACTCACATACCACTTGCAAATTGAAAGTAATACGTCGACCAGGCATTACATTACGACATGACATTATAACCGGTGAAGTGAATAACACAGATTATCTCCTCATCGTGGCACCTGTTAGTGGGTGTAAAATATTAGGCAGCAAGTGAAAATTTTGTCCTCAATGTTGACGTGTTAGAAACAGGAAAAATGGGTGAGCGTAAGGATTAAAGCGAGTTTGACGATTGCCAAATTGTGGGATTTTCCCGGCCTGCAGTGGTCACTATCAATCAAAAGTGGTCCAAGGAAGGAACAGTGGTGAAGCGATGACAGGGTCACGGGCGACCAAGGCACAATAATGCACATGGGGATCGAAAGGCTGGTCCGTGTGATCAGATCCAACAGACGAGCTCCTGTAGCTCACAGAACTGTTTTGGCAGCAAAAAGGGGGACCGACACAATATTAGACAGGTGGTCATAAAGTGAGGCCTGGTTGGTGTATCTCTAAAAAAGATTTGTGGGATTTAATTATAATCAAGGAGACAGAAACTGATCAGTTCACTGGGCCTTCAGCATCAGTGTGGTCGTAACTCTCGTTTTTCTCTCCAACGCAGGTCAAAGCTGCCTCAAAATATGTGGATGTACCTGTGAGTGAACTCTTCTCATTCTACATGATCAAACGCCTTTTCAAATGTGTCCGTTATCTGTCATCCCATCAGCAATACCATTACAGCATGCATAAAGCTCATCCCTGATTAGTGTTGCTGTTTGCATTCTTTCCTCCTCGTTATTATGAGCCGACAGTCTGTTGGCAGCGGCGAGGTCTACAGATGGCCGTCTCTTACCTCCAAATGGCCATTCATATGTAAGCGAGGAGGGCGGCATGGCCAGCAATGTGGCCCTCTCTCTCTCTCTCTCTCTCTCTCTCTCTCTCTCTCTCTCTGTGTTTCTCCATCTCTCTCTCTCTGCTTCTCCATCTCTCTTTTACTGTTTCTCCATTTCTCTGTCTCTCTCTCTCTCTCTCTCTCTCTCTCTCTCTCTCTCGACTGGCAGACACCGCAATGTGTGTGTTGTGCAACAAACGCGTGTGTCGAGAGCCTGCCGTGGGCTCCGACTCGTTACATCCTGCGCTCGCATCACGCCGCTTCCTTTAATTCCCATCAATGCCCTCTCTCTCTCGCTCTCTCTCTCTCTCTCTCTCTCTCTCTCTCATTTTCTCGCTTTCTCTTTCTTTCCCGTGCCCTCGGGGTGAAAAAGCTTTGTGTTTCCATGGTAATTGTTTGCTTAATGCACAAAATAAAATTACGAATGAGAGAAAAAACACACACACACACACACACACACACACACACACACACACACACACACAGAGTGCTCATTTGCACCCTCGAAAGTATCTGCCGAGGTGCGAAGTAAGTTCAATTTGCAGCGACTGACAATTACCAATTCTGATGACCTTCTGATGCCTGCTGGCAGAAGAGAGACATTTCATTTAGCGTGGAGACGAAAGCGAACAAAAGAGTTCGGCGTTTGTCTCGTTTTGGTCCTCGCTTCTCTTAACACCTCCCGAGTCATATTTTTTCTGTATTTGATAATATTACTTTGTTCTTTTTTTTTTTCTTCACAGATCATGACAGCTCATTTCACTAAACTTGAACACTTACTATTTATTATGTTACACTTATTTATTTATTTATTTATTTATTTATTTGACCTTTATATCATCTTTTGTATCACCTTTCTCTGTGTGTTCTTCACAGAAACCGGGCATGGATGTAGCCGACGCCTACGTGACGTTCCTCCGCCACTCTCAGGACATCTTGCGGGATAAGGTCAATGAGGAGATGTACATAGAAAGATTATTTGATGTAAGTAAAATGCTGCTTTACCTCCTCCTCTAGAAAAAAAAGAAGGAGGAGGAAGTCCTGTAAAATGTGACATGACAACCAGCTAGGAGGGATAGGTCACGTTTTGAGACCTACGTCTTCCTCTTTCTCTTCCTCTCTTCCACTTTTGTTCTTTAAAGCTGCCTTTTTTAAGTGTCTCTTTGCTCTTTGACTGAGTCTGCGGCTATTTTTTTCCCCTCCCTTTCGCTCTGTGTGCTCTTACTGTTCGCTTTTAAACCTTTACTCTCCGGTATGCTGCCCTGTGAGGAAATAAAACAGCAAGCTTTTGTAATTTTGCTCTTTTTGCTCCTTTCTCTGTTTTGCCTGATGAGTTTTCAGGAGTACGAACGAATATGACGTGAGACGAGTCATTCTAAGAAGTTGCTTTAGAAGAGATCTAAAGCAACAGTTTTCGAATGAGTGTTAGTCGATCACCCGAAACATGACCGATGGCTGATGTTTGCTTCTTTAGCTTTGCACTCGAGCTCTGGAGTTAATAAAATCATTCTCACTAAGCTAGCAGACCTGTAGGTCATCAGAGGGCAGCATATCACACCTACAGGTCAGAATAGCAGTCTCAACTTTGCGATTTGCATCCTGGTTACATATGGAATCGTTTGTCAACCATTTATGGTTTAGTCATAGCAGTTTACGAGGTATCAGGAAGTTTCGAGACTATTTTTGTAACACGCCATTTTTGTGCACACACACACACACACACACACACACACACACACACACACACACACACACACACACACACACACACAGTCACAGGGAGCACCGAACTTCAAGGTCAGTGTGCCAAAAGACAAAACCCTGTGTACATCTGGAGCTGTGCAACTGGTGCAATTCTGACCACATGCGCACCCTCCTCACGTGAGTTTCTCATCAGGAACATTATCTCACTTCCGCACCCACCCTATTTGCCAGATTTGGCTCCTGTGGACTGAACCCTCTTCCCAAAAATAAAGATCCAGATCAAAGGTCACCGTTCTGACACCATTAGAGAGATCCAGTGCAAATCGCAGAAGCTTCAGAAATAAGAATTCTGGACACGTTTCAGAAGCGGCAGGAACGCTGAGAGCTGTGTTGCTGTGCAAGGGGACTACTGAAAAGGAAAGAAAGTGGACCACAGTGGACTTTTGTTTAGTAAACTGTTGCTCAATGCACAGTTGAGAGCAAAGTTAACAGATATTTATCCAATATTACACTCCATAGAGCCGTTCTATTTTGATTACATTAGCTCCCCGGTATCGTTCATATCAGTCAGTTCATATCTACATATGACCATAAAAACATCTGGCAGGAATGTTTTTTTTTTTTTTTTTTAACCAGAGATCAACATAGATACTAAGATACTAACATAGATACTAACCTTAGTATATTATCATACTAAGGTTACTTCTATTTCCTATACTGTTTATTTTTTAATTTTTTTATCACTTTCTGCTATGGCAGTTGTGATTTTACAACGTTCAGGTACATTATGGATTTTTGCTATTAGCTATAGATGGCAGGAGTTTGGGTTCCAGTGCAGAGCTGAAGAAGCAAATTTTAAAAACTAACACTAACCACTGACAAATTGATCAAATGAACTTGGAGCAGTGGTTCAAATCTGACCATTTTAAAGGCCATGCTATTGAGCTGTACATCTTGATATTAGAATAAACAATATAATTCAAATGCACAGAACAAATACATTCTCGTTAACCAGCTGAAAAAAGAAATGACCAAAGAATAAAGAGAAAACTTCAGACAAAAGGTCAAGGGTGCTTCCTCATTTTCTGGCCCGGAGTAAATCTCCGGTTAAGGAGAAGACACGGTGAGGGGAGAGAGAAGGAGAAACCCTTTAGACCTTTGGCTTATTGTCTTAAGGGCTTAAGGAAAGAGATAGAAAGAGGTAAACGAGAAGGGAGGGACGGAGGGGCGGGAAAGCGCTGAGAACACTGTCTGAAACGATGACCAGAGCCGTCCTCTTGCGCCTAATCCTTTGTCATGCGTGTGGACCGGTTTGTCGGGTGCAGCCATGTTTACTTAAAACCTGCGCTATCGGTTCAGGAACGCTGATCTGGGGTCAGCGCTTTAAAACTAAAATGCCGTCTTTAAGGCGTGTTGTGCGCGCTGGAATACAGCGGCGCAAATAGATTTGCGGTTGGCCATGAATGCAAACATCAGCTCAAGTCTACCGGCTGTGTGGCTTTTTAGAAATTAGGGATGCATCGATACACATGCACATCACAGATACTGATCCGGAGCATCAACAAACATGCTAGATAGAGCTATGTCTTTGTTCAGGTGTCCCTGGTTTATACACTGACCATACAAAGCACAAATGCACAAGTGTAGTAGGCTACTGGAAATAAGGTGTATTAGCCAGATACTTCCACCAGACAAAAGTCTTCTACCGCAATAATATCTCTATGACATCATCATAGTTTAACGGTTGGCTACGATTTCAACACAAATTGAAATACATCAAAAGGCTAAACATGGGGAAAAATAATAAATGAATAAATAAATAAAATTTTATTGATTTAGATAGATTTCAATTCCAACTATTTCCAATTACATTGTGCACTCATTATTATTAATATTCCTTTAATTATGGTAAAGGGGAAAAAAGCTAGCATTTGCACTTTTCCTCGCCTCGCATGTGCTTGCTGCTAGTGCTGAACTCTGATTTATATGTTTGTCTGTTGATTAGTGGGACATCGTACACTCGGATAAGTACCACATGGTATCAGGTGTCGTATCAGAGCTCTATTTGACGACTAATAGCTGATACCCGAATCATTATCGATGCTAGAGTCGTTTTCTTCTTCTCTGCTGAAACCTGTCTGAGATTTCTCTTAGAGTCGCTTCTCCTTTTCTTTATTCTTCTCTGAGCAATCTGTGCTGTTTTGAAAGAAAAAAAAGGGGGAATAAAAAACCCTCTAACGTGTTGCTTATGTATTGCGATGTGCGTCTGCCGAACAAACCAAAACAAACTAGAAAAGAGAAATCACTCTTTATATTCCCATCCTTTCTTTGTTTCCCTCTCGCTGTGCCTGTCTCATTGCATTTCCTTTGTTTTGTTTTTCCCCCACTTGCTCTCTCTCTCTCTCTCTCTCTCTCTCTCTCTCTCTCTCTCCACCTGAATCAAAGTGGAACTTATCCTTCCTGTTGAGTTGTTTTTATCACATTATCTCGAGTGGCATGATTCAGAGTCGACTAATCTTCCTGTGTACATCTACTAGCATGACCCGCCTCCTTGGAGAATTCCCCTCATACATGCATTCGCAGACATCCAGCCATCTTCTCCACTCAAGTCCTCCACCCCATCTCACGCCCGAGCCCCCCCGCAGACCCCCCGCCCCCCAAATAGCCCCCCCTCTGACCCCAGATGGGTATGCAGGGCACATGGTTGGCTCCTTTCCCCACCTGCTGAAGTGGCTATGCCAGAAGAGAGTGCAACAAACAGGCCAAGCAATCTAAAACACACTCTTACACACACACAAAACACACACTCACACCTTCACATGCACAACCATATCACCATTTTCCCCTTTTAATATCATGCCATATTCATTTTTTTTTTTACTTTGATTACATTGTTTACATTTCTAATTACAGGCACACTCCAGTGATGAATTGATTGATTGATTGATTGATTGATTGATTGATTGATTGATTGATTGATTGCAGATGTTTCACAGAGCTCCCGTGACATTACGTGTAACTATAAACAGATCATAATAATCACTATTTTTTGCTCATCAATGATCGTGAATTGCTACTTGCTTCGAAAATAATACACTTCATGATGCCATCCTGCATCAGATCTAACCATCACTGATTATTTTCCTAGAACAGCACACCCACGAGTGTTAAATCCTTCACACAGTAAGTCAATTATCCTCTTTGGTACAGATTTTGCTATGGATGTGTCATTTCTGCTGTTTCATTTAGAGCCTGAATAACAAATCAGTGTCATAATATAATCCCATGGGAGTGATTTCATGTTTATTTCTCTTCATCCATCATGGTGTTTTGAAACCCCCTGGACACTAAAGTATGATTGGCCCCTTTGATTCCTCTTCTGATTTTTTTTTTCTGTCTTTAATAAATTCCCTGCTAATCGTCCTTGTGGGAGGGTCTGATTTAACCAAATGTTTAGATCAGACTGGAAGGCGTACTGGAGCAGGCACCGAGTGCGTGTTTGGCGGAGGTTAATTGGGGTCAAGGATGAGGGTTTCTCACCAGCATGCAACACAATAAGACTACAATCCTTGCCGTCCTTCCTGCTATTTTATAATAGTATTTTGTTAGAAATGGCCATATGGGCTTGTGTGTGTGTGTCGAACACAACACCGGTTACACAGCAGTTTAAGGATCGTTAATGTTTCAGTTTACGGGAGTCTTAATGTGTTGATTAGACGAGGGGTCAGAAATAAAACACTTTACGGGCGGCTGTTATGGGAAAACAACGAATGATATGGCGGTGTGACGCCGTGTTTGTATACTTTCTATCCATTTGTAGTTGCATTTGATGTTGTGGAATGTCTATGTAACAATTAGTACATGTGGATATGTATGAATGATTTTTTTATTTAGATTTAGAGCTATCAATTCGATCTATTTCATCATTAGCAACGGCAGTTCCTCTTGATGAATCCAATATGGAGTAAAAATTATTTCAGAAATGATTGACCAGTATGCAGTCATTTCCTATAGCCTGAAGCTTGAGGCTACTAAACTTTATAATCAGAGACAAACAGATAGACAGAGGATGTAAAGGGAGGGGTGAGGGAATTCATTTAATTTTTGCCCTCGGTCATTCCTGCTAGACCTTTAAAGAGTGGTGGTAGAAAGTGGGATTAACATGAGCGCTCATCTGTCTGATTCGGGCTGAGCTCAGAGATCATTGATTAAAAAAGTCCTGGTGTTGTTGCATATATACGTGTGTGTGTGTGTGTGTGTGTGTGTGTGTGTGTGTGTGGGTTTGAGCTCAGAGACTCAGGCATTTACAGATATGCCATGGGATTACACGGGTCAATTATACCCTTAATCTGCCTTTCTAGGGGGTGGGATTACAGATGGACGCCATTGATTGTATTTCAGGCGACCTTGGTAGATGCTGAATGAGTTCCTGAGTCTACAGAGCTACTGCTCGTTGTTGGATTCGCACCATTTCACTGTCTGTTACCACTTTGCAGTCACGACCCGCTGACCTGTACGGTTTTATCAATTCGGCCTGAAGTAAGATCAACTCGAGCCCTTGTTCTAGAGGTCTTTGGTTTGGAATTATGAAGCGCTCAAAATTGTAGATTAATAAAAATCTGACCCCTGATCTAAAAAAGCTAAATTGTTATTTACTCTGACATACTCTACTGCAGATCTGTTCTTCTTTACAATTAAGCAAATCAAGACACAAGTTGGTGGAAATGTATGTTTTGGGGAAAAAAAAGAAAAAAAGGTAGAGAGCTAACAGGTACTGGCATGGTTATTGTTCCAAACATGTTAAAAGGTTTTTCTCCCTTCCAAACCGAGGCAGCGCCGCCGCTCTAAGCTGCTTAGGTTTCCAATAATTATAGGAGGTGGCTTTCTGGAGGTTTTTTCCCTCTAGTTCTCAGCATGCTAAGTGTAGACCTGGTGGGTTAATGCTACAGTGCAAACGGGCACTAATTTTGAATGACAAGAAAATATATATTTATAGTGTGTGATTGCATTATTGGGGTCAATCGGGCTTTCAAAACAGAACATTTCACCAACCACTTTGCTTTCCATCCCTCCCTCTCTCCCTCTCTCTCTCTCTCTCACTCCATGATGTAAACCAAGGTATGGTGGTATTTGTTTGATTAACTCGTCTGACAGGAGTGACAGCTGCTAGCGGGTGCGCGTATACTAGAGTCTCAGCGCGGGTCCGCCTTTGTACATCTGTCAGCACGGAGGCAGGGGGATTCGGAGGGAGAAAAGAGACAAATTGGTCCCAAAAGGCAGGCCATTCACCTTCGGCTCACCCCCTCCGCCCCCCGCCCTCCCTCGGCCCATTCAGGTGCTCTGCGGGACTCTCAAGTACTCGCTGGCTTATTCCATTTTGCCCCCCTCTCCCCTCCCCTCTCCCTTCGCCCCTCCCGACCCCATTCAAGACTGAACCCCAGAAGTGTTGCGCTCCTCATTCGGCTGCGTCTCAATCCGCCTCTAAGCGTTCCTTTGTGAGCACTTTGCACACGGCTTCTTACTCACAACCCCCCCCCCTCGTCCTTTCCTTCTTTCTTTCCACGTTTTTTTTTCACTCTCGCTCCTCTTTTTCGCTCATTGTGTGTTTACTCAATGACACAGACGTGGGCTATAATTCCCAGCGTTTAGTTCATCCCAACAAGCTCCTTCTCTTTCTCTGAGCATGTTTTGGTGAAGAGAGCTCTGTTTGCATACTGTTATCCATTTAGTGAACAGGCTCTTGTGCATAAGAACGGAGTCTACTGGAGGTCCAATAGTAGAGGGGCTTTTTTTTTTTTTTTTTTTTTCAGCTGTAGATCAACAAGCTAAAAAACTCTAGTGACACAATTTCCAAAAAAAAGAAGCAAAAAGCGCTTCCTTTAAAATGCTTGTTAAAATATCAAAAGGGTTTATAAATTAAACTGTTTGTACCGTGTGCCCCCCCCCCCACACACACACACACACACACACACACATACACACCACCACCACCACCACCCAAGCCTGTCTGTGTGCCCAAAAGATTAAGCCGCCCTTTACAGACGTAGCGCTAGCCTGAGCAGAAACATTGAAGGCTTGTTGCACTTAAGGCTCCAACGAGGCATGCAAACCTCCACTTTGTACAAGCCGCTCAATCAAAAGCAGTTTGAACCCCACATGCTTGCTGAGCCTACAACTTCTCTTCAATCCTGCCATTCAATGGGGACCTCTTTTTTTGGAGGAAGAAAGAGAGAGAAGAGGAGGGATGAAGGACGTGAAAAAGAAAACGGCAACGAGAACGAAGAATTTGATTGCCAACAATGGCGCAACGAAGGAACATGTTTAGGGCCGTGCGTTTCCTGTGAAAAGTTTGCCTCTGGGTCAGGATGTCCCACTGTGGCGATAGAGAGAGAGAGAGAGACACATGAGCTTGTCGGTGTGAGTTACCATGGTAATTGAGTTCCCTCGTCAATGGACCTCCTCTCAGGGGCCAGAAAGCACACAATAATAGGCCAACAGCGGCTGTGAACAGCGAGCAGGTAGGATTAGCCCGTCCCTTTGTCCTAAGAGCATAATGTCTTGTAGTCAGTTTTAAAGAGTCCTCTGCACCGGGGGGCCTGATTCAGCTCTGAGCCTGAGCTCAGTGACAAAAAAGATGGTGGAGAAGAAAAGCAGATAGGCTTGAGCTTCGATCCTTGGTCCGGTCTCACACCGGTTTCCGTGCATCAATGTTTTTTTTGTTGTTTTTTTTTAACGCCACTGATTTTACAAAGACAAGGAATTCTGACTCGGTCTTTCTCGAGCTTTCCAGCAACCTGTCATTTCGCATTAGCATCAACACTAGCGGCAATCTTCATTCCATCCCTCCCGCTAATTGCAGACACAGCTGGGTCCCAGCGGGAGAGCTTCTCGAGCCACGTTGGCTGTAGAGAGCGAGCCGAACTCAGACACACGCTCTAAACTCATACTCTCGTACGCACTCTAACTCATTCAAACACATGCATTACCACCAGTAAGGGCAGAAAGAGGCAGAGTCACAGGTTGCTTGTAATCCCCCTGTACCCCCCACCGAGTCTCCACCTCCTCCACCTTTACAAAATTCCAGCTTTTACTACAAAAGAGGGATTTTTTTTGTATAAAGCACAAAGAAAAGGCCTGATCCGAATCCTTACTGACTCCCACTGCCTAGATTCAGGTGTGCTTAGGGTTAGTTAAAGTAGCATACATGTGCATGTGTGTACTGAATGGGTGTGGAGGGTGCAGCCTCACGCTGAATTCAGTTTGTTGCCCCCTGCTAGGCACCATGGCTTCCTGTAACATGTCAAAGGCTGGAGTGTGAACGCAGATTCGCTTGAAAACTGGGTGTTTTTCTGCTGCATGTATGTGGTGTTGCAGGGGGCAGGAGGTCGCACAACCATTCAACACTCCCTTCAAGAGGTGTGGGGGGCCTGCAGATGTTCATGTGTGTGCACGTTTTGGTAAAGCCCAACACACACACACACACACACACACACGCGCGCGCACATGCACGCATAAATCCTAATATCAGATGGAACTCATTAGATGATCACAGTTTTTTTTTCCATATCCGTTTCATTACGTATTCAGAGGCACGGTACTCTTGTTTCGACTGGCGGACGCTGCCAGCTTCCCGCTGCTTCATATCCAAAAAGTGGCGCAGTACATAATGCCCTCCGAGAGAGACTTCTGTTCCTTTCGTCATAGCAGAACAAAGTGCCACAACCAGCACTGTTCATTTTGCAAGCAAGACCAGGCCTGTTTTAGCATTCGTTTGCCTATTTCATCTTTTACGAGCATTCGAAAGCTCAAATGTCCGATTTGAACTTCCCGTCGGTACCTGCGATGAATATCGAATGATCCTAACAATCGTCTGACACAACGATACAATGCTATATGACACCATCACATTTAGTGTCGCCATTTCGTTCCGTGTAAGCAAACGATGCACTGTAATCAAGCAGAAGGTGTACAAGAATACGAAAGACTGGGTAAATGATACGTGAAATAGAAAGCAAACACATGAAAGGGGAAGACAGAGTGTGTGATAGAGGCAGAAAGAGAGAGAGAGAAAGAGAGAGAAAAAAGAGAGAGTATGTGCGAGTTGTGAAGTTGTCCAGGCCTGGCCTCTCTGTGGGGGTCTATCACGGACCGGCTGCCCGAGCGTTCACAGGCACACAGCACTCCCAGATTAACACCGAGCCCTGACTCCCACACACACACACACACACACACACACACACACACACACAGCGCAACTAAGACACCCCAGAGCCCCCCAACACACAACCAAAGCTCCTTCAGATCCTCAACCTCTTCATGTCACCACTTCTTGTAGAATATCGCATTCACTACAAACTATAGAGCCACACATAGCGGAGGTTCGCTTCTCGACTGAAAACAGGAACATGAGGAGATTGTGTTTGTCTGGAAGGTGAAGGACCTGTCAAGTATTTTATACTGAAAGTGCTAAGCACCAGATAATCCATGTAAACCCCCAGTCATCTAAAATATGCTTGCATGTTGCATAAATACACGGGAGATCATGTGGCTAATGAGAATGGATTCAACGAAAGCAATGGGACCTGGGTTTCTAGTTTCAGGCTTATTTTCCACTAATTTAACAGATGACCAAAATGGTTAAATCATGAAAAAGACTCTCAGTAAAGCATGCAGAAATCGCATTATTGTGCTCAACAAGAAAAAAAAGTCAATTATTAACTGGTCATTTTGCAGAGGTGTAAGCACTAAAAAACTGACTAAAAGTCACCAATTCCTGTATGACTTGAGTAAAAGTCTGATTGTAGAAGTACTTGAGTATTTGACTCATATAGTGTCGTCATGTAGTGACAAAAACATTAGATCATTTTAGTGACTTGGTTCTATGAATGTCGTTCATTTAAATGAATGAACCTTTTTTTCGAGGCATTTAGTTAATTTCATTCCTTCGATCAGAATTAAAATCAAACGATATATTTGATATATATATTATATATATATATATATATAATAATAATCAGATCCCCAACACGTTTACATACATGAGATGAACTACAAAGTAATTTGAGATAACGTAAAACCAAATATTCAGAGCTGACTGTGATTTGATGCACATCTCAGTTTTTAAAGAGGGTCTATATTTTTATTAAAATCTTTGGACTGAAAATGAGGCCAGCTGAGCTAAAAAAGTCACTCAGAGGCAGCAGATGTGGGAGTGTTGAGTCTTAATGACATTTTTAACAGAGGTGCAAAATGTAACGTAACGCTCACTGTCAATGAAAATATAATGGAGTAAAAAAGTACATATATTGAATCATAAATATAGTAGAGTTGAGTAGAGTTGAGTAACAAAGTAGTCAAATGGCAATAACTTACAAACTTGGGTCAACTGACAGTTGAAACAGTGACCACAAAACAGTAAAGGTAACAATTTTGAAGTTTAAAACGTTATTGTTTTAAACTTCTGAACAGGTTGCACAAAAAGTACAATGCTACTTTTTTTTGTATTATAATCTTGCTAGCCTACACCTCAACAAACCGTTAGGTTACACTGTTTAAACAGAGATACCACAAGTCATAGACAGAATTTTGCTAGCAAACTTGTAGCCAAAGTGGAACGCACAGTAACTTTTTATTGGCAAGATTGAGGGTAATTTGTTCCGAGGAAACGTACATAAGATACGTTGGACGCGCAGCTGGGATGAGCGTATCTCTCGCCCTGTGAGATGCCCCGCTCTCCCTTGCGGTTTTCTAACAAAACACAGCTCACTTTGCTCTTTTATGCCCTTAGTGATTTGACTCCTATCAACAGCTCGGCTCAATCAGGACCAATCAATTAGTTTTCAGCTCAGAACCTCCCCACAGTCCAACATCTGCAACCCGAAAGCCAGGAGCGCCACCGGTTTAATAGATTCAGGGCTAGGACGAAAGGATTGTTCGGTAATGTGAGGACAACGTGAATGCCTTTCCTCTATTTAAACAAAAAGGAGTGGAGAGTGATGAGTGTATGCTAACAGGGGGTGATAGCTGACTGAGAATGTCTCTCAGCCTATGACCACGAGCAGCAGAACCAGATTGCGGGCTTGCATCGTGTCAATTAGTGATTTGCTGAAAGGAAAAGTTCTTCTCTGCCTAAGGTTTTGGTACAATAATGTTTAAAAGACAGCTGAAGCTTCAGTCAAGTGTGGGTTTATGTGACCTCAGGCTAAAAATTTTAATTTTGTAATACAGACTTGTTTAGATTTTGCTGAAGCTTTGATCCAAAAGTATTTGTTTCCAAAATCCAGGATGCTTTACGTGTTGACTAAATCTTTGATTTAGGGTTAATTAAGAATCAGTTAAAGCTTCAGAGTCTAATAAAGATTTGGTCGAGTATGGTTGAAGAGTTGACTGAAGCTTTTGCCCAAAGTGGTGAATGAAATCTTTGATCCAGAATTGCATAAGAAGTGATTATAGATTTGGTCCATGATGTTTGAAGATTCGAATGAATTTGTGTTGTTTGAGATTCAGGGTTGTTACCTGTAGCTTTGGTACAGAGTGTTTTAAGAGTTGATTAATACATGGGTCCATGGTTTTCAAATCAAATTTCATTCAGTCAAGCGTTAACTGAAGGTTTATGAAACAGCTGAAGCTTTAGATTGTTTCCAGCTTTGTTTCTTTGCTGTTTAAGTTTTGCCTGAATCTTTGGTCTAGGATTGATTAATAGTTGATTAAACCATTGGGTCCTGGGATGCTTAGGAATCTGCTTAAGATTGGGTCTATAGCTTCTGATCAGTTGGGTGCTTGTGCGCTTCTTGTAACCAGACAATAGTAGCTTCTTCTTTTTCTTCTGTTTCTCGTGTTCAAATATGTTGCAGTGTGCACTTATGTTCGTGTGTCTTGTTGGAAAAAACTGTATTTGTGTTTCAGCAATGGTACACTAGTACGATGAATCTTCTGGGCACCTGGCTAACAGACCGCATGGACCTGCAGCTTCACCTGTACCAGCTGAAAATCCTCATTCGAATTGTAAAGGTAATTCATATTTATCACATATAGTGGAGCGCAAAAGTTTAAGATTACTGAGTGATAAAAGTAGTCTAATTTTCTATTTACAAACAATGTTTGGAGAATATGAATTGATTAAAGAAATCACTTATTAAGAAATATCTGTGAAACAACTCAAAACAATGAATGGCTTTGGTTTATAAATTGCTATAATTTACTTTCTGTCTGAAGTGTATGCAGACTTACAGTGAACTGTGTGTACAAGTAGAGCCACTTTCACTTACAAATGACGGGTTAAACTCTGACTTCCCTCTGTAAGATCACCTCTGCTGCTAAATCTTGCAGCGTGATCTCCGGGTAGCAGCAGGAGCAGGACCTTGTAGTATGGCATCACATGTTTATTTCTGTCCTGTGAAGCCACCAGCCAGGCTTCACTTCCTCTGTTACATAAACCTGAAGGACACCTACAACTACACAGACAAACAGGACTGTTCGTTACCTAAAAACAAACCAATGCTGGTTGAGGCTCAGGGTGATTTTTTTATGTCAGAAATCTCACTAGTATTAATACAGTATGTATTGGATGTTTTACTTTTAAAATGAGATTAGTCCTATTTTTTTATTTTGGTGGATTCACTATGGACAGTTCATTTTAGATGTTCAGTATCTACCTGTTATCCTAATTATTTACAGTTTAATCGATTGAATTTATGGGAAATGTTTTAGTTAATAAGAAATTTCCTGAACATAGGAAATATGCTGGTAACTGAAAAAAATTGATAAAAGAATTTTCAGCAGCTTTTTACGTAAAGTTAAATTTTTAAGGCTTTTAGCCAATGCACTTATCCAAACCAACTTACAATTATTTTATCTCATACAACTGAGCAGTTGAGGTTTAAGGGCCCTTAAGAAGTCCAACATCTTAACCATTGAGCTACTAGTATTTCTTGCTATTTACTCAAAAGATTTTATGTATTTCTTTAAATTAGTACTTTAGTATAGTAGGTATAGATAGCTGATACCTCCATTCCAATACCCAGGATCATTATCAAGCTGGACACTGGAGAAATCATAGCAGATATCAGCTGAAAAAAGATTAAAATTGAGGGGAAGAAAAAAAAAATTCTGAACATTAACATTTTCTTCTTGTATTAGAATCGATGTATATTTATACATTTTGTTATATTTGAAATGTATGTAATTCTTCTTAGGAAATAACAGTAGATCAGTAACAGTATCGATGTTGTTGGACTAAAGAAAAACTGATTTTTTTTTCCAAACATGCAACGTAAACAAAGTAAACGTAATACATTAACATTGCTTCCTTTCATTTACTGAATAGTTTATTTAAAGTAAACCTTTGTTTTATTTTCAACAATTATATACCAAAATACTTCTTTGTAACGACAGAAGCAAATTCTTTTTTCCCCCCAACGTGCCGGTAATAAAGTATTTTCCACACTGTCCCATTCTTTCTGTTCTTTTCAGAAAAAATACCGTGACTTCCGTCTACAAGGCGTCCTGGATTCCACTCTGAACAGCAAGATGTACGAGACGGTGAAGAACAGGCTGATGCTGGAGGAGGCCACAGCGTCTGTGAGGGACGGAGGAATGCAGGGCATCTCCATGAAGGACAGCGATGAAGAAGACTAGGTTACGGTCGGCGTCGTGTGCCGAAGCGATGCATGTACTCCGTCCGTCATGCTTCCTTACTAATTTTTACTTTTGAGTCGTGCGAGTGATAACGGGGGCCGAGGTGAATTACTGATGCGAGTGAACGAAGCGAACCGATAAAATCGATATTTAATGTTCGTCGGAAGAAATCGACTCCAAATCGGTGTTTTACAAGTAATAATGTCCAAGAATGCGTTCCTAAATGTTTCGAAGCAATATGGCGTACTACTTGTAAGCGATGTTTTGCGTCAGATGGTTAGGAATGTATGCCCTGTTGTGTCCTTGTTCAACGTGTACGGCGCTTCTTCTGTGTGTACTGTAAATATATGAATGGTACATAATTGTGCAGAGGGTTTGGTTTTTTTTCTGTATTCCAAATGAATTGTATTTAACTGGTTTGGGGGTGTTTAAAAGTAGTGTTTATATTTTCCATTTACACAACAAATAAATAGTCAATCAATAATCACAGTATCTCTGGTAACCACAAGCCATCGGATTTCCTTTTCCTTTTTTTTTTAAGTGTTAGTAGATATCTTAGAAATGCAATATCAACAAGATTATGATTTAGTTTGACCAAGACAGACAATATATTTATGTTTTTGACACAATTTATCTAATAGCAAGAAAATATTCGACAGCTTTCAGTTTTCATACTGTTCCTTTAAATTATTTTATTTATTTTTTTTTTTTTATTATTATATCTGATGCTGTGTATTGCCCTTGGTGCAGAAGGTCAACTATGTTAGCTAGAAAAAGATTATATATCAATTCCAAAGAATTTTGTGGAATGGCAGATTCATCCTACTTTTGCCTCGTGTGTGTTCTAAAAGGAAAAAAAAAATGACAGTAGCTAAATTAAAATGTTCATGCACAGAATCTGGTCTTTTTTTTTATTAAACAGGCCTCGGTATATGTAAAAAAAAAAAAAAAAAAAAAAAAAAAAAAAAAAAAAACAAGACAATGACTTTTCAGTCACTCTGAATTAATGTCATTGTGGAATTTTAAAGAGCTGGTAAAAAGTTTAATTTTGGTAAGAACATGGTCTACAAAACCATCATCATCATCATCATCATCATCATTATCAACAACGCTTTCCTCTTAAGGAACTCTGAAGTCAGGGATTAAATCCGAGTTCGTGAGCAGATTGGAAGAATGGCTAAAGATGATACAGGAGCAAATCCGTCCATCCTGAAGATGAAGGAACAAAAGGGGTGGTGGGATTAGACTGAGCAATGCCCTACAAATGCAAGGAAGATGGAATCACTCCATTCATTCATACAGAGGTCGCGAAACAAATCCTTCCTGTCGGGGAACAAAAATCTGTTGGCATAATACTGAACACGGGAACGATTTGGGTGTCAATCAGATCGACCCAAAGAGGCTTAAAAAATGTGCCATGTGTTCTAATAAATTGCAACATTAATGAAACCTGATAAAGAAATAAACAGCCCCACTATAAACTTTGCCTTGACATGTAATCATGACAATGATTCTTTTTTCAACCCTTATGCACGATTTTCACGCTTTCACACACGCTTTCATGATACGAAAAAAAAAAAGGTTCATTCACTCAATCGTGCTACTTAAACACATCCTTAAGTCACATGTTCAACAGTCACTTCATCTGAATTTCCTGAAAGTCGTTTGGCCAAATGTTTTTTCATGATACGAAAAAAAAAAAGGTTCATTCACTCAATCGTGCTACTTAAACACATCCTTAAGTCACATGTTCAACAGTCACTTCATCTGAATTTCCTGAAAGTCGTTTGGCCAAATGTTTGACACCTAAATTACCACACCCTTATTTGGTTTTTCCTAAAAAAAAAAAAAAAAAAACCCATACAACTCTGTTTTTTTTTTTTTTTGAAAAACCACATTAGGCTGTAAATGTTTTTTCACAAATTGTTACCACAAAGCTGAAGGCACACAATTGTACAGGATGTTTTTTTGGATGAGATGGCATGACATCTTTCCTTCACCTAAACTAGGAGACCCAAACCTGTTCCAGCATGACAATACCCCTGTGCACAAAGCAAACTCCATGAAGATCTGCTTTCCATGGGTTTAGTGGCCTGGAATAGAGTTCTGTCTTCAACCCTACTGAACACCTTTGTACCCGACTTTACCAACATCCTTGTAGCAGAACGATTCGCCACACATCTCCACAACCCCACAGCAAATGTGGCCTTGATGAAAAAAGGGATTCTTCCAATCTTATGGTCACAAACTTTTGATGAAACACTTGTTTATTGTTATTTTTCTTCCTTTTCAGACCCTACGGTGATTTTGAATGTCAACCCTGTTAGACTTGTTGTTATGAAGGTAAATTAACAACAACTAAATTCTCCTCGTATTAGCATAGAAACAATTGTGGAATTAAAACCAAAAAAAAAAAGATCTGACAAAAGACTCCGTAGTTTTATAGCAGCACTTTAAATAGGCAAGGGTTTCACACCGACTCTTGTGTTGAGTGGTTCCTGATATAGTGTAGCACAGCAATTTCCCTTTAGTAATTCTTTCCAGCGCTACATACACAAGTTCCTTTAGTTATCCACTAGCAATTGGACACCAACTGGTTCGCATTGTGTAGCATAACGAAGTTAAAAGTGCTCCATCTGGCACCCCTGGAGCACTGCAGTACCTGAGAGAGAAAGAGAGAGAGAGAGGGAGAGAGAGAGCGAGTAGAAAGACTATTTCATCTATTTAAAGCCTCGGCTCACAGACCCAATTTTGCCTGTTCTTGAGCACCGGGGCACAGGGCAGAGAAAGACTAATGAGAGAGGCTCATTGTAGGAATACGTTACCCGTGGCTTGCTGCTGTGACCTAGTTCTAGTAGCATAAGCCCTCGCAAAAACACCGCTCCCGTTCTGATTTTCGGTGCAATCAGAAGGAGGAAAGCGAAAGAAAATCATCGCAATCTCTCCGAACGCGAGAGCCACAAGGGCCGGCTCGGATATCATACGTTTAATTTGCTCATAAATCCTGTCGCGATGCAGCAATTTTGCCGGGCAGAGTGCCTGGCGACAGATTAATAGACGAGGAGATTTAGTCAGGCACGATCCGTGCTGCTGTGGCTTTTAAGCTCCAATCAGGTTAGGAAATGGGAATGATAACAGTCTGCAAATAAAAGATTCTTCAATTGAGTGGCACAGCATGAGTCGGCTCCGGGTTCGTACTTGGCATGCACGTGGGAGGGAAAAGGGCCCGGGGCCCTAAACCCTGACCATCAAACGCAGCGTGCGACCTCGGAGCGGATGCACTAGGCAAATGAAATGTAGAAATTGAGGAAAACAAATACACGGAAAAAGTAGCATAAGATTATGCCGGTGTGCCCATGTCGCGTTTCGACTTAAACACTTCATTTCCGAGTCGGCGGAGAGGATCGTCACCTGCCGAGGTCTGATAGATGTCGGAACACAGGAAACTCTGCGCTGTTCTCACCTTGATAAATGTTTACTCAACAGTTTGTATTAAAGAGGAGGGTTGGGGGGGGAGCGGTAATTTTCACACTGTTTCTAGACGCCAATGGTCTATAACTAGGTAGAAGTCGGATCTCTTCGATAAGGGCACCTTAAAGCCTCTTAGACTTTTTTAATGCCTACTTTCTTATGTGTGCATAATTATACCCCCCCCCCCCCCCAAAAAAAAAAAAAAAAAAAAAAAAAAAAAAACACCCCAAAAAAAACAAAAAAAACAAAAAAAAACAAAAACAAAAACACAATAGCATACTGCTGAAAGCAATTCTCCAGCATGTTCCAGTATTTTAGGATAGACAGAGAGAGAGAGAGAGAGAGAGAGAGAGAGAGAGAGAGAGAGAGATGAAGATGATAATCAGATGATCTGCGTCTCTCTTTAATCAAATGTGCTCCGCCAGATAAACAGGATGGCCGAAGGACCGCATTATGTATTAGTTTTGATCTACCAGGATGATCTCCAGTGTATATTTCAAGCAGGACAATGTGACACACACACTTATAAAGCGTGTTTATCCATGTGCCGGTCTGTTTTAAAAACTAAAGACTGGCCCGAAATGACTGTAAAAACATATCTTTACCAGAAATTGTAAAGAAACTGGAGCAGGTTTGATGGAGGAAAGTGCATTTGAAGACACATTTGATTACAACATGATCTTTGCAGGAAGGCATGCACAAAATATTAAACAAAATGTAAACTCCTATAAAAATTTCTGTCCAAACTGTATATTTTTTGTTTTCCCAGAAATTGATTTCTGATTTCAGAAAGTAGTTACAACATTACAAAACAGGAACAACAACAGCAGCAGCGCTGGCGAAAATCAGCCAACAACATCATGAGCTCAAGAACTAAAAGGATGGATTTGGACTAACTACCATACACAGTCTGCTATAATCGCTCAATAGCTAATAAAACTAATCTATATAATGAATGGACATTCGGTGATGACCAGATGAGGATCGGTTCCTTTTTAAATCTGGTTCCTCTCAGGGTTTCTTCCTCATTTCATCACTCATTACAGACAAACTAATAGAGACTAAACTTATAGGCACTAACATATAAATTCACATTTATAACTTCTTTCTCTCTATAAAGCAGCTTTGGGACAATATCCATTGTAAAAAAGTGTTTTAAAAATAAAACTGAATTCAATTGAACATCCCACTGTCTATTTATTTATAAAAATGTGCTGCAAAAACACAGTCATTATCTTTAACTGTAATAATAACTGAATAGAAACAGGGACAATAGATTTCTGCGTGATCTTTGGGCACATATGGAGAACACACTGCTGTAAAATGAAGCCCTTCTGGAGGCAGATGGTTTAGTAACCGTTGTGTTGTTCAGAATTCCCGTCTCATTGGGAGGAGATGAAAGAAGAAAACGTCCCTTAATAAGATTTGTGTTGTTGACCATCGCTCGCTAGTTTCTTGTTGTGCCTGAGAATGAATCCTGACTCAGCAGCAGCTTTCTTTTTTTGGATTTGCTGGGGGAAAATATAGCAGGGAAACTTGTCTTGGTGGCTAGCTAGCTGCTAGTCAGCTAGTTTTCAGAACCCTGATGATACATAAAACAATACAGAGTTACACACATCATAGAGCTACATTACAGAACATAGAGCTACATTACAGGACATAGAGCTACATAACAGAACATAGAGCTACATTACAGGACATAGAGCTATATTACAGGACATAGAGCTACATAACAGAACATAGAGCTACATAAAAGAACATAGAGCTACATTACAGGACATAGAGCTACATAACAGAACATAGAGCTACATTACAGGACATAGAGCTACATAACAGAACATAGAGCTACATAACAGAACATACAGCTACATTACAGGACATAGAGCTACATTACAGGACATAGAGCTACATTACAGAACATAGAGCTACATTACAGGACATAGAGCTACATTACAGGACATAGAGCTACATTACAGAACATGGAGCTACATAACAGGACATAGCGCTACATTACAGGACATAGAGCTACATTACAGAACATACAGCTACATTACAGGACATAGAGCTACATTACAGGACATAGAGCTACATTACAGAACATAGAGCTACATTACAGGACATAGAGCTACATTACAGGACATAGAGCTACATTACAGAACATGGAGCTACATAACAGGACATAGCGCTACATTACAGGACATAGAGCTACATTACAGGACATAGAGCTACATTACAGAACATAGAGCTACATTACAGGACATAGAGCTACATTACAGGACATAGAGCTACATTACAGAACATAGAGCTACATTACAGGACATAGAGCTACATTACAGGACATAGAGCTACATTACAGAACATAGAGCTACATTACAGGACATAGAGCTACATAACAGAACATAGAGCTACATTACAGGACATAGAGCTATATTACAGGACATAGAGCTACATAACAGAACATAGAGCTACATAAAAGAACATAGAGCTACATTACAGGACATAGAGCTACATAACAGAACATAGAGCTACATTACAGGACATAGAGCTACATAACAGAACATAGAGCTACATAACAGAACATAGAGCTACATAACAGGACATAGAGCTACATTACAGGACATAGAGCTACATTACAGAACATAGAGCTACGTAACAGGACATAGAGCTACATAGCAGAACATAGAGCTACATAACAGAACACAGAGGTAAGGACTAAAGTCGGTTGTCCCAGCCACATAAAGGTGCATAGCGCCACCAGTAAACCTACTGTATAATGTGTTATATAGTTCAATGTGCAAAGGAGAACTTACATAACTTAAATAAACACAAAATGTAAACACAAAACGTTGTGCAAAACAGCAACAGCAGCAAGATGTGCAAAACAGCATGTAAACAGTTATAAAATAGTGATAATAAAATAATATAAAACGCATGTTTTATCTAATTTTTTAATTGTTTAAAAGAACAAGACTCCTCAAATTGATTGTGTTTTTGCCGATACGACATTTTGCTTAAACAATATCAAATGTTACCTGTGTTGCACAAATTGGGCTCCTATATAGGGAGCTGAATTCAATTCAGATTTAGAATGATACAAGACTTTATAGAAATGACTAAATATACACAATAGGGATGTATAGTTGATTTCACTAAACACGGTTCTGCAAATGGAAAGAAAAGAAAAAACTTCCGTAAAGAAAACACTTGTTTATTCTTCCTGTCTTTACCCACTGAAAAAAACTAAACAAAAAAAGATTTTTTCCAGACTGTCTGATATCTTGAGGCGTAATGACAAACAAATATGCTTCACGTCTTCTCGAGGTGGATAATCAAACCCTTGAGCACCTTCACCTTATGTGCGCTGCAGCATTATGCAAATCGAATCGCGCCCTCATTTTGAATGCACCTGTTTCCCTGGCCTCGAGCGATTGTGAACGCACAGACCGGACAATGTTTCGTCCTCGTCCCGTCCTGAAGCACCCTGCGGGACCAAACAAGGGCTCTGTGAGACCAGAGGGGACATCCCCTTGCCCATTTTGTGGTTCAGATCTAATTCAGTGGACAGATGAGTGGCTGTGGATGTGGGGGCTCGCAGGTTGCCCCAACCTCTCCCTCCTGTCTGCCGTCCTCACTATTGTCCGGGCAGAAAAGAAAACCCTGTTGAGGCCCTTTTGCTTCGAAGCATCAAAGGTGTGCCGGATCCCCCCCTCCTTTTCGCTTCTGGAAAAGCCTCCACCATTCAGAACTAACATTATGGAGAACCTCCTGCACTCGGGCCAGGGTCAGAAAAATAGAGTGAGGTAAAGAGAAAAAGGGAGCCGAGCAAAAGTGGCAGGAATGCACGCTAATTGAAAGGCCGGAATAGAGCGAGAGAGAGAGAAAGAGAGAGAGAAAGAGAAAGAGCAAGAGAATGAAAGACAAAAGAGGAGGGAAAGAAAGGTGGGCTAAAAGACAGTTTAAAAGCAGAAAAGAGCAAAGAGAACAGGCAGCTGACAGAATGTGTGGCGAGGGTCGCAACACACTCTACACTTCACACACAAACGGGGGAAAAACATGAGCTAAGAATTAAGTGACTCAGTGCCAAGTAGTATAGATCTGCATGAGTGTGTGTGTGTGTGTGTGTGTGTGTGTGTGTGTGTGTGTGTGTGTGTGTGTGTGTGTGTGTGTGTGCATTGAGGAGACCTGAACCGACAGCCAATGTGTGGCGAGAGAGAGAGAAAGAGAGAGAGATGTGAGTGGTGTTGAGGTATACTGACAGGCTTGTGAAACACAAGCAGGCTTCAGGACAAAAGTCCTGGCTGACAAAAGGACTCAGAGACCCGTTTTTGCAGTGCACAAGTTCATCAGCACGTAGTGCAAAAATGTATTTATTTGTTGCCATGATCGCAGCAGTACGTGAAATCCATCAGAACGCACTAGCAAGCAGAGCACTTCTAATAGCTACGATCTCAATCTAAACACGTCACATCACATCACAAGTACATCGTTCTCCTCGTCTGACCCAATTACAAAGATGAGGATCAAAAGACTGGCGAGATTTGACTGACGTCATAGTCCTACGCTCACAAATACAATACATAGCTGATAGCGTGTTACAATTGGATAATTGATTATAAATCATAATGAACGATGTTAAATGATTTGACCTTTAAGACTTAAAAAACTTTTTATCCTTTAAAGACTTTTTGCCCTTTTTCATCCCATCGTTCGTGAATTAACTGTAGACACCAGTCACCAAAAATGGTTGATCACATATCGACTGGAAGCTCATGTTACAGCAGATTCATTGGTATGATCATATACTGCGTACTTTATCTTCATGTAGTGTATTATATTTTAATATATTGCAGCATAACACATATTGTCTCATAAGGCATTACATACTTGATCACGTTAAAAAAAATAATTATGAAAGGAACTCTTCTGTAATTAAAGTAAGAATAAGGGCGGAGTTATCTTTCATACCGGCATCTTATAATTAACTGTATCTTTTCTTGTTATTAAAATGGCACCCTCAAGTGTACACCTTTATTATTCTTTCCTCTTTACTGTAAAATGGAATAAAATTTTAATTGTATACCTTAAATCTTTTTGTTTTGCTGCACCCTATCCAATTATGACATATGCATATTAAAAAAATACAAAAATGCTGTCTTAAAATACAGAGGTTCACTAGCTAGTTGATGTATATACAATTTAAATGCCTTATATAAAAAAAGAATAATAATACAAATAAAAAATGTAACAAATGTCCTTTTTTTTTTTTTTTTAAATGATGGAGATTTTGTTGAGATTAGGTACATGCCTTGCGTTCTTGCACTCCTTTTGGCACACACTTTAATGTCTTAAGCTTCAAGTTGCAAATAGGAGGACTCGGGTTCAGCCCGTGAGAACCGTAGATGTTGTTCAGCCATTCATTAATAGACAATCAGTGTGTGTGGGTGTGTTCATGTCACCCAGCCAAGGCTTGTTCTCAAGTCTATGCACACACACACACACACACACACACACACACACACACACACAACTCTCCTCTTACTCTTTATTATGACAAAGCCTGTTGTCAGCTTCTTGAGATTGGTAATTATACCGTCCTCAGTCTACGACAGTGTTTATGTGAAAAACTCCTGTATCTTTTAAGCAAATGAGAAACACATCCTCATAAATGTATGATTTCTCTCACATACCGACAAAAAAGAAACAAATATTATAGCATTGTAACGTACACAGGCTGATCTCCAGATGTCACAGTACATATTTCAATTTGATATCTGTCGCTGCTGTTAGGGAATCGGTAACACACGTATGTTACGAACACGTGAAAAACTAAGATTGGGAAAAAAGAACTTGGATCTGGCAGGCGTAACGGCTCTGCTACAGCTAGAGAACAGATGGGTTGAAAAGTCTTTTCTAACCCTGATGTGACATATGAAGGTTCCACCCACGTTTTTTTTTTTACTCCCTCATCAAGACTCTGCCCACTTAGGTGGATTTAGTCCAGGATTGTCCATTACATGTCCAGGCCAACAGATGTTGTAACACAACGTCCCAATATTCATTCAATTACAGTAAATTATATTTTGTGAATTGCTCCATATTATCCTTATATCTGCACATGCACAGGGTTTAAAACTCATTTGCATCCTCTTTAATAATGACTTTGGTGGAACTTCTGGAGTAGATAGATAGATAGATAGATAGACAGATAGATAGATAGATAGATAGATAGATAGATAGATAGATAGATAGATAGATAGATAGATAGATAGATAGATAGAATTCCAGCAAAATAATTTTTTTAGAGATCATGTAATGTAGAATTGCAGTATCTTTGAAACAGAATAATAATAATAATAATAATAATAATAATAATAATAATAATAATAATAATAATAATAATAATCAGGATG